>OX421976.1:21734647-22176531 GCA_949128135.1 Parasteatoda lunata
GAATTTCATTCTTTTGGAAAAATTGAATGCTTTTTTCTACATCATTAGGCACTAGTCAATTTTTATTGATACTTTGAAAACATAGTGCAAGTTTTTTGTTTTGTTTGATACCTAGGTTAGTGAATAAATATCTTCTTTTCATTATATATATATATATATATATAATATATATATATATAATATAGTATATATATACATATATATACATATATATATATATATATTATATATATATATATATATATATATATATATATATATATATATATATATATATATATATATATATATATATATATATATATATATATATATATATATATATATATATACATATAATGGACCGGTGAATGTCCAAAATATTTGTTATATCCGATTTGATCTTAGTTTTATTCGTTGATGATATTAATATATTAATTCCGATATTTTAATATCTGCTGAGAATAGATTAGGGGAAACGACAGTGTTCCGAGAACCGGGGCAAAATGTATGCTGGACAATAACACTTAACTACACTTAATATATATTTCAGACATTTACCAAGGCGACCATGTGATTGTCAACATTCACCGTGGAATTTTAACAATCGCCAATTTGGGTCATTCGCAGTAATATACAATAAAATTTTGAAAAAAAAAAAAGCCAGAAAACAAATAGCAAAAAGATATAATATCATCGTCAGCTCACACGATTACATCCACAAATTAGAATGTTTTCTAATATTGTATTAAAATAATCAAAGCAAAATATATCAATAAAATAGTATGAGGAGCACAAAAAAATCGATATGAAAATAAAAACACAACATATAAAGCAAAAGTAGCGAGTCTCTTAATAGTTTTTGTAACTTTATTGTGATATATATATAATATATAATAATATACATATATTATATATATATTATAATATATATATATATTATATATATATATATTATATATATATATATATATATTATAACATATTATATATTATATATATATATATATATATTATATATATATATATATATATATATATTATATATATATATAGTATATATTATATATATATATATATTAGTTTTAAAAAATTAGATTTGTTTTAATAATAAAAATATTTCATTTCCAAAATCAAAAAGGAATTACTTAAAGAAGTAAAGAGTTAAAATTTCTTTAAAAAAATACACGACGGACCGAAATTGAATTTGTTTAGTGTTTGTACTTTTAATTACCGGTTGATCGGCTGATGACATGCTTCATGCTTAAGTTATCCTCTAAATTATATAGTTTTTATTCCTAGTATGTGACGTCGTCAATAACTGAACTTCTTTGCTGATTTACTGTTTATTGTTTCATTGGAGTTACATACATTTGCAGGCTTGTGTGCTCAATTTAGATTTATAAACCTTTGTCAAATAGAAGGACAGATAGCACAATACAGAGAAGGATAGCACGAAGATACATCCGGAGTAAAAGCGGGATTCGAACCCTCTACCACCACACTTTGCACAGCTTTTGGACGGCGATGCAGCTCAGTCAGGGAGGTTCAGATTTACTGTTTATATATATATATGTAGAGCTGTTGTTTCAATACCATAGTGTAATAGCTGCGAACATTGCATCATCCTTTTTGTCGTTGAGAGGCGCCAGCGAGTCCTGTAAGGAAGTCCCGATGGGAAACTCCCGAATTTATAATTAACTCTGAACTTCATCCATAGAACATTTTAATTTCTTATGTACATGCGATTTGGAGACCACTGCGTGAAGGCAGCCCTCCCGTATCATGTCATTCACCGTTAAACACTTATTTCCTTTTATTTTTATTAAATGTTAAGTTTCAATGTTATATCATCGTCGTTATTTTACCCTTATGCTGCACAAACCCCTACAAATTATGTGGGCTTGCGTCCGAGATATGAATACCGAGCTATAACTATTTTTGAACTTTGAAATCCCGAGTAGGGGATGTGGAAAAAATTTCTGAACTGAACTTTGAAATCCCGAGTAGGGGATAAACTTATGATCTAAATAACTTTTAAAATCCCGCGAAGGGGAAAATCATCGAATTGTGCAGCTACGAAAAAAAAAAGTGAAATTCTACGCTCGAGCAGGAGCTGTAGATTTTGTTCCTGTTTTAAATCCCGAGAAGGGGAATCACCGAAATTCTACGCTCGTGAAGGAGCAGAAACTTAAATTAACATTCACTCGAATTTTGTTCCTGTTTTAAATCCCGTCTTGAATCTGCCGTGCAGGGCAGTTGGAATCCATAAATTTTCCTAGATGTGCAGCGAAAAATCAGCAAATTGAGAAAAGCAGCAGCAGAAACCTGTGAACATTCCGAAATCAGCAAAAACTGAATCTGTCGAGAAGGGCAGTCAACTTTTCCGTGAAGTGAGAGAAAACTTTCCTGAAACTTTCGAATCATCCTGAAAGTTCCTGAAACTTTCTGAAATCTGAATCACCTGGATACATCACCGAAATAATTGGATTATTCTCTGCAAATCAGAAGGGCAGTAGTGATCAGGAGCGGAGAAGTGCAGTTGTGAAATCCTTGGATACAAATCTGGTTTGAATCAACGAAACATTGGATTACCATTGGACACGGAGTTTCTTCAATCAAGGTAGGAAATTTTCAATTTTAAAAATGTATAAAAATTCAAAGAAAGAAGACCTAGTAAAAGTATTAGAGGAAATAGGAGGCATCGCAGACAGCAGCGATAATATCGTTAAATTAAAAGAAAAAATTGAATGTACCGAAATATTTAAAAATGATTCAGAATTTGTCAAACATTTAATAATTAACAGCGTGGAAGAAAGAGTACAAACAGCGGACAGGGAACTTAAACAAAGCGAAATTCAAGTTGAGTTAGAAAAATTAAAATTCGAAAGACTCGAGAAAGAAATGCTTTTATTAAAGGCGAAAAACAAAGCATTTGAAACTAACCCACCTAAAACAATAAATGATACACCTGAAATAAACATTGAGAATCTAATTCATAGCATTGAAACTTTATCTCTTCCAGTTTCATCGAAACCTGAAAATTTTAATCAATTTTTTTCCTCGTTGGAAAGAGCTTTTGCCACGAAAAACATAAATGAGGGGCTTAAAGCCGAAATCTTAATCAATATACTAGGTGAAAAAGCAAACAGTGTCTTGTTATACATTGAAGATAAGGATTTAAAAAACTATGAAAAATTAAAAGCTTTAATATTGCGCGATTTTCAACAAACTCCCCAAGAATGTTTGAATAACTTTAAAAATGCCTCAAAATTTAAAGAAGAAACTTATATTCAATTTGTTACTCGCTTAAATTCACATTTCGAGTATTATTGCAAATTACGCCAAGTTGAAACATTTAAATCATTATGCAACTTAATTATATCCGATAAAATAATTGAGATATTAAATAAAGAGATGGCGAGTCATATTTTAATCCGTCAGGGAGAAAATTGGTTTAATCCCGTCGAGTTAGCATGAGAGTTAGACATTTACATAACGTCGAAAAATATGCCACACAGAGATAAATATGGGGACAGCACTTTCTTTCGAAGCGAAAACAGAAATTTCAGAAAAAATCACCCGGATCGTTTTTCTCAAGCGATAGATAAACAAAATAGAGCGGAGAGACAATGCTATATATGCGGAGAAATTAATCATTTTGCGCCTCAATGTCCAAAAAGAGTGAAAAAAACGTATGATTCCAGAAGCGATAAATCAGAAAGAAAAAATACCCCTCCCAGTGAAAACTTAAAGAATATAAACTTTAGTGTTAATTCCTGCAAACCATCTGGAGAAAATAATTTTAAGCACGAGTTGAAGTATGCTCAGATTTATGTGAATGGAAATCCTATTCAGGCCGTTATAGATTCTGGTTCAAATATCGGTGATTAATTCAAATAAAATAAAAATAAGAAATCTACCATTTTCTAATATAATACTGACGCATGTTTTGGGGATAGGCAAAAAGCGAAACTTGTTGAAATGGCTGTAAATCCTAATGAGTCAGGGTTGAAGGACAGCGCCGCCGTTTCGGATAATCTTGAAGTAGAAGCGATTCTAAACCCAACGACTTACGAGCAATTAATAAATCTAGGTCAGCTTTCTTCAAGTGTAAATTCTCAAATAGTAACTTCTAAGAGTGAAGATTTTTATAAGTGTTCTTGTTTGAATATTAATGACTCTTACTCCTGTGAATGTTTTTTTATTTAATATCAACAATGTGTATAGTAATGTAATAGCTGCGAACATTGTATCATCCTTTTTGTCGTTGAGAGGCGCCAGCGAGTCCTGACGGGGAAGTCCCGATGGGAAACTCCCGAATTTATAATTAATTCTGAACTTCATCCATAGAACATTTTAATTTCTTATTCACATGCGATTTGGAGACCACTGCGTGAAGGCAGCCCTCCCGTATCATGTCATTCACCGTTAAACACTTATTTCCTTTTATTTCTATTAAATGTTAAGTTTCAATGTTATATCATCGTCGTTATTTTACCCTTATGCTGCACAAACCCCTACACACACACACACACACACATATATATATATATATATATCCTTTAATATCCTTTTCTATACGGATGACTACATGATAATTATTCTATGCTTTTATTGAGGAAAAGAGTAAAAAAATCTATTTACAAACTATATACATGGAGCAGAGCAAATTTACTGTACCATTTCCAAAAGAAGAGTGCGTTCTTATCCAAGTAACATATAGCTATTCTTTCAATGCCATGTGATCTGTAATATCCAGACTTCTTTGTTAGAATTGACGCCGTAAGATCATAAGACCAGATGAGGAGAAATTAATATCTCAAAAAAACATTTTTTGATTTTAATGGGAATTCGGCTTCATTAAGATATTTTACTGCGCAGTATGGACTCATTTTATAAATAAAGATAACATCGCTATTCAATGAAAGATAATATATACGCGAAGAGTTTAGTTAATTATGTGAATGAGATTATTTAAAGTTCTCATCTGTCAGAAGTGCTAGTCTACAATTAAAATATACTTCTTTTTAGGTTTAGTTTTAAATCCATTTAATTCTATTAAGCTATTATTTAAGATGTTACAAAATCCTCCCTCTCAAAAGTGTTGACCCGGAGGTGATCAGGCTCAACAACACTTCTCATTGAGGAAATATCAAAATCATTACTTACCATCTTCTATTTAAACTATTTAAAATTAATATTAATCTGGATGATTCTGATCACATGATCTGAATTACAAAAGCAATCTAAAAATAAAAATATAGTTGCAACTAAACAATAGGCCTTAAGAAAATTGCTACGTAGGCTTAAGTCCTTGTGACATAAGTCACTTGATTGAGGATCCATTAGCATTCTTATAAAAACTTCATTACAAAATTCTTAAATCTTCATCCTTTGCTATATATATATATATATATATATATATATATATATATATATATATATATATATATATATATATATATATATATATATATATATATATTCAAAACTAATTTGATTGCCGAATGATACTGAATGACATTGGTTTCTAAATGTTCACGCGTCACATTTTATTAAGTTAACCAGTTTTAATACCAGTCAGTCAGTACCACCTTAACTGTAACCGACAAGGATACTAAAAATAAAAGTCAGTAGTTTTAAAAACATCTTGTGCATTAGAATTTAGTTTTATAATATTCGTTGGCAATATAACTAAAATCCCATCTTTTTGGCACATTGAAAATGCAATAGAAATATTTAAGACTCACCAACCTTTTGAACATAGTAACTTTTTTAATATTTTGATATGTGGTATGTACTCTTTGTTTAGTACAAGAAATAAGTGCAGAGTTTGGTAATTGTGTTTTTTTTTTAAATTTTTTTAAAGCAAACTCTGAAATATTGTAAGTTTTCAAATTTCTAATGTCGGAAAAAGAAGATAAGAAGTATGTCACGAAATAATGTGTAAGGTTTAAATGTTTTTTTAAAAAAAATAGTACCATCTACGAACTCTGTAAAAAGTAGTTGCAATGTTATTTCTCAAGAGAATTTTTCATTTTTGGTAAAAAAAAAAATTCCTTTCATCTCCGTAATTACACATTCGACTAAAACTGGTCTTGGATAAGAGAAGGAAAAGAACAACATTAAAATGCTGCTCACGGTAAAGATTTCTTTTAAATTGGGTAGCTTTTACGAATTTAACGATCTCCTACCAGCTAGACTTAGTAGTTTGACATTTCCAAGTCGGAAGGAACTTCTTTTTCTCCCACTATTATTTAAAAATCTTACACAAATTGATGAAACATTTCCATTAAGTTTCACGGTTATCATTATTTTAAAGTATAAATTAATTATAAAAAATTATTTTACGAAAAAATTCATCATCGGATAATCGAATTTTATAAATGGGTCTTAAAATTTATTCATTGCATTCTATTGTTCAAGAGATGTGATAAAGACACAAAAAGTAATAACTACATTAACTTTTCTGACTAAGCAGGTAAGATAATATGAAGACTTTATTTGGAATAGTGGGACTACGGGACTACTACAGTTATCTACAATGAAAATAGACTTTTTATATTTGCACTATACTCTGTTGCAAGTTAAGAAAAAACCATTATCTAAGTCCCTTTAAGTGCACGCCAAATGGAGGCCAAGCTTCCAGCGCGATCGTATATCAATATCGCCAACTCTTGAAACGATGTTTTACAACTTCTTTTTTGCTTCCTTTCTTATTAACAATTCGCGATCGCAACACTCGATACGCCATCTAGCGGGAGACTGCAAATATCGGGCATTAGTTCCCACATAACCATTGGCAATGACGGACGCCATTTTCTTAGCAGCAAATAGGAAGCAAAATTTCCCTAAAGGAAAGGTAAAACTTCTTGAAAAAACTAATCAGAACATGCCAAACATTGAAGCAGAACACGCCAAGCATTTAAAGAACAATTTCTCAATAATTTTTACCTTTCTATTACCAACAACATAACTTCCAATTTCATGATTACTTGCTGTTACAGATGTGTGAATTACGGTAAAATAATTTTTTTTGTCTTCAATTCATTACAAATTAAAACGAAGTCAACATTGCTTTCGTCATTCCAATGAATTAAGTGAATTCAGAACTGTAATAGTTATAGAATATTCTTCTTCTTTATAGAAAAGTATATATTTCTGTATCAATATAATTCGGAAAACAACAATAAAGAATCATCCGAACTACTTGAAATAGTTTCATTTGTACTGATTATTAATAATTTTTTTATCGTTTTCATGGTAAGTGTTTTTTAGTTTTGAAAGAATTTCAACTAGAATTCAGCTATTCTGTTTTTAAGCTACATATTAAAATTCATATCGAGATCTTACAATTATAAAATTTTGATGTGTGGTATGTTACCTAAAAGTAATGAAGGGATAAACTATGTATATGTTATTTGAGAATAAAGTTTTCAAACAAAGAACATATCATTTTGGAATTCTCCGGACTTATAAATCAGGTAAGTGTTATGATTTTTATAATAAAAAATTTGCTTGTAAATAATTTTTTTTCGTACTTGATGATTGTTCTCTACAAAATGTTTTTTTTACGTCTGATTAAATACTAAAAGAATTGAAAAAAAAAACAATACGAAAGTTTTTATTGAAAAATGAGGAATTTTTAAAATCGTTTTTATCCTAAGAATTCTTTATTTTACGTTTTTTAGTTTATAATTTTTTGATAAAATTGTTGTCAAAATACTTTTTTTGAAAAATTAAATGGTATTAAATTATGTGTTTATGTATACTTCTTGCATATTCTAATATTTGAAATAATATGATTCGGAAAAGTATGGAAGAAAAATTCGGTACTTACGTATTAACCACAGCAACAGATTTGGCAGATTTTTAAGTGCCGCCAATCTACACTTAAAATTTTATGAAAAAATCTTAAAATGAAACACTTTGTTTAAAATCAAAGTAGTCAATCGGATTTCGGTGGAAAATGGGCCGATATAGAGTTTAGCATAGATTCAAAACAAACTTTTCTCTCACCTGATTCTATAGCCATTATGAACTCTAATAAATAAGATTCAAAATGAAATAACATTTCCAAAACGGAC
The DNA here is from genome assembly GCA_949128135.1 of Parasteatoda lunata. Taxonomy (NCBI): domain Eukaryota; kingdom Metazoa; phylum Arthropoda; class Arachnida; order Araneae; family Theridiidae; genus Parasteatoda; species Parasteatoda lunata. The sequence continues at coordinate 21,742,717 of OX421976.1, forward strand.
TTTTACTAAGATAAAGTTTCATGTTATGGACATTGGTACATTTTCGTTATATTTCACTCTATAAAATATTTCGCTATTAAAAAAATAAAATTGCATCTTGTTTTGTTTTTGGCAAGTCCCAAAGACGCATTTTCGTAACACTAAAAATGGCGACAAAAAAAGAATAGTTCTTTTTTTGTTTTGTTTTTGTTTCGTAAGCATTCTTTATTTTACGTTAAAATTTAAATGGGCCTTTCATGTTATACCATTAAATTTAGTAAAACTATTTCTCAGGCATTAGGTTTGATTTTTTATAAGAATATACCTATTTTTTTCCTCTTTATTTACAAATATTTTTCCGATGTGTTCTGGATGTTCCTTCTCTAAAAAAAAGGAGATACCATTTTGTTTTCGTTTGCATGAGAATGAAAACAAGCATTTTTCTTTTTTAAATTTAATCAGCCACAATAAAGATGGAACGTTACAATGCTACATTAAAGACGTCTCCAGTGTAACTGAATGACTGTTCATATGAAAATCGCAGGGATTCGGCACATACAACAACGCCCTCTATAGTTCGTTGCGATCGCGAATAATAAAAGTTATTAACAATAATAATAAATTAAAAAGAATCAATTTACAAAAATAATATCTAAAAATCGTAACAAATGTATGTCTTTTTGTGCACAATTAAAGAAACTGATGAAAGAATAATAAATTTTTGCAGACGCTTTCTTCTACAGCAAAACTAAAGTAAAAATTCTTCAGATCGCATTTGATTTATGAAGAGCATGTCATCATAAGACGCGCCATTTTTTAGTAGCTACGTTATATAGTTGTTACTTTTTGAAGAACGAATTTTCTCTTATTTATTGAAATATTTCGCCAAATGTAGGATTTCAGTAAGGCTAAACTTTTTTTTAATAATTCTGTAATATATATCGTAAAAGATAGAACGAAATAAATATCTGCTTGATGTGTTTAACTTTTAAAAACTTTTATATTGTTTTGAAAGCACATTTGTATAATTTGATAACGAAATGATAATTACTTAAATGCTGTACTTCAATGGTCTTCTTTTAATTTGCATCGGAGTATAGTAATTCCTTTCGTATTTTAAAATAAGTAGCTCTGAAGCTTATTTCGTGTACTAAACAAAGGGCACATACCACATATCAAAATGGATGGTTGACTGAAAGTAAACAATAGCTAGCCTCCTAAAACCGGAAGAAATTTAGAAAACTTCCGGTGAAACCCTCCGCTTATGTTATTCTTACGACGCGATGCGTGAAGAGGCTTAATATTCTATGAAGTTTTATTATTGTGATTTGAATTTAAATGTAAGCGTAATTTTTCTATTCATAAGAGTTTTCGTTATTTTATTAATTCTAACAAGTCATGAGCCTAGAACTAATTTCAGAAAATTAATATCAAAACGTAAATAAAGTGTTAAGTTTAGCAAGTTTTGAGTGTTATCCTTTATTAGGCTATATTTGTGTAAAATAGTTACGCTTGTTACGCTTTGAGAAGCATCATAGCAAATTGCGCATTCTTCAGAATTCATTTTTTGTTTGTCTCGTTGAAAGTTAAAGTGAAACAACGCTTTATATTGGAGTATAATAATATATATTAGTATACATTATTATACTAATATATATTGTTATACTTCAAGTCTAATAATACTGGATTGAGCGCTTTTTCAAGCTTAGGTGAAAAAATCATACGGAAATAGTAACCCGGAAGTCTTACTAGTAGTCCGGAAGGAATTTTCAACCCCAGCGCCATCTGTGCTTAGCGTTACAACCATCTGAAGGAAAAACAAATCACTAAGTAGAACTTAAGGCTCTATAACTCAAACTGAACAAAGATGGAGTAGATTCACTGCTCAAATCCGATCCGCATGTTTTCCAGACTGCAATTACTTATAGATTGCAGGTTGCAGATTGCAGATTGCAATTAATTATAGATTGCAGATTGCTATTACTTTCCAGATTGCAATACTATAACTTGGAAGTCATAAAGTCTGTAAAGCCTAAAAATTGCATGTTTATAAAGAAGCATTTTTGTCTCTGATTGTAACATTTAAATTATTGTCTGCACTAATTATCATATTTAAAGAATTTCTTTAAGGAATCTATAATACTTAAGGGCACACTCTATAATATAGGTTGGATTTTGAATACCAGATATTTTTTATAAGGTAAATTTATAGTTTAAATTAACACTTTAACGTAGAATTTTTTTTTGAAAACTTACATATTCTTATTGTGGTCAAGAAATGATGCGTTATTCATCAGGCTTAAGTTTTTGTTTTTGATTGTACTCGAAAGTATACATAGTAATAACTTGTGTACGAGTTACAAATCGAAAGTTACACAACTTTGTCGAATAGTACTAACTCAAATCGAAACAATAAGTTATGCTTTCTGCTGAATGTTCAAGCACGCATCTAACGCAATCAAGTAATGTAAGTCGTACAAGTTAAACTTTTTATTCTATTTCCAAATACGTTTCTGCCTCATTCTTGTGATGTACGTAGAAACTATAGGAGTTCGGCTTACCTTCTATTGTGTCATCAAATTTATCCCCTTCTCTGTCGGCGCCGCATCTCACACGTTAATCATTTTTGTACGCGCATGGACGGCGTTGCATGCTATGCGACGAAGAATAAAATTGCACCATTGATTGAATTCGTCGCTACTTACACGTCTTTTTAAATCGCGTGATTATTTTTGTAAACCAGAATATTGCTAAGAGATGGCGCAACTAGTCCCACTTTTTTCATAATTTTCGCAGTCAGATTTTCCTCCTTGAATTGAAATCAAAATCATTTTATACTTTCATTAATTTCGTTTTCATTAGTCTTCAAATTATTCATCAGAACTAAATCGTTTATTCAAATTATTACCTTGGCAGAATAAATAATTCGGTACTTGCAACTATTCACAAGGGTGTGTCTGATTATTAGATAGTGCATGGTGTATTAATGCTACAGTTTTATTGCTTGAGTTAATGCTCATGCTGACTCAATTTTCGGATCAGAGTTAATTGGATACTTGCAAGCGACGTCACGCTTGCATGCCAAAACTAATTGGCTGACTCACAAAACTTCACAAAACCCGTAAAACTTCACAATTATCAATCTGCAAATAGTATTCCTTTTATTATATTTAAGTAAGGAATAAATTGTTAATAAAACAAATTTAAAGATTAAAAGGAATGGAAATCGGTATTCATACAAACAAATCAATAAACCTGAGACATATATCAGGCTGAATCAATTTTCGGATCAGATTTTATTCGATACTTGCAAGTGACTTCACGCTTGCATGCCAAAACTGATTGGCTGACCCACGCATGACGTAGCTTGAAAGTATCCAATTGTTGTATAGTAAAATAGAACTAAAATAAAATCTTTCCACAAGACATCTTTTTCAAAAATGTATCTTTTTACCATTTCCCGTAAAGCTCTACAATTATCAGTATGCAAATAATATTCCTTTTATCATATTTAAATAAGGAATAAATTGTTAATAAAACAAATTTAAAGATTAAAATGAATGGAAATTGGTATTCACTTAAGCATATCAATAAACCCGAGTCAAATATTTCCCACACGTGTCATTCAGATAAAAGTTTCCAAAAAAGAGAGTAGGATGTAAGAAAATCTTTTACCATTTTCAAAGATGATATCTTTCAAAGAAAGGACTTTTTTACTGGATTTAGAAAAATAAAAAGAAATTATATTCACTCCTGTAATAAAGAGGATCCTTTTCTTACCAGTTATGTGAAGAAAAAAATTAAAAGAGAAAAGAAAGTTTCTCGTATTTCATTTCGATATCAAAATGGAGCTTCTTGCAGTGTGTTTTATTACTTGTATTATCGAAAAAAGAAGAAAATGAAAGTTATTTCTGGGAACTTTCCAGATAGGCCGTAATTTAAAAATGAAGCAGCAGAAATTGAGTAGTTTATTAAAAAAATATGATTGATGGAAAAAAATATATTGCTATTTTATTCTTAAAATTTAATGAATTTTACGTTTGGTGCTTTAAGAAAAACAGAGCAAAAAGTGGTCACTAAATCTTTTAAACTTTTGAGTTTAATGTATTAATTTAAAAAAAAATGTTTTTCTACTTCTTACGAACGGCAGTGGTTTTAAACTGCTAAGAAGTCGGGGCTGGCTTGTAGCTATTTCAAAATCCCTTCGATTATGTTGAAGTTTCCAATTTTATTTTGTGGCTCTGAATTTTAAAACTAAAAAAAGGTTACTACTTTGAGAAATCAAGAAAAAAAATTTTTACCACGTTAATATTTTTGCATTCATCCTGTATTAAGTTTGTTGAGAAAGAAAAACAGTAAGATAATTTGAAAACTAAGAAAAAAAGTTTAAAAAATACGTTAAATAGAAAATTCTCTTTTCTAAGATTTCTCTGTATATTGCCTCTTGTACATTGAGATAATTCTTTAAGAAATTGTGCATTCAAAATAAAAAAAAAATGTTTTTCGGATCCATCTACGGATAATTTAGTATTAAGTCGTATAAAGTGAAAAAAAAAATAGTGACTTTTTGAAATAATTTGAATGTTAATTAAGAAGAATTAAATTTTACACTAGAGTTAAAAAATGTAATAATTGCCTTAAATTTAAAAAAAGAAGATTATATTTTTATGAATTTTACTTGATTATATGATTTAAGCAGTTTTTTTAATGGTCTAAGGAACTTTTAATTAGATGTTTGAAAAATGCATAAACACAAGTAAATGATTAAAAACATTTAGAAATTAAATACATTTTAAAAGGTTCTCAAAAGTTTTATTACATAATAACGTTTCTGAGACCTTTTTTAAAATTACTTTATTGGCAAAATGTTTAGTTCTTTTTAAAAAAAAAAAATTAAAGCATTTGCTTTTTATTTTCAATAAAATATTTATAATTTTGCAATAATGTAATTACATTATTATAGAACCAATGCATTTTTTTGCTTTGCTGTGGAAATTTTACTATATATTAAAATCTTATGATGGTGTCGCCGTTTTCCATTGTTGTCCGTGCATTTTTATTGGCCGGAAAATCACGTCGTATGATCCAGTTTTTCCTCATTCGTTTCCATATTGTTTTGGTTGTCATCGGCATTAAACTGAGGTTTTGAGTTTCGTCAGAGGATGTGGATGTAGTTAATTTACGTCGCACTGGAGCTGCACAATGGGCTATTGGCGACGGTCTGGGAAACATCCCTGAGGATGATCCGAAGACATGCCATCACAATTTTGATCCTTTTTCATAGGGGATGACACCCCTGCTTCGGTAGCCCAACGACCTGCACGCGAAGTTGAGCACTTTACGGTTGAACAGTTTAACGAGGACCAATACCGCACACCCTCGGTCCCTACGCAGACTGATCCAAGTGTCACCCACCCGCACACTGACCGCAGCCAGTGATGCTTGACTTCGGTGATCTGCTGGGAACCGTGTCTTAACGATCAGTCCACTGCGGGACGTTTCGACAGAGGAAGTTTGCAGTTTCGGGCCCTTTAATTCCACTTCAGAGCTTATTTAAAGTAAGATATACATCATAGAGACATGTATTAAATATGAATTGCAATGTTTATTGCATATGTTCAGAATGGCCGACTGATGATCAATCTGTATGACCGAATACGATGGAAAAGGTCACATTGCTCCTCTAAATGAATCAAGAATTTTTGCGCTTACAAGCAAATAGCATACGCCGCAGAATTTGAAGTTCGTCTTACTTCAATTAAACTCTTGCATACAATTTAACTATAATTATTTAGTGACGTCATTGACTGGGAGGACATTGACCGGTTCCCAGTAGAGCACCGAAATCAAACATCACAGGCTACGATCGGTAAGCGGGTGGGGGACAACTTTGATCAGCCCGCGTAGGAACCGAGGGTGCGTGGTATCGGTCCTAGTTAAACTGTTCTACCGTAAATTGCTCGACATCACTCGCAGGACATTGGGTTACCAAATCAGGGGAGCAATCCCGTCTGCGGAGAATCAAAATTGCGATGGCATGTCTTCGGATTATCCAGAGGGATGTTTCCCAGACCGTCGCTAATAGCCTGTTGTGCAGTTCTAGTACGACGTAAATAAAGTACCTACCTACCCTATTTCCCCAGTTTATATGATCTGTTCTTCAACTAGAGCATAGCTGTACCTGTAATTGAAGATACAAGGCTGTATCTCCTGCATCTGTAATGAGTACAGATTTCTGCTTATGTGCGTATAGTAGTAGCACTTAAGCGGAAGGGATGCCTTCCCCAGTTCGATAGCCCATTGACCAGCGCTTTAAGGTAGAACAGTTTAATGAGGGCAGATAAAGTAAAGATAACCCTCATTCCTTGTTCAGGATGATTAAAACTATCCTTCTTTCTGTCACTCACCGCTGCCAGTGAAGCTTAAATTCGGTGATCTACTGGGAACCGTGCCTTACAATCGGTCGACTGAGAGACTCGGTAAATGTGTAATATTAAATAAATAAAATATATGGAAGTAAGACTCAGCTCAGTTATTGTTTTGTTTTTTTAAATTATTTTTTTAAATATATTGGGTAGTGTTTTCATTACAAACTACGACTTTTAGGCCAATGTCAAATTGAAAAATAGGTAGCCCAAGTTGAAGTAGGATAACAGATAGGTACATCGAGGTTTACGGTGGGAATCGAATCCCCTACCTCCACGCTACAGAGTGTTTGCCGGAATGGCAAAATCGCTCAGCGAGGCTATTGCGACTGTTTGAGAAACATCCCTGAGGATGATCCGAAGACACGCCATCACAATTTTGATCCTCTGCTGCGGGGATGGCTCCCCTGCTTTGGTAGCCCGAAGTCGAGCCCTTTACGGCAGAACAGTTTAACGAGGACCGATACCGTACACCTTCGATCTCTACGCAGGATTGCCAAAGTGGTCACCCACCCGCTTACTGACTGCAGCCAGTGATGCTTGACTTCGGTGTTCTACTGGGAACCATGTCTTTACGATCAAACCACTGCGTTATATAAGTCGCTCAGAAGCCAATGCGGTTAAGTCCAAAACACAAAAATTGAGAAAATTCATGTTTTTTGATACATTAGTTTTTAAAATTCTTGGTTTATAAATTTAATTAGAAATGTGTATAAAGTCTTTTTTCGAGGTGTAAACTTTGCAAAAAAACAAGATATGTACAGGATCTGTAAATAAAAACGTAAGTATTTATTGAAATAATGACAGCATCTTAAAAATTTTTGGACTTGTACCTTTTGTCAGCTGAAAAAAAAACTAAAAATACCACATTTTAAAAAAATACTACGAAAAATACCATACCCCTTTTTTTTTGGTGAAAAGATACTACCGTAGTATTAAAAATACTACGTCTGGCAACCCTGATGTTACTATGAATTTCTTGTTTTTTAGTGTTACCAACAAATATCGAAAGAAGAACAATAATTTAATTTTTATTTCAAAGTTTATGTAAAAAAATATTGATAAAAGGTGGACTTATTCACAATGGCTTCTGAAATTATTATACAATATATTCAGAAGCTATTAAAAAAAGGGCTGTCTAACCTAGAAAAAAGTAACCAACGAGTAAATCCTTTAATAACTAAGAAGAATATTATTTTTTTCATCGACTCATATATATATATATATATATATATATATATATAGACAGTAAATCTGAACCTCCCTGACTGAGCTGCATCGCCGTCCAAAATCTGTGCAAAGTGTGGTGGTAGAGGGTTCGAATCCCGCTTTTACTCCGGATGTATCTTCGTGCTATCCTTCTCAGTATTGTGCTATCTGTCCTTCTATTTGACAAAGGTTTATAAATCTAAATTGAGCACACAAGCCTGCAAATGTATGTAACTCCAATGAAACAATAAACAGTAAATCAGCAAAGAAGTTCAGTTATTGACGACGTCACATACTAGGAATAAAAACTATATAATTTAGAGGATAACTTAAGCATGAAGCATGTCATCAGCCGATCAACCGGTAATTAAAAGTACAAACACTAAACAAATTCAATTTCGGTCCGTCGTGTATTTTTTTAAAGAAATTTTAACTCTTTACTTCTTTAAGTAATTCCTTTTTGATTTTGGAAATGAAATATTTTTATTATTAAAACAAATCTATTTTTTTAAAACTAAAATGACTGATAAAGGTGATAGAATACGCATAAACATGCGCAGCAGGCCTTCAACAACCATCAATCCCGAAATTTCAAACTCGCAAAGTGACGATGACGTGATTTACCTATACAGAGTACTAAACGTTCCGGGCGAGGTTGTAGAGGTCATAGATATCAGCCACGAAAATAGCGTGAGTTGTATTTACAATTCCAGTAGATTTTGTGTATCATATTGTATATTTTACAAATTCTACTATTTTGTTACCTCCCCATTACATTTAATCTCTAATATAATCCTTTTCAATCATTTATTAAATTTTTTTTTCTTGCATATAAATTAAACGCTTATTTTAGAAAATATTAATGTGCCTGAACTGGTTTAAGCATTAATAAAATGGAAATTTATCTTAAAATCTTTTCAGTACAGCTTAGATTTAAATTTAAAGCTGATAATTAATAGTCATATCCAAACACTACGTAGTTTATATAGTTATATGTTTAGTTTATGTATGATTATTGATTTATGTATTACATTGCATATTTTGCAAACTCTATTGTTTTGTTACTTCCCCATAACAGTTAATCTCCAATATAATCCTTTTCAATAATTTATAAAAAAAACTTTTCTTTCTTTTATATTTGTGTATGGTTAAATTCATCTTTCATTTTTGAAAATATTTACGTGCATGAAGAGAGCGGAAAAAAATCTTAAAATCTTATCAATACTGCTCAGATCTAAATTTAAAGCTGTCAATTTATTGTCACATTTAAGTACTGCTTAGCTTACACAGGGCATGTTAAGTTTATGTGTGATTATGTTACAGTGAATGACAAAAATCAAGAGAATGTCGACTTTCACCGGTGAATGTCAACAATCTCATAGTCACTTTGGTGAATGTCCGAAATATTTGTTATATCCGATTTGATATTAATTTATTTGTTGATATTACTATATTTATTCGATAGTTTAATATCTGCTGAGGATTGATTAAGAGAAACAATAGTACCAGTTAAATTCATAGTGGGCAGTGGCACTTGACCTTGAAAAAACGATGTAGGGCATACCGGGCAAATCTATACAGAGCAGTGGCACTGAACCTTAAAAAACATTGATGTAGGGCATACCGGGCACTGGCACTTAACTAGACCTATCATATGTTTCTGCTATTTACCAAAGCGACTACGTGATTGTCATCATTTACCGGTGGAAGTCAATAACCACCAATTTCGGTCATACACAGTAACAAATATACAAGTTTGAGGAAATTTAGCTGTAACTTAATATTTTAAAATATTGGGTCAGATTTGTTATTTTATTGTATTTGAAATTTAACTTTGGGTAATAAGTAGTAGTAGCGAGGTGTTTAATATCGTTTACATGGCAACTTAAACCTTGCCCCTTATTCTTTCTTTTTTTAGAAAAGAAAAACAAAGTTGTAGCAAATCGTAATGACAATTTTTTTCAGTTCAACTAGTCTCTTTTTCCCTTTTGGGATAATTTTGAAAAACCGTATTTCATACCAATGTTTTAATCGATTTTGATAAATTCAAACAGATTAAATAAAGATATGTTATTTGCAAATCGGTCAACGTTTATGAAATGTTTTTATTGAATAAGGAAAACTTCAACAAAGAATACTATTTTCAAATTAGTAATTAAATCCACTCTAGCTTGATGTTTACTTAATTTCAAAAAAAAAAAATTGTAAAACGAAATGCGTTTGAATTCTGTTCTGTGAGTTAGCTTTCTATTACATTTCCTGGTATTGAACGACTGTCTGATTAAAATCGTTTTTCAAGACTATTTACAATAAAGGCCAAACTATTGCTTGGGTAAAGAATTAAACTCTGTGTTTCAACGAGGAGCGTAGTTATACTTGCTTCAAAAGACCCGTTAAAGTTCTGAAGGGCAACAATTATCAGAATCTTTAAAGACTGTAATTACATATGAGCATGGTCATTTACATTATAAAGCATTAAAAGTTAGAAAAATTGAGTTTTCAGTGATTTCTATTTCCTGATATATTCATGGATAGTGGAATATAAGGCTTTAAATATCATTACCAGTTAAACATTCGTTTTAAAAAAGCTTGCAATAAAATATTTTTTCTGTTATTCAACTGTCCTTAGCATTAAGTAAATTGAGACTTCCTGAGAATGCCGGCATTACCCGTCAAGCTGACTAATTTCCAGTTTTATATCTTCTTCTTTTTCAACGTTTCATCTGAATAATAAAAGCCCGAATCAATATTCAGAACGAAGCAATCACCTCAGGCGAGTTCATTTAAAATTAAATTAATTCCGCTTAACTTCAATAAAATATGTAGAAGGAGCATGTTCATAGAAATTGAAAAAGAAATACCGAATTTCAATAAACGAAACAGTTTCTAATGGAAAATTATTCTATTTTATAGAAGTCTGTTGAACAGCAAACCAGAATTTTGGTTCACGACAACTATTGTTAAACCCCGTAGCCTTGTAATATGGAACCCAATCCAGAAGACAAGGGAACTCCTGGATCAAGTATTTGGGGAATTTCGCTTTCGTGGCAAATTTCTCCCGATACTTGATTTGACTAGTTGAATTGACTTTTTGACGGTACTAATCCGCATTTGCGTTACATGGTGAGGAAAACTAAGGAAACTACCAATTGTTTGCCTGACGGCAAGAGAACTCTAACCCATGATCCATTTACCACTGAGGATATTTTACGTGAGTACAGTGGTGGGTGTGAGCCGGGTGCGGGTTATTCTTCGACCTTTTTTGGAGGATATGGTAGTCTCTTTTGAAATTTATCTTAGTTGAAACATGACCAACTGGACATGAAGTGTTGATTAAATGCTGCTACCGGTGGCTCTTAACATTCGGAGAAAAATTTGGTTAAAAGATTAGGATCGAGTTTGATCAAATTATTGTATTTTATAACCGTTGTTGAGCAGCCGATCCAATTTTCGGGTTTACGACTACTAATGTTCAACTCCGTAGCCTTGAATTTTGAACCCAATCCAAAAGATAAAGGAACAACGGAAAATTCAGTATGACCGTGGAAAAAACATCTATTTACCTTTTATCCGAAATCACTGGTTTCGGATAAAATTTTTAAGGGTACACCATACCATGGGAGAAACTTTACTTTGGCGATTCTCTTTCACCTCCATAACTAATTTAAAAATTGAAGTATAGAAAAAGTGAGTTCAGAAAAACTTAGAGTAAGCCATGAAGTTTCAATACTGTAACGAAATTTTTAAAACACCCAAATGAAAATTAATTATGTGAAGATAACTCGGGATTACGCAATGGAGAAGTTCTCTTCCCATAAATTTGTTTGCATTTTGATATTTTGAATTTTTATTTTTCAGCAATTGAAACTTCGTGGCTAGCTCTAGATTTGCCTTAACTCATTTTTTCTTTCTTTTAAATTTTAAAATAGTGATGAATTTGAAAGAAAATTTGCTACGAAATGTTTCTCCCGTGATATAGCGTCCTCTAAAGGTCTTGATGACAAAAATGTTTATAGTTTTGTACCTTTTAAAATAAAGCTATTTTAAATTAATGCATTCCGCTAAGCAACTACTGGGAAAAACCAGACATCACGGAGAAAACAAAAGAATTTTACAACGTTTTTATTAACTTGATTTCATGTTTTTAACAAAGATTTCCTTCAATCAAAAGTTCGAACCCTTTCCGGTTATATGAAATTCTCAAATTTAAACTAAAGTTTCCATTGCAATCAATAGTTTTCTGACCACTTTAAGAAAAATGTACTGTCATATTGTCAAATAAAACCTATCTTTGATCGAAATTTCGACTAGCTAAAGTGATCAAATTTTAACTAGGGTTCTGTAGCTGCTGATGATAATTCAAGTTACAGTGGTGTCTTGGTCAATTCAGATCGAATTTATCATTAAATAGAATTAATTATCTAAATGTCGGCCGCGATGGGAATAACTAGATCACTCAAATTTCCACTTGTGCTTCGTTTCTGTTTTTATTACAAGTTACAATCGTTTCATAAATAGTGAAAACAAACTTTTTCGTCATTTTATAGCCGATCAAAAGTTTTACGACTTTTCTTAAACAAACTAAGAATAAATATCTAATGAGAGTGCCGCAGTTTTAAATTGTTGTCGGTATATTTTTATTGGCTGAAAAATCGCACGTTAGGATTAAGTTTTCATATTGGTTTGGTTGTCATCAGCATGTTTTGTTATAAATATTTTATATCTTTAATATCAAGGTATTTGCCTGTATTGTTATTATTACATTTTAGATTTTGTTTGATTTCTGATTGAAGAGTGTGGGAGGATTGTTTTTATTATTATTGTTAGAATAACGTACTTTACATTTTAAGATAAAGATGTTTAATTCTGTGTCTGATCCGTATTATAATTATTTTTACATTAATATATTGTAATGAATAAAGTTTAAAGAGATTCGTTAAACTTTCAGCTTCATGCACAAAGTGGTGAATGCAAGATTTGTATTTGAGTATAGTAAAGTGCTCTCTGCTTTCGCTTATAGCACTGCGTTTCAATAGGTAAGGCTTAATTTAGCCTATCAAGACTTATATGAGCTCAAACTTCAAATTCAACATGCTTCCCATATGTATTTAAAATATACACCCGTTCGTTTGGTAAGCAGAAACATTAAATTATAGTGAGAACTCACTAAATTTGTTATAACAATACGCTTTTAATTTGAAATAATTATTTCAAAAAATCATTACATGGAAAAATCAATTATGTTCACGAATAGATCTTAAGGGAAATATTTAGATGTGAGAAGTGAGAGCACAAGTGTTCTTTTTAGTACATATACTTTAAGTTGAATATTCTCTTTGAAGCCCAGAATCACCGGGGGGGGGGGGAGAATCAGCGAACAAAGGGGGCTTAGACCCCTAGTATTACTTAAAAAATACAAAAATAAAAAAGTTACACAAAGTTTTAAACATTACGTTTCTTAAGTGGAATTTAAATGAAAAAAAAAACTTTTTGTCAAGCGAGAACCGTAGAATGAGTCGTCTTTCAGTAATTGATTTCAATCCAAACTGAACATTGTTTTCACCTCTTTCGAAAGAGATGCACACAACAGTTTTCGTTTATGGTTTTGCTTGAAACAAGATTAATTTTTCTTTTTTCAGTCGACTTGAAAAATTTAGTTTAAATTTTTTTATATATTTTAATACCATCGTACCCGTCTCAAATGCATAGCAATGAAGAGGATTTTGATAAAATTTCCCTTTATTAGTGGAATATTTAGAGATTTCTTCTTAACACCGTAAAATGTTCTCTCTCTTATATGCTTCGGAATAAAGTCTGATGTAGATTTCAGAGCTAAGCAATTACGTGAACGATAAGGAAGAGTTTCCCGAATTTCTTCCCATCTGTTTCTTCCTTTTAAATTTTTGGTATGTTCTCCAAGAAAACGCCAGTGTTATCTTCTGATCATAATTATTTTCTATTCTTCTAAGGATGAGTATTATTAGGCTGTCCGCTGACATAAGATTTTTTCCCCACACAACGACACGTTCTTGACCATAAACTCTGTGGGGTTTTTTACCTTCTGGCATTCAAATCGGCGCAAGCCAAAACAATTTTTTTCGGGACTCGAGGAAATACCTCCGCGAGAAAGTCAGTCAGTTTTGCGTTCATTTAGAATGCATGAAACTTTATCATTCGATCCCTGCCGGCCGAAGACTCTCCGTGTGGTAAATGGTGACTGATGCACGTTAAATCAGTCGAGTCACAAAGTCCTGCATGTTCCCATAACAAATCAATACTTCTGGGTGTACTGATCCAGTAGTTCCTTATTTTCCGGGTTGATTCAAAATTACAAGGGTACGGAGTTGAACATTAGTAGTCGCAAACCCAAAAATTAGGTCGGCTGTTCAACGCCGGATATAAAAAATAAACCTTATCATTCGACTTGTCTCCGTCCTGCAGTGGACTGATCGCAATGACACGGTTCCCAGCAGAACAACGAAGTCAAACAGTAAGCGGGTGGGTGACCACTTTGATAAGCCTGCGTAGGGACCGATGGTACACGGTATGAGTCCTCATATAGAACGTCTGCGAATCAGGGATGTTTTCCAGGCAGTCGCCAGTAGTCCATTGCGCAGCTCCAGTGTGACGTAAATAAAATACATACCAATCTAGTGACAGTATGGCGTACGTAGACAAATCAATCGTAATGCGCATCTTGCGCAAGTTTAGATTACGCAATTTAGCTGAGATTATATGCACCTTTCATTTTTCTTAGAAAATAAACAGGGCCTGAAATATATAAGCCTTGGTAATTGTTTTGATTTTTATGCGAGAACTTTTAAAAATGTGAGATATTAATACCCATTTTATGAAAATTAAATTTAGAATTCCTTTATCAATCTCTCTAGTCGATTAAATTATAACTTGACATAATACTTCTCAAAAACGTGTTCACTAATTTTTCGCATTAGAAAAGCTAATTCTTCGTGTTCTAGAGCTTTCTACCGAAGCCGCAGATGAATAATTCAGTGATTTAACCTTTACCGACTCGCGTGCGTTTTTAAAAATTACGTATTCTCTTTGCGGCAACGCCCCGTCAAGTATTAAACGCCCATTTCCTTACCATCTCATTTGTAGAACGCGATATTTTTAAAGCGTGCGGTGGATTAAAGCCCAGAGTTTTAAGTGCCGAACTCTTCATGATTTGAGCGTTATTAAAATTAATACGAAGGGGGAAAATTAGTGCTCGCTCGAATGTTCGTCCGTTACACAGCTCAATTAAGGGTGCGTTCTGTTTTCAGTTGCACAGCGGCGATTAGGTTGAAATGACCAAGTATTGTAAAAGCAGTGATTGAAGTACCGCGAAGGGAATTTAGGATGGATTCTAAGGTATTCGAAGTACTACAGGCTGTGATGTTGTAGAAATGTTCCGGACGGATGTTACAAGGCTCTTTAATGTTTGAAATTTTGGTAAATGTCGTTAATGTCACGGGTGAGATTTTAAACTGAAGGGTATGTGAAAGATTTCAACTTATCTAAATTCAAATTTAATGTTTTTTTTTTAAATAATAATTTAAAGAAGTGCTGTTATTTAACAATTTGACGCCGACCGATGTCCATTTTATATATTTTTTCTGACTATCTAATTAAAAGAAAGAATATTTTTTGCTTTTTTTTTAAATCATGAAATGCAGTATAATAGTTGTTAAAAAATATGTGAAATTATCAGAATTATATTTATACTAAAATGTAAAAGAAAAAAAATTAAAAATTTTTTTCACCCTTATTCAGAAATTTATTAATAATTTATTTTGTAGATAAAAGAAATTTCATTGATGAATAACTGTTTCTCTTAGATCTAAGTAACTGCGAATAAATGCAAATTTGAAAAAAATTATTGTTTGGAAGTAAGCCTGTAAGATTTTACCTTTAACACAGAAAAAAAAAACTGGTGTTTCATGCTGTATTTCAAAACCATAAATTATAAAAATTCTAAGTATGATGTTTTTCACTACTTTGGCCTAAATTAATACAAAATAATGAAAAAAGAGAAAAGTATGAAAAATAAGTTTACTAAAAATTCTGCATCAAAGGGTTAAGCCGCAATAATCTGTATTACAAGTAGTAACTGTTACATTAGTAACTGTTTTACAATTCCATTATAAATTTCACGTAAGGGTCATTTTCAAAATTCAGTGTGCAATTTAATGGATGCTGGACAAATTTTAAATTGTTACTAAAATTCAATACAATATCGTGGGCATCACTTAAATAGTTCTAATTGAAATCAGAGTACTAACGCGGTCAAAGTCGACGACAACAGCTAGACAGTGAAAAAACTTTGTTAATATAGCGTTTAACATTAACTAAATTGTTAGGATTAGAGAAGAAATACAGTTACGCTGAGTTTTCGGCTTGGTTACTGTGGGGATATATATAGCTGGGATAGAATTCTATGAACGGAAACCACTAGTTGATTTATTGCTGTTAAGAAACCGAGAGAGCTGTATTAAGTTCACTGTCGTTTTCGCTCTTGTGTTGCCTTTAGCATTCGAGTGAATATGTTACACGTTGTGTACAATCGAGACTGAGTTGCAACAGCGCGAGGAGGTGGATAATGTCGCCGTCACAAGTAGCAAGTCAACTGTTCAATGTGAACCATCTATCGCACTAGGCGTGTTCAAATCAAAGTGGGAACTTCTGTCAAGGCAGGCATGTTTACATCACGTCTGACTGTCACCAATGTGGGGATCGTAGATATCGACCATGTCAACCTCATCTATGAAAAGGTACCCCAACTTAGAATCAAGTTAATATGTCTTATATACTAGAGAATTGTAATTGTAATTTTGTACTGGTAGACACACTACAGTTACCATTAAAGCTTATGTGTACAATACCAAGCTGTTAGCCATAGGTTGCTTGTTCTAAATAATAAAAGCACAGACTTTTCGAATTGTAAAATCTTACAAATAACAGCGTATAGCTACCTTTTTGTTTTTGAAACACGTAACATATTCAGTATCAAAAACAAACAGCAAAAAATATCACATTTTAAAACAACTTACAAGCTATTAAGTTACAGTAAATGTTGCAAAAGTTTGTTTACGCTTTTAAGCAGAGTAAAAACGTAGCAGTTACGAATAATCAAAATATCAAAATATTAAAAAAAATAATCAATGGTCTTGAAACTTATGTTGACGGAGTTCAAAAAATGAAAAATCGCTTGCAACGCAGTTAATGGAAAAGTTTAATTTTTTCATGAATGAGCAGGAAAAACCCATTATAAATACTTGGCAAAACTTCTCAACAGCCTAGTTTACGAATCGATAAACGAGTAGTACGTAACACATCGATCGCGTCCCTTTGAATTCGAACGCAGGCGATGTAAACAGTTTGGGATTAGGAGTAATTAATAAGACCCTCGTCGTTCATTAATTTGCGTTGTTGAAGGCATGAGTAAGAATAAATTTAACAATTTTCTTCTTAAAATATTGCAAAATTATTTAAAACTAATTGCCTCCAGTCAGTTTATTTAATAAGACTTCATTTCATTTACAAATTGGGGAATAAATTGGGAATATGCATTGCTAATTGAATTGAAATTGTTCAATATAATTTATTGATTTAGGAATTACTGGAATCATTTGAAATTTATTGAACGACGACGTATTCATTAGTTTGAAAGTCAAGAAGCTTTGAAAAATGTTCAGAGCGATGGCTTTTAATTGATTCACCACCTTGCGTTCTCAAATCCTTGTTAAAAATAGAATGTTTTTTAGAATACTTATGAAAACGGAAATGGAAAACAAAAAGCATGCAGAATAGGGGTCTCAAGTTAATTGTTTAGGTCTTAACAAAGACGTTATAAAATGCTGAAGAATCGCTATTGTAGAAGGCGGGTATCAAAAACATAACAAATTCTTGGTGGATGAAATTTGGGGGTGTTTTCCCCTCTTCTGAGTATCTTTTGGCAATCAAATAGGATTTGTCATTCTCAATCTCATTCTTGTTTATTGTTCGATAACAAACTGGGTTTTTTTAAAGAATCTTTTACGTTTTTTAATTATTATTCTCCACTACAAAAACGTAGTTTTTAAAAATATTATTTTTACTATTTTTTTTTTTTTTTTTGGTACTCACTTCCAAAATCTCAATTTTTTCACTCACTGTACACAAAACTTTTCAACTGACACGTGACACTAATTTAAAATAATCGAATCGACAACAAAAGACAATCGTGAAAATATTAATTTTTCTTTAATTTTAATTTTATTTTACTTTGTATGTCTTTTTTCTCTTCATTTTCAAGCATTGTCATCCAATTCTGAACTATGTGCCAAATTTGAATTCTGTAGCCAGTCGGGAAGTTAGTTTAAAATCGATTACAAAATTCCACCCGTAAACCCAAAAATTGGGTCGGCTGTTCAATGACGGTAACAAAATAAAATATCTCTGGGCGTATTGAATCGGAGATTGATCGTTCTCTGTTTCAGGTCAACATTATGATCTGTGGATAAATGAATGGGTCCTCCCTGCAAAACGGGCTCTGACGTGGGTGTGGCAAAAATCTTATTCTTGGCAATCGATGACGCTACTAAAAAAAAAGAAACGCGTGCTTTCTTCCTTAAATTCGAAGCAAACTTGCTGGTATTGACAAGTCGCATAAGTAACAACAACAACAAAAAACTCGTAAGGCGATCACATTTTCGGAGTGGAATTTTTATTTTTGTTATCATTAGCGTTAACTATATCAAAAACGAACGAAACGTTAACTATATTTAACGCTCATTTAGTAGGTGTTATTTAATTAAGAAAGACAACACATCATAAGAGAAGGAGACGGAGGAGAAAACTGAATAGGATTCCATCGAGTTGGACTCCGAGTTTAATAAAACAAATCACATCTTCATTTCTAATTAAAAGATTTTGAAAATTAGCCAATATTTAAAGTCCAATTTTATAACTTTTGTGATATTTTGATGTGGTTTCTGGTTAGAAAAAAAGACTTAAGGTGTTAATACGAATAGTAGAAATTCCAAAGTTCATATCAAAATTTATCTATTTTAACTATTTTTTAAAATATTATAAGAACTTTAACTTAGTTGTTATCCTTGGTAAGTAGTGACCTTAAAATATTATAGCGCAAATGTCTAATTAATAAGAATAATAAGTAGAATATTTATAATAATTATAATAATAAGAATATTTTAATAGGAATATTTTAATAGGAATATTTTAATATGAATATTTTAATAATAAGAATATTTTAATAATAAGAATATTTTAATAATAAGAATATTTTAATAATAAGAATATTTTAATAATAAGAATATTTTAATAATGAGATTATTATAATAATAAGATTATTATAATAATAAGAATATATAAGCTAGTTAAAAAGAGTCAAACTAAAGTGAGGATTCTGATACTAAAGGTGCAGTAAAGGTGCAAGGCCAAAAAATAATATCTGACGTCATGTGATAAGAAAGTAAAAAAAAAATTTAAAACCATGTCGAATAATTTGAATAAAAATTTCAAATATGAAACTAAAAATATACACGTTTGACATTCAATGTAATGATTTACGCTTCGATTTTTTAAATCAACTAGACATTCCTTTTATGTAAAAAAGACAACATAAGTAATTAAGCGAAAAAAATATATTAATGAAAATATAAAAAAAAAATGAAAGAAAGAGTCTTATTTTCTTCTTTAAAAAACAAATAACTTTCTTTGACATTATGAAATCGTTTGTTAAATAAAATCGGAGACACTAAAAAAAGATAAAAAATACTTTTATCAGAGTGCTGGATTTGAACTTGTGGAAAAAAGTGGAAGAAACCTTATTTCTCCAGAGAATTCAGTCATTCAACCTAGAAATTGCCTCCATCCCTGTAATTACACATTCGATTAGAAATGCTTCTAAATTAGAAAGGGAAAGTACGAGATAAAAATGCAACTCACGATAATGATTTCTTTATTTTTTCTATTTTTTTTAATAGATTTCTTTTGATTGGGGTAACTTTCACAATCTTGGCATGCAATTAAACTTCAAATTTTCTTTAAGTAAAAATTATTTTCTTTTATTAATTCTTCCTCCAAGCTTTTTTTTTTTTTTTTTAAATTTTTACTCGGATTGTGGGTGACTAAATATTTGTTTGACTGAAGAAAAAAAATGCTTATTTTTGTACAAATTAAGCAGAATGTATTTTATGACATTATGCACATAGGCGATATTTATAGGCGATTGTGCACATAGGCAAGAACATTAGGTAATTAAAAAATTGTTCCTTTGCATAGTATGAAAGAAAGTACTTAAACTAATACAGTCTATTGAACCACATCGAAAGTGAAACTATTAACAGCCCAGGTAAAGTATATCTGGTCAAAACTAAAGAGCGGTATACTATTTCCTGAAACATATATTGATTTGATGCTGGTTAACTGTATTTTTCGATGACAGAATGAACAGGTTTTGTTTTGGGGGGGGGGTGACAGATGACCATAGGAATCAATTTTCAGATGACCATCACAGTTGAAGTGAGAGTTAGCAGATTTGGTAGGCAACTGTGTTCGAATCCGCCCTAAGAGTGTTCTATGGGATTCAGATCTGGGTTCTGAAATGCCAGTCCGGTTTTTAAGCAACCATTTCGTCAAACCATGGCTGCGCAAGTCTAATGGACCTTTCCCGAAATATTACCAGAGAGTTTAGAGAGAGAAACTTAGCGCAGAATGTTCACATGCATCTCGGAGTTTGTTTTTAACCTCAAAAACTGGAGGGAACCTTGTGAAAACACACCCACATCATGAAGGGATCCACTTTTGGATGACTGACAGACGGATATTTTAAGTATTTTATATATAAATGTTAAAAACAATGTATTTGAATGATTTAAAAACCAAAAGTGAGCCTTCACAAAAGATCAATGGGTTTTTGTGAAAAAAAATTTTTTTTGCTACTAAGTATGCTTGTCTTCTTTTACTCACAAATTTGGGCCAATATCGACCATTTTTGGACATTATTTTGTTTCTGCGCATTTTTTGTTTTATTAACCTTCAAATGAAAAGATGTGCGCAGTGCTTTTAAAAATCTTTTTGGTTTGCCGCTTGTGTTTTTACGCGCTTTCTCTGAGAGCTTCGATTTTTGGCATTAGAAAATAAACATCCTGTCAAACGCGAAAAAAGCTCAATATTTACATGTTGAAATATTTCAGACTTGCATGCAAGAAAGGTTCACTGTATTGATATATTCTAGATAAAAAAAAAATTGATTACGTGTTTAGCACGCACTAGTTGCATGAAAATATCCATTTTGGATAGCTAGTGCTGGTTAAATGTACGATGAAGTATTTTCCCCCAACAATGTTTATAAATATCTTAAAATATTTCTTTCATTTGAACTTCGGTAATCCAGATGAACTTCAGCGAAAAAAAAAGGATCACGTTGGCACTGTTTGCTAGATAAATAAATCCACACGCGTTCTTTCGTTTTGTGGTTAAATCCACGCATACGCTTAATTTCCAATTGTTCTCCCAATACGTTATTCACTCAGTTTTCTACTTTTTGTCATAATTGAATTTATGAAGCTCTATGTATCCCAGCAAATAAATGCAGTAGTTTTCTAACCACACATTTCTTTTCAATGATTACTTTTAAAGGAGTAAGTTATGAAAAGTTCAAACTATGCAACCAGATAGGAATTATTTTGATTTGTAAACATTTTATTTACATACACATTTGGAACAATTAGTTCATAGAATTTCCCTGTAAACACAGTTTTAAATGTCATTGCTTGGCGAAACAATAGCTTTAGATCTTTTATTGTATCATGAACTCGTAAACTAAAATAAATCCAAAAAAAAAAAAAAAAAATGTTGGAAAATAAAAATAATAAAAAATAAAACATATCTAGGGGATAAAAATAGAGGTTGTATTTCAGTTTTAAAAGATAAATTTAATTGCACAGTTTCTTTGATAATATCAACAAACTGCTATTTGCCTTTCATTTCTGCCCAGCTTGTTTCAGTTCTTTGATGCCAACTCGTGAAGTGAAATGTCATATGTTTTGGAACTACATAGATACGTATATGCGTTTTGTATAAATGGACAATTAACTTTAACAAATTTGCATGATTCAATAAAGCTATTGCATGTGATGGATAATTTTAGTAATTGTTTTAATATGAAAACTTTGCAAACAATGTATCCCAGATTTCTTTATAAACACTTGGGCTTTTTCTAGTGGTTATTTGTTGGAAGAAGCAAATAAACGCCATAAAGGTTCTCATCAACCAAAAAGAATAGAGTTTCTTCATTGTGTTCGAACTCCGTGATTAATCCTTTGTGCCAATCAACTAAAGGTTCTCTATTGCCATGGCAACCGAAATGTATCTATTATAACAGGTGTATGTGGGGTAAATGAGAAATCTTCCAACCTCTTTTGTGGAAACGGTAATCAAATTCTTTGGGAACAAAGCTTTGGGATGGCGTTATAAATTTAGGGTTGATTTTGACGAACAATTTATACCCAGTAGATAAAAAATAGACATAATCTAAAAGAATTCTAAAACAAATTTATTCTAACATTTTTCAGTATTTCTTTCAGATTTGTGTCATTTCTTCAAATTATTTTATTTATTTATTTTTTTTTCAGAATAAAAATATATCTCTTTTTTTTTTAAAATTTGTTTCGCGTTTTTACAAGCAAAAGACCGGATTAAAAAATGCTGAAATGATTTGAATTGTAAACAAAAATATTTATTAAAGCTTTACTTTTAAAAATGAAAAATAAATCTAATTTTTTAATCTGATGCGCCTATAATTGTTTCATTGGCAATGATTAGTAATTAGAGCGAAAAAGTCAGTGATTTGAAAAGTTTAAAATTTCAACAGTAAAATTTTACACTAATTTCTTTCCGCTGATTTTTCACAACAGTAAATTCATGAAAATAACATAACTTGCAGCTTCAATATAAAAGAAAATACAAAGTAAGAGCCCACTGTTTCTACCAGATGGAAATGTTTCTACAATAGAAATTTTTTTTTTCGAATAAAGATTAGCTAAATCTGGTAGAAAAACTTTGGTATGTCGATTTTGCTAACTTTCTTCGATTGTATTATTTCATATAGGTGAACAGTTTCTCTCAAAAGAAAAAACGTTGAATATTCAATAAAGATTAAGAAAGTAATACATTATGCATTTTATAGGATAATGAGCACACAAATGGAGGCTTTGAGCGGAATTGGCGGCCTTCTGCTTCTTCAAGGAACTCCCGAAGTATCAACCGAGATCAAGGATCAACCGAGAGATTATCATCCATTGTATCACTTCCAAATAGTAAGAATTTTTTTTAACCGTTTTTATTAGTTCTTTGGATGTGTTCACAGAAAATTCCTTTTTGTAATAATTGATAATCACTCTCTATCTCTCTAAAAAAAAAATCAAATTCCAAAATTCGTTTTGATTTGGTTTCAGCGTTCTCATTTCAGGTAGTGTTAGAAAATTGTTGCAGAGCTTGTAAGTGGATAATTTTCGCCCGACGCCTTAACTAGGAACGCAGAAATTGGTACATTATCTTTTATTTTATCTTTATGGGTTTGAGATAATGTCTTAGGTAAATATTTGTGTGTGTGGAAAAACCATTTTAATGTGTTTAAATTCTCTGGAATTAACCCTTGGCTTACGCGGATGGTACACTAAGTAGATCAGAATGGCTTCATTATGCCCAACGCATTAAACAAAAGGTTAAAAATTGTGAACACGTCGCATTAATTATAAAATTAAAATCTTCAAATTATCTTAATCGATTAAATCTTTAAAATCTTTTAACTTGATTAAATTTTATTAATTTTGCGATTCTCTCATTTTAGGCAAATAAAAAAAATTGGAATAATAAAAATAACCAAAAATATGAAATAAAATTTTAAATAAAAGGCTTGCAAAGTATTTTTTGAAAAAAAAGAAAAGAACTTTTTATTGGAGATTTCTTCAGTACATTCCTCTAACATTTTTGTATAAATTATAAAAATTTGTTTGAATCTAAGAAACTTTTCGAGTTTCTTAAAACACGAAATTCTGAACTGAGACACATCCAACAATATGTTTATTTGGTAACTGAATTTTTAAAAGAAAAACTGTCATATCGGATACCATCTTTTTAAAATAGTTTGTTTTCTCGACGAAGAAGAAAAACAAAAATATCTGAGTAAGTAAACTTCACATGAAAATAAATCTCGATACTCTTTTTGATAATACTTTAAAAGATTTCGTTTGTTCTTTCCTCTTTTTCGCGAAAGGGGGGGACGTTAGAAAAAAAAATGGTTAAATATAAAATTTTACTCTTGAATCTAGAAATTCGGGAACACACTCTCTCTCTTGTCTAAATGTCGCTGTCCTTTAATGGCAAAGTCCTATCTCTTTGTTGAGGACGCGTACTTTTTTGTTGCCGATAAGAAAAAGAGTTCTCGTATTCACTCAGGGAATACTTTTCCCTCGGTCAATATTAATCA
Source organism: Parasteatoda lunata (assembly GCA_949128135.1). Lineage (NCBI taxonomy): Eukaryota > Metazoa > Arthropoda > Arachnida > Araneae > Theridiidae > Parasteatoda > Parasteatoda lunata. The sequence continues at coordinate 21,766,825 of OX421976.1, forward strand.
CAGGGAACATGAGAACTGGAAAAATCCCGAGCAATATTTTTAAGAGAAAGCTTAAACTTTTGAAAGGGAGTTTTTATCGATTTTGAGGGATTTTTTATCTTTCTCCCAATACTTCGGGAATTCTTATGGCTTCTCTCCGAGAATTTGGAGCCAGCCAGAGTTTTAATTTGTTTTGTTGTGTGCGTGCTTTTATATACATATATGCACAATATCTGCATCTTTTAGAGTGGGTTTGTTGTTAGACTTTTTTTTTTTGAGTTTACATCGAACTCTAAAAAATGTAATATTAGAAATATTGATGCTAAAAATATAATATTTCCCCTAAAATGCGCTGGTTATGTTTGAAAATATGCACACTAGGGATATTTTAAATGATTGTGATATGGTTACATTGCGATTTCATAGTTAAATCCAGATAAAATCACGAAAGCTAACAAGGCAATAGTTTTGGAAATAGTTAATAATTTTTTTAATAGTATAATTGACATAACTCCAGATTGTTAAGCATTACAAAAGATACGATTAGGCAGATAGAGAGCATTTCGGGGTTAATACTCTGAATGGCTACTTTATTATGACCACCTGACAGTTTGATGCAAATGAGCTTTCGCGTCTCATTGTTGCCGCTAGGTGTCATTGTAGTTCATTTATGCTTTTGGATCTTCGTTTCGAATGCGTGGTAATGTGCTTACCAGATCACATTGCTGTACTGTAGCTATACACTTCTTGATTTAATCGTCCGTTTAGAACTGTAGTTAGTCCCCACATTATTTTTTTGAGCATATGCAGAAGATGTGAAAGTTACTGGGGGCATTCTTACAGTGGATCAATTGGGACTTTTCAGTTAAATTAGTGTTCTTTTGCAGACTTGAGTTTGTGTGGTCCAGCATTGCCTTTTAATAGGATTACTGGGCGAGAAATATTACCGGGACACCTTGATTTGTTTGACTTTCTGATTTTTTAAACATTTCTAAATATTGCTGAGTACTAAGTTAAAGCTCCGGGAAATCGATGATTAGAAGCCATTTACTACCGAAGCATGAATTACGCGTCTTTCTCAGAAACATTAGACAAGCTTGGTCATCATCATCATCCTTTTATCACAGCCCGCATTGGTAGTGTCAGCACTTAGTGTTATTCACAATTACATATCAGGCCACTCTTCATTTTTCTAAGAACCATGGTTTCGGTATAATGGCCTCTACTTTGTTATTCGTCTGCTGTTCTTTATCTTCTTATCTGTAATGTGGATAAATCCAATGGATAGGAATATTTTCATCAGAAATAATGAGTCCTGTCATTCTAATGAAGCTGAAAAGAATTGGTTAGGGAAATATGATTTGGGCCACACAATCCAAAGAATCTCAACCCTTTTGAGCATTTGAGGGGGAGTGAAGTTGAAAACAAGGAGGAACTTGAGTGAGGGGGAGTGAAGTTGACAAAATTTATAGTGTACCTCTTCCTCAAAGAAACAAGCCTTATTTTTATATTTTGTAAAGTTTAAGACCCTTTATACAAAAATGTAGTTTAATATAGATATAAAGAAATGCTCTGTAATTTTTTTTAAAAAAAGAAACTAGTTGATAAACACTGTACTTTTTTTAAAGAAATTTTGGTCGGATGCTCAGCAGTCCCGAGACCCTATATAAAATAGGAGTGACTGCTACTTTTTTCTCTGAATTTCTAGTATTTCTAAATTTCCCATGAAATTAAGATTTGTACCCGGTATTATCCGGGTGATTTGGCTTTTCTAGAAAAAAAGTAGTACACCTACGACTTTTCAGGAAAGAAATATTGTACAAACTAAACGAAGAATATCTTAATTAAGTCTGTTAATCTCTATATCAAACGGTTTAGCTCCAATAGATTTTCGAATCTTTGCTATCCAGTCTTACACCACTTTCCCTTTCACACTTTAACAATAAGAGTTTATTTAAAGTATCCTACTAGTTTCTACAACATTTTTTTAAAAATATTAATGCAGTCGAATCCCGCTATAGTGAACATGGTTTATAATGAACTCCCGGATATAGTAAACGAAATGTTCGCTTCCGTGCCTTGCTATACACGTATAATATTTTTTGCGGATATAGTAAACCAAAAGAAGAGAGGAAATTGGTTATAAACTTTTTTCTGTCCTCAACTGATTTTCTGTCTTCATTTTTTGGTAATTTTGAAATTTCAACAGAAAATACATATTGATTTTTGAAATCAACTATTCAGTGGGATGTAGCCAAAAGCATTTTTCTTGTTTGCTTCTATCTCAGTTTCCTATCCCTAAATAAAGGCCATCCCTAAATTTTTTATACGCAAGACGAAGAGCATTAAAAAATGAAAGATAACACAATATTTGTTGCTACATATTGTTTATTAATTTTTGTATTTCTTTTTATTTCTCATTTATTTAAATGTGTAATAAAAGGGAGCAGTACTGAAAAATTAGTTAAACTTGTTTGCAGTACAGATATAGTAAACCTTCGGTTGTAGTGAACCAAAATTTTAGTCTCTTGAAGGTTCACTATAACAGAGTTTGACTGTATAAAATTTGAAAAAATTAGTTAATTTTTTTTATGTTTAAAAACTTGAAAAACTAGCAAAAAAATTATCATTTTTATTATTTTCTTTTTATATGGCTATTTGCAGGTAAAATTTACGTATCTTTTGCAGATACGCTAAACCCTGTAAAAAAACAGATGTCTATCGTCTAAAACAGAGGAAAAAAAAACATTTTTTCTTAGAAGGCTATTAAACTATTTTATCATAAAGGAAAGTGCATATAATACTGAGTTAGAAATCATTGCAGTTAAAAAAGCAAATTTTTAAAATTTTTCGCACTTGTCTTTGCGAAAAAGCATACATAAAAAATGAAATTCCAATTTTCTCTCTTAGTCAAAACATGTGTGCTATAATCATAAACACTCGTGAAAAATTGTAGACAATTATTTTAAAAACAACTCGAGATATCATGTTTAAGGTGGTGTAAAATGTGGAAAAAAATCTGATTTCAGAATAAACGCATTTAAAGATTTAAAATAATTAGTCCATCCACTGTTAACACATTGCACAAAAACAGCTAAACTTTGTAAATAACTGGAGTATAAACAAAAGTTAAGTATTTTCAGAAAGCTAAGAGTACAGGGGTTATAAATTTATAATAAATACAATTGTAAATTAAAAAATTGTCATTGAGATCTAAATAAGTAACTAAGTATTTAAGATCCAAATAAGTAACTAAGTATTTAAGATCCAAATAAGTAACTAAGTATTTAAGATCTAAATAAGTAACTAAGTATTTAAGATCTAAATAAGTAACTAAGTATTTAAGATCTAAATAAGTAACTAAGTATTTAAGATCTAAATAAGTAACTAAGTATTTAAAATCCAAATAAGTAACTAAGTATTTAAGATCCAAATAAGTAACTAAGTATTTAAGATCTAAATAAGTAACTAAGTATTTAAGATCTAAATAAGTAATCTGAATTTTTTTTTTTCGAAATTAGACTTGATTGGAAAAGTTTTACCTTTAACGCAAAAAAGACAGATGTCCGATACTGTATTTCATAATAAAAAATATTAAAATGCTAAATATAATTGATTTATTTTGACTTAAATTAATACAAAATATTAAAGTTTGAAAATTATGTCAGTTGAAAATTATGCGTCAAAGGGTTAAAAATCAGATATTTAAAATTTCTTTCATGAAAATCACTGTAAAGAAACATCCAACTTACAAACCTATACGATTGTTTATAATTTCTGTCTTACGTATTAAAAAAACTTTGTAGATAATTTAAAGTTAATTTTATGCAATGTAATCATTAAGCTACATAAATACATCAACTTAAATAAATATGCATACTAAGTTTAACGATGTAAACTTACTTGTAAAATGTAAAAACTTAATAACTAAATCTGAAACGGAGCTAAAAGCTTTTTAGAGCAATTAATTTCCGCGAAAACCTGGCAAGCGTGTAGTGAATTCCCGGGATTTCAAACAATTTAGACTGAGGTGAATAGAATATAGTCGATAAAAACAATAAGTTGACTTAATTAAAGTAACAAGATTCGAAGTGAAATTCAAACAAATCGAATATTTACTCAAAGCATCGACCACTTTTAACTATTTATAGATCAAGGCATGTAATCGGATAGTACAGATATAACGCACAGAAATAATATATATTTTTAATTAATTTCTTTACTGATCAGTGGAGCAAACGGGAGATTCGGGATGAGTTTGGGGTCAACAGTAGTGTTTGGCAGTCTAAATTGGCGTCCCGCGCCACTTGAGAATGAAATATGACACTTTATATGGCTCTCGTTTCCCTTTTATGGGGCAGTTCTGTAACAGGTATACCTTCCTTCTGTTACGCCCAAATACAGCTCTCTAGGGAATTACTGAATCTTATAGAAGGCATTTCGCCAAGTTATTGACGAAAGAGCTGTAATAGAAAGCGGGAAATAATTTGTTAGTCGCTTTAATGCCTATCGTCTATTTCCCCTTTTCCTTTTTTTTTTTTAAGAGCTGAGTGGACGAACACGTAAAGCATTTCAGAAAATTATACGAAGAATTATATATTATAGATAGAATATATATTATAGAAAGAATATAGATAATTGCTTCAGTAGTAATGTATTAAAACAATAGAACGTTATATACAAAAAAAAAACATTTATTTTCTATCATCCTCGTTGAACAGCCGACTTAATTTTGAGTTTACGACTACCCAATGCTCTAGTCCGTAGCCTGGTAATTTCGAACCCAACCCAGAAGACGAGAGAAATTCTGGATCAAATATTGAGAGAATTTTGGCTTCCTGGAGAACTTTTGGATAGAACTAAACCGCATTTGCGTTACACGGAGAAGAACACGGTAACCTTGGTTAGCCTGACGGCGAGGGGACTCTAACTTATGATCCGTCTACCGCTAAGGATATTTCACGTCAGCACTGTGGTCGGTTCGAGCCAGATGCGGCATTTGTATCCACCTCCCATCGCTAGGTTTCGAACCCGGTTCACCTCTTTGGAAGGTAAACGCTCTATCCCCTGAGCCATCATGACTCAGAGCATTGGATTTGATTAAATCTCTGAAAATGGCGCATTTTATGCTGACATGTCCTTAACAAATCAAATGCGAGATAAGGAATTTTTACTTTCGTTTCGTCTGACTGCAAGGGAACCCATGATCGGTCTATATGAGGATATTTTATGTCAACACTGTGATCGGTGCTAGCTGGCTGCTGAATCGACCACTCATCGCTGGGTTTCGAACCCGGGCCACCTCATTAGGAGTGCTCTATCCCCTGCGCCACCACGATTAAAATATTATTTATTGAAAATAGCTTTATTTAATAAGATTTTGTGTTTTTGCGTTACATATTGTACGCTACCGTAAGTAAGATTTGAAATGCGCATTCTTTAATCCAGGTGAAATGCACATGCGCACATGAAAAAATATCACTCTTACGTGAATAAAAATAAGATATTTTACAATTACCCGTAAGTTAAAAACGGATAACGTTGTGAAATATCATCTTAACTTCGACCACAAAATCAAAACAATTTGCAATGGACTTTAATATCATGGAAATTAAACTTCCAACTAAATTACATAAATAAAGTAAATATATTCTAAACTTTTAAAAACGAAAAAATGTTTAGTTTCTCATGTGCCTACCGTAATTAGATAAACATAATTTTAAACTAAAAATAATAAATTTATTTTAGTAAATTAACCAACTGTTGTAAAATTGCACTATTCATTTTAGCATTTTGTGCTAACGAATCCTCCATCTTCACTTCATGTTGGCGTACTTCTTGATCTCTCTAACATGTCCATGTTGTTAGTTCGTTGAAAATAAGCTTAAACAAGACCAGCACTTAACAGCTGCGAGCAGCATGCTTGTTGCGCTGTGAAGAAACTTCAGCAAAACCAAAACATACGTAAGATCTTTAAAAAAAATGCGCTGTTGCTTCAAATCTTACGTAGGGGTGCATACTGAATCTAGCGCAAATTTAAGAAGTCTTCCTTACGATTTTACAAAAAAAGTCACGATATTGTAACCAACCGGTACGTTTATAAATTAATCTTATGTACTTACAGCCAATGTCCGTAAAATACTATTATATATTTGCGAATCTCAATATTACATGTTCGTAATTTAATATTATGTTCTTATGACTGACTATATATAATAATTTTTCAAATTATTATTATTATCATATACTTATAATTGTAAAATGTTCGTAATCAATCGATTTGCAATGTCATCAACGCATTCAATTTTCATTGTTTTCAGTAAAACTCGTGATATTCTTTTATTCGAATTTTATAACAAATCACGATATTACCGATAATACTTGTGATAATCTTATGCTCGATATTTATCGTTATCGGTAATTATCACGATATTTGTCTTTGTCTATAATGATCATGACGTTTACATTACTGATAATTATGAGATATTTAATATTTATCGTAACACACAGCAATCGCGATATAAAATGTGAATACATTTTTTTTAAAATATCGCTTTTGCAATATTCATAAAATGACGATATTTCAGGATACATCGATGTATGAACCCAGCTGTTATTATAAATGATGTGTAATATATGAAAAAAAAAGAACAATAAATTCATATACAATTTATGCGCATACAAACATATGAAGCTCGAGTTTTAGCTCTGATTTTTTTAAAAATACAAATTTAGAAACTGGTAAACCGATTTTCCAGTTCATAATAAATAAATAAATTTTGAATTGATTATTAAAGAGCTTCACTAAAATACAACGAATACTTCCATCGTCTTATCAGAATATTCACGGGAGCTTTTTATGTTAGAAAAATTGAAAGAATATTTGACCTTAGCCTGTTAACCTTACATTTTATGTTGTTTGAACACATTTTAACACGAGAAGGACATAAATAATCTCAGGTAGCATAAAAACGTGCTGCCTTCAACTTTTTCTCCTCAGCTTAATCGGAGAAGGGGAAGTATTATGGTTATTGTTCAATAAAATAAATTCTGATAAGCTCTGCATTTTCTTTGAGCATACGAGATTTATGCGTGTTTTGAACCTCTTGAGAAAAATCAGTTTTTGAAAGCAAGGAAAGGAAAACTTGGGATATATTCAAGGCATGAAATTTTATTTATGCGTATTTAGCTGTTTGAAATACGCATCTAATGCGCATATAATACAATTTCGGCGGTTTTTTTTTTCTCATGTACACGTAAAAATGCGATAATTCTGAGACAATTTGTTTAATATGATTGGTTTGTAATAAAGATGGGTTAGAAATATTTTCTCATAAAGAAGACGGGGGATTTTGATTTTTTTTTAATTTCAACATGAGATTTTTTTGTTCATTTTCGATAAGGAAAAAAATATATATATTAAAAGAAGAGATTACAGAACATTATGAACACAAATCAGTGATTTTAACGTGTAATATGTTTCTGAGAAAAATAATTTTATTAATTGGAGCAAATTAATATTGATAGATTTTGACATTTGCTTTTTAAAAACTTTGAAATATTTTTTATTTAAAAATTAGGTTTATTGTGAAGAACGTATAATATTTAATAAATCTAAATTAAAAAATATAAATTCTGAGTGTTTGTCACTGAATATACCCATGTAAGTTTCAACTCCATGTACTAACCAAGAATTATTGTAATGTAGTTTTTTCATATTTATATTTGTGCTGTAATTAAAAGACATAGTGAAAAAAGGATATAAGAGAAATTATTTCAGAAAAAAATTAGATTCTAAAAGAAGAATCGTATTTTGGCACATTTAAGTATACAGCCTTAAATTTTTTTTTTTTTTTTTTGACAGGATTTTAAGTTTTGCAGAACTCAATTAATAACGGTGCTAATTGACAGATTTTGAATACATTTAGAGAGGAAAAATGATCCAAGTGCATTTAACTACAAACTTGGTATGTTGTGGGGGCAACATGAAACGTCAAGAGGGTGAACCAATGCCTCCTGGAAGAGAGAAGGCCTCAGCGCGGGTTGCTATATACAAGAAATTTGATCCTTTATTAGTTCAAACAGTATGACATCGTTCGTATTTCCTCCACTGAGCAGCTTAATAGCCCGAACGTTGCGACTGACATCTTTCTTAGTTTCTCCTCCACTGCGCAGATTATGTTACGCGCAACGAATTGATCAGTGCTGCGGCCTTCTTTCATCTAGGAGATGTTGGATGAATACTGTGACGCGCGAATAATTTAAATGAATGTCAGGAATCTATAATTTTCACCAACTGACTGCTTGAGAACAATCAATGGAAGAATAATCTTTATTTTTTATTGTTTTGCCAACTTAAAAAAATTGAAGCTAAATTACTCATATTCACTCAAGTGTCATTTAAGCCCCCCATCGAATTCAGTTCTTCATTTTAAAAACTTTCAGAAATTGCAAATAAATAAATATTCGATTTACATGAATGTTCAGGTGCACTCTTTCTTAAAAGTCACGTGCAAATCAATAAGAGCAGTTGCATAGCGCTGAGTGAAATTCAGAGAGGAAGTAAATCGCACATATGTACTTACTCTGGAAGACCTTTGGCAATTTCCGAGGAAGATTTATACAGATCCGTTCCCTCAATAGTCTAATATTTTCTTACTTATTTACAGTGCCGATATCTATTGTATCTGGATAAAAAAAAGTTTTAATTGTTAAAATCTTTTTAAAATTATGGAATATGGGTTTGTTTTTTTCTAGGGGCACAACTCAAAAGAAAGCGTGTTGCTGACGTACCCCAATGTGTTAGATGTCTGTATTTCTACGAAGAAGCTAAGAAAAAAGGAGGTTTGCACTGCGCCAGATGTGGTCACCTCTATTGCTTAGATTGCTGCAGGATCCTGAAGGCTAAGCAATGCATTTTGTGTCATAAGCTTATGTCAAAAATGCTGAAGATTTTCGTTTGAAATTTTAAAAGCAATTATGAGAGATTTTAAATTTTTATATTTCAAAGCACGATTTAGAACTAAAGTTCTGTTTAAATAAATTAACTTAATAAAATATCTTTTAAAGATTTTATCCTGAGAAAAATCTATTTTTCTAATGTGGTCTATTTATTTGTTGCATAAATTTGCTCATAAAAAGAATTGGGCTCGTGTCTAAGTAGTCGTGAGTTTGATCCCCAACAGTGTTGTAAATGGTGACTGGTGCACGCTAAATCTGTCTGGTCACAAAGATCTCCATGTTTCCATAAAAAATCATACCTCTGACGATACTGAATTAGAGATTGATCGTTCTCTGGTTCAGGTCAAAATTATGATCTGTGAATGTATGAATGGGTCTGCCCTATAAACGGATTATGACGAATGTGTGTGTCAGAAATTGAATTCTTGGCCATAGATGGCGCCACTGGTGAACAAGAAGTTCACCCTCTTTGACTCAAGGGCATACGATAACAACCACAACGTTAGACAACAGTTTTTTTTTTAAGAAAAAAAAAACACGGAGGCTTTTATTTGTTTGGCCATTTTTAGTATTTTTTTTTCTTAATCAAGGGTTATTTTAAGGAAAATTTGGGTCCGTTAACGGATTATAATTTATTACAGTTAAAACGGATATTTCGTGAACTGTTTAATAAGAATGTACTCTTCAAAGCGTTTTTTTATTGTAAAAATTAAATCAATATTATCAAATCTATTGGCAATAGATATATTATTTTAGCAGTTTTTTCAATTTGAGTTTTTCTGTTTAATTTCTAATACTAACTATTTTATTTCATTTACATAAAGTTACAATTCAGTCATAAACTAATCTAAAATTTCTAAGTTAAATATTTCCTGATTTAACGCTTGTTATGGATTCCCAAAATTATGACTAGATTTTTCCAAATTTTATTAAAACGGGGCTTTTTATAAAAAGAGCCATGTAAATGTAATGTGGTAAATTTTTTGCTTTTTACTTAAAACCAAAAGTTAATATAATTTAAGAGATGTGTTAAGCAATTTTTTTTTTATTTTCAGAATTTAAGAACTTAATTTTATTATATGACTTATTCAGTCAGTGTGAATCAATAGCCATATAGTCTCTACACTATTCTTACAATCTAGAATTGCAAACAATGACGTCTATCATAAAATTTCATTTAAAAAAAAGTAATTAAAATATCGCATAATTTTTTTTTTATTTATTTCCTATGAGCTGCACAATCAGTATTCCCGATGAGCAGACCTAGTGCGTTCTCCAGAAGTAGTATCCACTCTTTCAGGACCACCACAATGGGTGAGATATCGCATAATATAATAATAGAAAAAATCAAATATGTTTTTATCATAGAGAATGTTTTGCTTACCTTTGAGTTTGAAGTTTTCTACTGTGTCAAGTATGACATGGCCAGAGAGAACTTCACCAGCATAGTACATTTCTTTTTCTAAACGGATGTCAAACTCCCGGATGTAATCCATGTCACCGTCTCTTCAGCCTGCAACAAAAGAAGCATGAATTAGTCACTATTGTAAACTAATCTCGGTGAGAAAACGACAAACAATTTTTTTAATCATATTAATGGTTATATTGAAATATTATGAACAGTATGTCATGGTAGAAAGCTGACTTGGCGAATGTCGACATTTTCCCGAAATGTTCCTTCTCTTAAAACCATCAAATGTCAACATAACCCATGCAATGATGGCAGTCCTTTAAGGTGATTATAACGATAATTAACCAGTATTTCGAGCCTTTGACCATGACCAAGCGACTTAATGTACTGCTTTTGATTCTCATCAAATATAAAATATATGTATGTGACTCTCGACGTTCAAGCGATTTAATGTAACTAGCATTTTAAAACATGCTAAATATTTTTAATTTACACCAACAAATGTCGACATTCAGCAATCACTAATGGCCAAGCAGGGAGAGTAAAATGGCAGTTCACAAATATTATGAGCATTTGACTTTTCAAACATTTGATTCGGCCAAAGCAACTACGTGAATGTAGACATTCACAAGATTTATGGCAATTTAGATATATAGTTATATCTAAATCTATCAAAAAGTTGCTTTCGGTGAATTTCAGAAATACATGTTAAATATCATTATTTTTCGTTCTCGCCAACAAATATTGATATTCAACTTGGCTTGTTTGATGATTCAAGTTGGCTTGTTTGAAACGTCTTTTTGCTTCATCAAGGGTCATAACAGGGCGGTATGCAAATAATGCCTTTAGACAAATATTTTGAACATCAAACGATTATGAATGTTCATTTTCCCCAGATTATGCATAAAAGATATTTGTATGCACCAGAATTATACTTTAAATATCAAGATTCAGTATTTAAGCCCGCAAATGTCAATATTCATCAATCATCATGTAATAATTGAAAGTAATAAATAGAAAAAAAGTAATTCCAACAGTTACTAAAGCGACTACGTAATTTTTAACATTACTTGATTTACGTTAAATTACTTATAAAAATAAAGCTCTTCATATATTTAAACATTCGGTCTGGTGGTTGAGAAGCGTGGTGTGGAGGCTGGTACTGATCTAAATTATGGTCATTTTAATGCTCGTATACACCATTGTTTTCAGATCATCATGAAGAAGAAATCGCAGATTGCCCATTACTGTAGATCTAGTGCAGCGTTAATAACTAAACTATATTTTCTGTCTGTCACGTTTAAAAGTACAAGCTAGCAATATTTTATTAAGATAATATATTTTATGACACATAAATTCATACAGGAATATAATAAAAATGTGAAAACATGTGTTTGATCATATCCATTTGTAATGTCAAATATTTATATAGAAATTAATTTATTACGAATTTATATGAATTTAATTAATATGAGGAAAAAACAGGGAAATCCTAGAATAAAAAATAAACTTCAGATAAAAAAATGTATGACTAAATATTTTATTATTATTTTTTATTTGTTGGACAACGCTTGTGTGCTCATTACAAATGCAATTGCTTAAAAATGAAAACTATGAAGTGAAATGAAATAAAGGCGCAAAAATTCATATATATTATATATATATATATATATTATATATTATATATATTATATATATATATATATATATATATATATATATATATATATATATATATATAATCATTACATTTTCTGAGGTTGAAAAACTACAAAATTATTTCAGTTTGTAAATTGAAATAATACTGGAATACTACAAATTTAAAAAAATCTGCAGTAAATTTTCAGTTATGTTAACCTCAACAATACTGTAGTAAATATGTAGTAATTGTAATGACATTGATGTTACGTTACGCCTTTCGTTAGGTAAAGAACACTGCCAAAATTCAACCTCTACCAAATCGTGGAAACTAATTACTATATACAATTATATAGTATTAAAATTATGTCAAATATGTATTTAATGTACTTCTTTTTCTAAATACATACTAAACTAGAACTAGTTGGTACGTTTTCTCCATCCTTTACACGTATGTTCAGAATTCTTATAAAAATCTAGGAAATTAATAATTCGAAATTAATATATTATCAAGAAAGAAAAAACATTAAAAATAAGACTCTCTCTTTCTTAACAATACAAAAAAGGTAGCAGTAGTTTTTCTGCAAATTCATCACAAAAATTTACATCTGAAACAATGAATGTAGAAGAATAAAAATGAGAATTAAAAAAAAGTTTTATTTACTGTGCATAAGCTGAGTACATAAAATTCATAATAAGGAATAAAAATATAGAGAGAACATTGAAAAAAAATTCTTAAAAGATTTCTTAAAAAGGAGAAGAGAAAATTATTGAAATTACAGTTAACAAATTCAATAATTTGTATATTAATATGTAATTAATATATATATTGTGAAACACTGGCATTTTCATGCTATACTTACTATATTTAAAAAATAATATGCATTCGACTTAATAAAGAAATATTAATGCAGGATTATTAATTTAGTTTTTTATGATGCTTTAAAAATTATTAAAATTGTAGCTCTGTAAATCTTTTGATGTTGCTTTATTTAAATTTAGCTAGAAATGCATTGGATGTACTCATTTTAAAGTAAAAATTTTTATGTTTTGAATGAGAATGTTAGAAATTCAAAACATTGAAAAGTTAAAAGCAAATTCCTTTTTTTTTCTGTTAATTTATTAAGAAACAAAGCACTTTCCAAAAACTATTTTTCTCGATCTTTCAAGTGAAACACTGAGAAATTATTAATTAATTCAAAAATAAATATCTAACAAGAATGTTTTTAGAGAAATTTTTTTAAATTTTTATCTTTACATAATTAGATTAATGCTCACGTTTGAGAATTTTTTTTTGGACGTATAATTTGCAGCTATGCAAATAAGTAAAATACACAAATATAGTTTAAGTTGTTTATTTATGTGGATTGCAAACTTTTTTAATTGATGTTTACTGGAAACTTTCATTTTTTATTTTTTAATCTCTACAATTCCTTTTATTTTTTTCTAATTAATTTATACGAATGAAAGTTTATATCACATGCATTACTAATATATGTTCAGTTTTGTGTCTTATTTTCTTTGAAATTGTGTTTTCAGTTGGTGATTATATAAATAATATATCATGGTTTCGATTTTTGTCGTTCAGTTTTAATTTTTCAGAAATTTATTGATCTTTTTTTTATTTTTAAAAAAATCTTACATGCCGCAAAAACTATGCTTATAATGTAAGTGTAAAAAATTTAAAAATAATGGCAAAACCGACACTGAAGGATTTTAGCTAAAGTGTAAGTTGATATCTATCCAAAACTCTTTACTTTGCTTCGCGAGGTACTTTGCTACAATCTTTGACAGTGGATTTAAAAAAAAAAAATGAATTACAGGATTACGAATAATCAACGAAAAACAATCCTATGAAGAAGTCCGGACGATAAAGAAGTGTAACTGGATTAAACGAGGCTCTAACTAAATCAAGGGTATACAAAAATAATAAACATCATAAAAAAATCGAAAGATCCCTTAACTAAATACAGATAAATATATAAGGGAGGGCAAATGATACCCATCGAGACTTCAACAAACCTTAGAAATGCTTGTAGCTGCTATGCAAAGTGGCAGTTTAAAAATACATATGCAATCAAAAATTCTTCGTTTTTGTCTCTAAGTGTATGTAGACCTAATTTAGCTGTTCTATACTCCTTCCATTTCCATGGATTCAGCTTCAATATTTTTAAATATTTATAAAATTATCAATTTTTTCCAACATCGAGTCCCAAGGTACTCAAATTCAATCAGACATGAAGTTTGACCTTAAATAGTGTTAATCCCACCGATTGCACATGTCGTAGATCATTTAAAAAAAGCGAATTTCTCGGTGCACGGTACGTACATTGTAAACATTTATTTTTGAACAAGGCCGATTGGAAAACTTATCAATGTTTCATAGCTGCTTTAGGCTTACTGCCATGAGCTCAATGACCTTATAAGTAGAAATATATCTTCCATTGCTCAATCGTTTTCAATGAGTTATAATAAGAATAATATTATAAGAAGATATGCTTGTTATAATATACTGTTTATAAAAAGAAGCGCGTAGAAAAAGAGTTTATTTTTTTTTGAAAATATAACTATTGCTGCCACTGTTATTTGTGCACTTGCAAATACCAGTAAGCCTGTTTAGAAAAACAAGCGAATTTTCAAAGCAGAGGATGCGTTTCTTGTTTTTCAGTGGCACCATGTATGGCCAAGAATGAGACTTCAGCCACACACATGTCACAGTCCGTTTTACAAGGACCCAATCTTCGTCATTCATTCATCCACAGACAGTAATTTAACCTGAACCAGAGAACGATCAATCCCCAATTCAGTACCCCAAGAGGTATTAATTTGTTATGGAGACTTGGAGGACTTGGTGACTCCGACGGATTTAACGTGCATCAGTGACCATTTAATACACGGAGATGATTTGGTCTGCGGGATTCAAACTCACATTCTCGCGAACGCGAGCCCAACGTCCTACAACCAGGCTATCCCGGTCTATTAACAAACTATAATTAGAGGTCATGGGTTCGATCCCCACCGGCCGAAGACTCCCCGTTTAGTAAACAGTGACTGATGCACGTTAAATCTATCTGGTCATAAAGTCCTCCCGAGAGATCGCAACTGGTGCTGAAAAAATCGCATCAATTTTTACGGAAGAATTGATAGCCATTTCCACGGCAATCGAAACGTACATCAATCTTGAACCTTCGGAGCAGCTTAGTGGTATCACCATCTTCAGCGACTGTAGGTCTGCCTTACAGGCCCTCAGCAAAGGTACCTCAAGCCTAATCTTGAATAAGTCTAGAGCAACTTGGACATTTTCAACGTCTCCAGAAAAAATGCTTCTTGCAATGGATTCCCGCCCATGTGAACCTTGAGTTCAATGAAATAGCTGATTTCTTGGCAAAAAATGCCAGAGATCTCAATCAAAATACAATCCTAACTACGCTGACAGATGCAAATGCTTTTGCAAAGACTATTAACCCCCTTAAAAATCATGGTCCACGATCAAATAACTAATCTTGACATCGACAGGAAGACAGCCGCCACTCTCATCAGACTAAGAACAAAGCATCATAAAAACATGAAAATCTCTGCAGATGGGACTAGAAAATATTAAAATTGTGGCAACTGTCTTAATGAGGAACTCATACCATATCATGTTTTTAACTGCCCTGCAGTCGCTGCAGGCCTTCATCTCTTAAACTACCCTAAAGAAGAAGATTTATATTCATTTAATGCCATAGAGATAGCAAAGACTATTCAAGCACACCATAAGATATGATTCAATAGAGGATATGACACCAACCAACCATAAGGTCCTCCATGTTCCTATAACAAATCATACCTCTTAGGGTATTGATCCAGGAGTTTCCTTGTCTTTTTGATTGGGATCAAAAATAGATTGCTACGGAGTTTAACATCAGTAGCGTTTTCCCAAAATTGAGTCGGCAATTCAACGACGGTTATAAAATATTAAAAAAAAATACGTAAAATTGATATATGCATGTTCGTTTCAAAATTTGCGACGGTTATCGCTCTGCATATTTGCTGCAGTACTGTCTAAATTTTCTGCTCTATTTGCTGAACATATTTTCTGCACTACTGTCTTAAGTTTTTGCATTAATTACTAAACATATTTGTTGCACTAGTATCTAAATTAGCTGCACTAGTGTCCAAAACAAATCTTCTGCCATCTCAATGAAACTTCAGCAGCATTCTTTGATTTTAAAGAGAGAAATAACTCATGTTACTGTTTGCTTTCTCCACACAGCTTTGATTGAAAAATTTCAGGGATTGTTTGAATTTAACATCATCAGTCTTGTTAAAGTTTTCTTTCATTTTCTTACTAAACATTAATGAATGCTGAGTTGATTCATTATCCCTTTTCCTAATTCAAAAGAGGAAAATATTACAATAAGCCTAAAGAAATTCTGTCTGAGTGAGTAATTTTTCATACGTTTTTAAATTATTCTAAGAGCGTTGACTGATTGTACCAAGCCTGAATAATATCAGGCTAATTGAAAATATCGAAGACTTTTCCAATAAGCTATGACACCCAAATCTGTAAAGAGGATGCTGACGGAGACGGATTCTTCTTTTTATATGCAGAGATATAAAATAAATGAATACGTCTTCATTTATTATAAAGAGTAATTAAATTACTAAAAGAAAAATTTAGAAATATACTGTCCGTCTCCATCTGGTAAATCCATCTGTCATTTCTACTCTAGGAAATAAAGAAAAATAAACAAAATATTGGAAGTTAAAAGCTCAGTTCTGTTTGGTGATCCAGTTGTTTATTTCTATTTTTATGAAAGACCTCTTTTCCAAAACGTTCTTCTTAAAGCCACGTGAGTTAGCGGTTGAAAAGAAGTCTTGATGTACGATTCTTTTCTCCAAAACAAAAGAAAATTGAAACTGGCGAACGTGTATTTCTGAGATTCTTTTGAGGGCTAGAAGTATGGCATTTTTTTCTTCTTATTCGCGTTTTTTTTTTTTTTTTTTTTTTTTTTTTTTGTGGCAAAATGAAATAAATAAATAGAAATATTTCTGCCAGAAGGTCTTTTATTTCTTTAAAAAAAAAGTGACGAGAAGAATGACTTTTGGAATCTCCACCCTTTTTAAAGGCGTTTTTTTTCTTTTTGTTACATATTTTATTCTATTCACCTCTCCTACGAAGAATAAGCTTCTTAGGGAGAAATATGGAGATAGCAGTTTCTCTCCCTTAAGAAATTGTTGTGCAACTCTAAAAGCATGGGGAGATAAAATGTTTGATAGAAGACAAACAGAAATGTGTTCGGAAAACTAATGGATTTTGAAACCTCTTCTCATTGTTAAAGCATCCATTTAGGTCCCACAATAAGCAATTTTTTAAAATCAGCATTGTTCAGTACTTGTTGTATCCTTGTTATTCAATGTGTTTATGAGTTATTCTGTAATTTTTTAGATTTCAGATCTAAAGGATTCTTTTTATAAGCATTTAAGCTATAAAACATAAAATATTTGATAGAAGACTGATTTATTGCTCTTGCAAGGCTAATGGATTTTGAAATCTCTTCCCGTTGATGCACCTATTTACGTTCCATAATATGCAAATTTTAAAGTCAGTATTGTTTAGGGCACGTATCTTTTGAATTTTAAATGTGTTTATGTTGTACTCCGTAATGTTTCCAGATTTCAGATCTAAAGGATTCTTTTTATAAGCATTTAAGCTATAAAACATAAAATATTTGATAGAGGACTGATTTATTGCTCTTGCAAGGCTAATGGATTTTGAAATCTCTTCCCGTTGATGCACCTATTTACGTTCTATAATATGCAAATTTTAAAGTCAGTATTGTTTAGGGCACGTATCTTTTGAATTTTAAATGTGTTTATGTTGTACTCCGTAATGTTTCCAGATTTCAGATCTAAAGGATTCTTTTTATAAGCATTTAAGCTATAAAACATAAAATATTTGATAGAAGACTGATTTATTGCTCTTGCAAGGCTAATGGATTTTGAAATCTCTTCCCGTTGATGCACCTATTTACGTTCCATAATATGCAAATTTTAAAGTCAGTATTGTTTAGGGCACGTATCTTTTGAATTTTAAATGTGTTTATGTTGTACTCCGTAATGTTTCCAGATTTCAGATCTAAAGGATTCTTTTTATAAGCATTTAAGCTATAAAACATAAAATATTTGATAGAAGACTGATTTATTGCTCTTGCAAGGCTAATGGATTTTGAAATCTCTTCCCGTTGATGCACCTATTTACGTTCCATAATATGCAAATTTTAAAGTCAGTATTGTTTAGGGCACGTATCTTTTGAATTTTAAATGTGTTTATGTTGTACTCCGTAATGTTTCCAGATTTCAGATCTAAAGGATTCTTTTTATAAGCATTTAAGCTATAAAACATAAAATATTTGATAGAAGACTGATTTATTGCTCTTGCAAGGCTAATGGATTTTGAAATCTCTTCCCGTTGATGCACCTATTTACGTTCCATAATATGCAAATTTTAAAGTCAGTATTGTTTAGGGCACGTATCTTTTGAATTTTAAATGTGTTTATGTTGTACTCCGTAATGTTTCCAGATTTCAGATCTAAAGGATTCTTTTTATAGGCATTTAAGCTATAAAATATTTGATAGAGGACTGATTTATTGCTTTTGCAAGGCTAATCGATTTTGAAATCTCTTCACATTGATGCACCTATTTAGGTTCCATAATATGCAAATTTTAAAGTCAGTATAGTTTAGGGCACGTATCTTTTGAATTTTACATGTGTTTGTGTTGTACTCCGTAATGTTTCCAGATTTTAGATCCAAAGGATTCTTTTTATAAGCATTTAAGCTATAAAATATTTGATAGAGGACTGATTTATTGCTATTGCAAGGCTAATCGATTTTGACATCTCTTCACATTGATGCACCTATTTAGGTTCCATAATATGCAAGTTTTAAAGTCAGTATTGTTTAGGGCACGTATCTTTTGAATTTTACATGTGTTTGTGTTGTACTCCGTAATGTTTCCAGATTTTAGATCCAAAGGATTCTTTTTATAAGCATTTAAGCTATAAAATATTTGATAGAGGACTGATTTATTGCTTTTGCAAGGCTAATCGATTTTGAAATCTTTTCACATTGATGCACCTATTTAGGTTCCATAATATGCAAATTTTAAAGTCAGTATTGTTTAGGGCACGTATCTTTTGAATTTTACATGTGTTTGTGTTGTACTCCGTAATGTTTCCTCAGTAATTTAATTTAAAATCATCTGTTTGACACCCATAAGGAAACAAATGGAATCCGCCATCTTACATGGTTGGGAGATACTTTTTTGTTCTTTCTGAAAAATGTTTGAAAATTATCTGTATGGGTTTATAAAGTTTCAATATGTTTCTTTAAGTATGCTTTTACATGTTTTATAAAACGTGTTTAGCAATTGAGGACACCTAAATTATTTTGTCTGAAATTAAGTAAATTGGTTTAATTCCCACAGAAAATAACTGATAAAACTCAAATTATTAATATTTTTTCACTCGTACTGCGAATAAATAGCGCAGTCAGAAGAGTTTAGTTCTTTCTTAACAGAATTAAATATTTTAACTGTATAAGTGCTTAATTAAAAATCTAATATTTGCTTATGGTAGCAGATGCATTTCCATACACTTAATAAGTTTAAAGAAAACTTAGCTAATTGGTCTAAAAGTCATAGTAAGCGATGAACTAGCTCAATTTAATCGCGGCATTTAGTTAAATATACTGTCTGATGCATAAATATAGATTACACAATAATTAAAAATACTTTTTACATAATTAAATAATAGTCAGTTTGATAAATGTTTATAATTTACAAAAATTCTATATCAACGGTCCATTTGTAATTATTTTATGGGTCGAGATAGTCTGGTTGGTGTTGAACTCGTATTTGTAAGATCGGGGGTTCGAATCCCGCCGGTCGAAGAATTCCCATGAATTAAATGGTGGTGGTGCTTAAATCTGTCGGGGTCACAAAGTCCTCCAAGTTCCCTTAACAAATCAATAACTCTGATGGTAGTGAATTAGAGATTGATCGTTCTGTGTTTCAGGTCAAAATTAAGATGTGTGTATGAATTAAGTATGAAGGGCTGTTCCCTGTAAAACGACTTGTGACGTGTGTATGGGTAAAGTCGTATTCTTGATCATAGATGGCGCCCCTGAAAAACAGGAAATTCACCCACTGCCATAAAAATTCCCTTGATTTCAAGTAGACTTGCTGGTATTGGTAAGTGGTATAAGTAACAACAACAACTATAATAAAAAATAGTATTATTTTATTGAGTTCAGTTTCATTAGTTCAGTTGAGTTTCATTAACAAGATGGGATAGTTCTGTTACATTCAATATAAAATTAAAAATTTATTAACCGCATTAGAAACATTCACACGAAATTGTTACGTATCAACTCGTCTGGGACTTTTAATTTTCTTCTTTAGTTTAGTTTAAAACCAAAGTATGCCGTGAAACAATTACATCGTTCGATTACTTTAAACTAAGGAGTGTTTATTACAAATTTTACATATTTACATAATGGATATTATTCTTATAATAAATGGTTCAATTTTGCGAAAAAGCTCACAAAGATTAATTTATTACAGTTTGAGTTCTTTCAATATTGAAATTTTATTTTGTTAATTTAAAATTGAAAATTTATTAACTATATTAGAAACATTTAGACACATTTGGATACATTATTTTACAGAATGCTTAAATTCGTTACAAATTGACTTATTTCTGAAGAATTCTATAGTTGGACAAAAAGTCATATTATGCGGTGAACCAACTAGGATCGTGCGAAAGCTTTAAATTGAAGATAATTACTGAACTATTAAACTCAATTACACTATAGACTTTTTATTTGACTTAAGGGGGAACTACACAGTAGAAGACCATAAAAAAAGTTTTTTTTTTACTATGAATTTTGGAACGATTATGATGAACTTAGTTTAATACATTTTTTTACATCTTATTGTATAGTTTTTTTTTATCTAAATTAGATTTATCATGTTTTAAATACAAAAATTTTAAATAATAGTGTTTATATAATACAATGTCTATCTTCCTTTTTCTTAAAATTATTCATTACTTGCTGTACTCATAAGTTGAAAAAGAATAAACAAAATTTGATTATGTTTAATTTCTTCAAACTACATAAATGAAGGTTTCGGTTGCATGTAGGATTTTTTAAAAAATAATTTTTTTCACAAAATGGAAATTATTAGAATTTTTTTTTTTTAAATGACATAAAATATGTTATATTTTCAGAGACTACTCAAAACCAGTCGATCCAACTAAAAATTCCCTCCGTGTGACGTGAGATATATTTATTGTGAGCATTGTGGAGTCAAAATTTGAAGTAAATCGGTCAAAAATTGTATAGAGATACAACAAGTAAGAGAAATATAATTTCAAATAAAGTGCGTCCAAAGTTTTGTGATCAATAATTTTTATTGATCCAATAATAAATATATATAATTTTGCAGTCTATAATGCATCAATACCAGGTCGATGAAATACTCAGCAATCTCAAGTGTTAGTCTAGCCCTTTTCGTGCCGATCTACCCTCATGTGACGCGTCATATGTTTTTAGAGTAGTAGCCAAAATTTTGCGGTCATCTTCATTTTGAGCAAATATTTCGGTTGGTTTTGAGCATATATTTAAGTTATATTTCGGCAAAAAAAAATTTCTAATTATTCCTAAACTGACGATAACCATTTGCAAACTTCATTAAAAGTTGCTATAGCTAAATAAATAGTAATTTCAACTATTTATATTGTAAGTGCCATTAAAAATATTTCTTGTATATTTTAAACATGTGACGCGTCATATGTTTTTAGAGTAGTAGCCAAAATTTTGCGGTCATCTTCATTTTGAGTAAATATTTCGGTTGGTTTTGAGCATATATTTCAGTTATATTTCGGCAATAAAAAAAAAATTTCTAATTATTCCAAAACTGACGATAACCATTTGCAAACTTCATTAAAAGTTGCTATAGCTAAATAAATAATAATTTCAACTATTTATATTGTAAGTGCTATTAAAAATATTTCTTGTATATTTTAAACAAGCTATTTCAGCAAAATAGATAAAATGATAGTATTTTATTGAAATTTTTTGTTAAGAGTGAACAATTGTTCGTACATATCATAGCGCGTCTTACGTCACGAAGCCGCACTCATCGCATTATGTTGTAACTTTTACATTTGTAATCAATCCTGTATTTCCGTGCAATTTTCTTTAAAGAGCCGCGATGGCTTAGGGGTAAGAAAGTTCGTCTTCCCATAAAAGTGAACCGGATTCGAATCCCACCGATGGCTGGTCGATACGAATCCGCATCCGGCTCTCACCTGCCACAGTGCTGACGTAAATATGCTCAGTGGTAGACGGATCATGGGTTAGAGTCCTTCTGCCGCTGAATCACAGTGGGACGTTCTCGTGGTCTTCCATGTAACGCAAATTCGGGTTTGTTCTATCAAAAAGTCCTCTACGAATGTAAATTCCTCACAATACTTGATCCAGGAGTTCCCTTGTCTTCTGGATTGGGTTCGAAATTACTAGAATACAGTGTTGAACATTAGTAGTCGTAAACCCAAAATTTAGGTTCGCTGTTCAACGACGGTTTTAAAATAAAGTATTCTTTAAAGAATAAACTATCAAAAAAATTTAATAATTTTTTTTTCTTTTTTTTTGTTGAAAATTTTACTGTGTTGTTCTCCCTTAATAATTCTTATCAATTTTATAAATTGCAAATTATGTGTTTTAAATAAGCCCAAGCGAAAGATATATTTATCAAATAGAACTTATCAAGTTTTTTTGTTAACAGAAATAAATATCCTTGTTATGTTATCGTTGTTACTGAAATTCAAAGTTTATCTACTTTATCAGAAACACTTGGAAACAGATCATTTCATAACACTTGAAATTTTTAAAATTTGACTTATCTATGATTTTTTTAAACGGGGCTTAGAAATCATATTGTGCAGTAAACACACTCTATGATTCAAATTATTTTAAATTAAAGATAATGGTTTGAATACTAAAATTTATTACATAACGGTAAATAAATTATTTACATAATTAAATCATCTCAGTTTCATAAATAGTTGCATTTTAAAAATAGCTCAAATACATTTTACATTTATAACTATTTTATTGAGTTCTTTCATTTTTCCACAAACATATTTTCTTGTTATGCATAACTGTAAACTTTATTAACTGTATCGGAAACATTTCGATGCAGTACATTACATTACTTTTGAAATTGTTATAAATTGACTTATTTATAAATGATTTTTAAAATCGAAATCTTTATGCGATACTTTTTGTTATACCGAAATTCATAAAGAAAGTACAGAAAAGGAAGACTAAGTTTTGCCCGCTGATCCTGTAGTTACGTTGTTTATTTTTATTTTTATAAAAGGAATCTCCAAACATGTTCTCTTTAAAAGTTTTTAAAAAAAATTTGATGTACGTTTTCTTTTCTTGAACAACGGAAGATTGAAACTTTTGAACATGTATTGCTTAGATTTTTATGAAAGGAAAGAATGAGATTTTATTTATCATTCTCTATTTTTTTGCAAAGTAGATATAGATAAAAAAAATGCACTTTCTTTTTAAAAAAATAAATAAAGCAACGGAAAAGTTACTTTTGAAATGTTTTTCTTTTAAAAGCAATTTTAAAGTTATATATTTGTTCCACCCTTTTTTACTTCCATGGAAAATAGACATTTTAAGGAAAATGTTTGAAAGAATACTTTTCTTCGTTTTTAGATTACAAAAATTCCATCAATAAATTATAAAAAAATATAAATGTTTCTCCATTTTGAAAAAACCAAGCAAACTTAATTCGCTTATAATCTAAGTTTTAAGTAGAATTCTTTTTGTTATTTAAATTTTAATTAAATTAATTATTTAAAGATGCAAAAATAAAGCAAACAATTTCCCATTTTTTTTAAGTTTTGACTGATATGGCATTTGTTTACCCCATTTTTCTCAAAAGAAAAATGAGATTAACAATGCCATATCAGTTGGAGGTAGTTAAAACCTCTTCGGAGGATGATATATACCATGGTATAAACAAACAAAACTTTTACCTACATTGGTTTAAAATTTAAAATATGAAAAGAAGTGTGTTTAGATTGTGTGGTGAGTAGTTATAGACAATATCAACCTTCATCCATGAAAACGTTCCCCATCATAGATGCGAGTTAACACGTTTTATATACTAGTGAATTGGAATTGTATTATTATAGTGGTAGTCACAATACAGTACTCCCTCACCAGAATTATAGCAGTGATAGAATTCGAGGAATGGATACCACTAGTTGATTCATCGCTGTTTTTGTGAGAAGCCGGGAGAGCTGTATTAAGATCCCCGTACTTTTGAGTTTTAATCGTGAGAGCTGTATTAAGTTCACGGTCGTGGTCACTCCTGTGTTGCCTTTTGCTGTCGAGTGTATGCAGCACGATGTTGAGTTTAATCGAGACTGAGTAGCAACAGCGCGAGGAGGTGCATAATTTCGCAGTCACAAGTAGCGAGTCAATGTGGACCATCCATCGAAGTAGGCGTGCTCAAATCGAAGTGAGCGTTACTGTCAAGGTAGGCGTGTTTATATCGAAGAGGGAACTTCAGTCAAGGTAGGCATGTTCACATCACGTCCGGGTCACCAATGTGGAGTGAGTAGTTATAGACAATGTCAACCTTCATCTATGAAAAGGTACCTCATCATAGAATTGAGTTAACACGTTTTATATACTAGTGAATTGGAATTGTATTTTTATAGTGGTAGACACAATACAAGATAATCCAAGATTGAGCCGTGAAGCTTTTCGTTTTATTCCTTGAATATTAAAATGCGAGGCAAACATTGACAGAATAACTTAGGATTATGATGTAGAGAAGCAATCCGGTCATAAATTTTTTTGTTGCATTTTACAAACAAATAATGACTGGATTATTCGAGATTATGATAGAGAGAAGAAATCTAGCCATACTTTTTTTTCCTTTTTTCTGTATTTTGCAGGCAAATGATGACTGTATTACTCGGAATTTTGCAGCAGGGAAATTATATTGCCATATTGTTTTGCATTTCGCAAACAAATAAAGTTAGGTTAATTCGAGATTATGCAGTAAGGAAGTGATCCTGCCATATTTTATTTGCATTTTGCATACAAATGATGGCGGAATAACTAGGGATTATGCAATAATCCTGCCATAATTTTTTTTTTACATTTTATTGTGCATCTTGCAAACAAATAATGACAGAATTACTCGAAATTATATAATAGAGAAGTAATCCTGCCATATTGTTTTTTGCATTTCACAAGCAAATAATGACGATATCTTTCGGAATTATGCAGTCGTGAAATAATCTTGCAATACATTTTTTTTGCATTTAACGAACAAATAAAGTCGGGATAATTCAGAATTACGCAATTGAGAAGTAATCCTGCCATATTTTTTTGCACTAGAGAACTTAAGTTATGGCTCTTGTATTATATTTCATTTTTTTTTTTTTTTTTTTTTTTTTTTTTTTATAATTTGATTCTTAAGACCGAAAAACTAAGCAATTTTTCTGTAATTTTTTAACTTATATAACAAATTTTTCACTTTCATTTAAGTTTTGGCATAAGAACCTTGGATGTGCATTTAGTTTTGGGTTAATGGACTGCATTGAAAAAAATTATCTTTCATAAGTTTGCATCTAAATTATTTTTTAATTATATGATTTTGATTTCTCTTATTAGATACCGTTATGCTACTGCTACTTTGCTACTTTGTGCAGGATTTCAAAGTTTTTGAACTTTGACATGTAAAAAAACTATGTTAATTCAAACTTTAGTAAAATTTATCGATATATGTTCATAACTGGACTCAAACGAGTGAATTTGATCAATATTGGCATTATTTGTATGTAATATTTACAAATAATAAGTCAAAACATACCTTGCACAAAGTAGCCCCCAAGCGGGGCTACTTTGTGCAACAATAGGAATTCAGATTAATAATCATTTTTTTGTGAAATATTGATATAAAATTGTTAAAAAAGTTAATTGTTGACATTTTTAATGACAAAAACATCAAAATATGTAACGATATTAGTTTGAAAATAATTTTCAGCGTTAAAAAACCATTTTTTATAAAGAATTTTTTCTTAAATAGACTGTTTATTTCAAAACATTTGAGTTTAAACAAAAGGAAACCATATACATTTTTGAACATTGAAATGAATGAAATTTCAAAAATAATAATTATTACATATTCATTAACATTTATAATATTGATAAATTTGAATATAACATGCATCTACATCACGTCGCGAATCTACAGTTTTTACTTCCCCCAGAGCGTTTCTATCTCTTTAACGCGGTATAGACCACGCTTATTAACAGCATTCGGTTGGCTAATCTTTCTCACAATTTCTTCGAGTTTGAACGTGTCAGTCTTTTCAGGTATTTTTTTATAACGTCTGACCATTTTTCTGTCGAAAAAAAACGAATGAAACTTTGCACAAAGTAACCCCAAAGTGCATTTTTTTCGTTTTCCGTTTATTTGTAATTAATTTTCAAATTTTTTTAACGTTAACATGATATAATTGTTTATTAATATATAAATAAAAAATTTTGCACTTACGACAATTGTTTTATCAACGTCTTTGCATTTCACACCTAAAGTTTCCACGCACACTTTTTAACCTCCGACATTCTCGGAAAGTTGTTGACATTGAATAAACAAAACACACTCTGAGATAGTTTTTAAAATTCGAAAAAATGTTTATAGTAATAGAGGAGACTTCTATCTTCAAATTCCACACATTTTTAGCGTGAAAAAAACATAATACTGAATAGCAGCACTTGAAAATTGCCAAATTCGAATTTGCACAAAGTAGCCCCACATGACGGTAATCAAAATAATCAAGATAATCTATATTTTAAAATTCGAAGTCAGACACAAAAACGTAATTTCTCTGAATTAACATACTTATTTTTGACAAATTTGAATTTTTGATCCTCAAAATATAGGGGTTGCCTCAATCGGGGAAATATAGTCCCAATAGTTTGGTCAGGAGATGGTCTGAAGTTTACACCTCTTAATGTTTTTATTTTTTGCGTATTTCATTTTTTTTCTTCATAACTGCTAATTTTAAAAAGAGTCGTATGCTTAAAATTTGATTTTTAGGAACTATTCAACCTGTTTCGCTCAAATTTTGTATTTAGAAATGCAATTATATAATTTAAATTACATACTTTAAAATGATGCTAAATACCTTACAGTTTAAAATTTTTTCCACTGCTATTAAATAAAATAATAAGAAAATATCAAATTTTTACTCAAATTTTTTGAATGGAATTATTTTTGAATAAACAAATTTTATTATTTTGTGCATAATTTTTCCAAGTCACTCAAAAAGTCCTCGAGATAAAGCGAATTACGCAAAAAATAAAATTATCATTAAGAGGTTCAAACTATTAGGACTATTGAGCCAACTATTAGGACTATTGATTGGGAATAGATTGAGGCTACCCTCTATATTTTGGGAGTCAAAAATCCGAATCCGATAAAAAAAAAGTATGTTTATTCAGAGAAAGTGATTTTCTGTGTCTGATTTCATAACTTAAAATATTGCATGGACTAATTAATTAGCACATTAAGTCTCCTCTCCGAACCATTAAAATTGAGTCCTAGAACGGAAAGATTCAATCATTCAAAAGTTATTCAGGGTCGTCTGTTTTTATTTTTGGTACACTGTACGACCAAAACAGTAAAAAACTTCATATTTTCAGCATGAAAATCAAATTTTTAAGAAAATATAATTTTCATAAATCCTTAAAAATTTCTTTAACTACCTTGACAATGGTTTTAAATTTCTTAATTATTTTGCTTACGCTTATATTTCAAGCAATTCGACATGAATCAGTAGGAATTTTAGCAAACTCTAATTTTAAAGATCACATAATAGGAACATTTTTCAAAATGTAAAAAAATAATAAGTTTTTGATAGGACAGAAAAATATTAAAAAAAGGGTAACAAAATGTTAAGATTTTCTACTTAATAAAGTCTTTTAAGTATTTCTGCATTTATACAAAAACATTTAATACCTTTTATGCAAATCCATATACTATGCCAAATTGGCACGGAGCATGAACCGCAAAATAAATCGTTAAATGTGGATAAATTTCATTATAAATGTATATAAATTCATTATACTTTATGATTACATAAAATCTTACACCAACATCAAATTAAAACGATAGTATACTAAAACTATGCTTGTAGTTGAGCTTTAAACTATTTAAAAATTTCTGTAATTATTAATTTTTTCTTCCCTGAAACTATTATGGCGAAAGTTTTATTTTTTATTAAATTAAAAAAAGGAAGAGGAAAATATGCTAGTTACCATTGCGGAGCCAACTGGATTTTTTACATACACTACGGCATCATTATTAATTTTTTTATCATATAATTTTTTTATCACAAATTTATAATCTTTAATCTTCTACACATCAATCAAAAACACCTGCTTCCTAATAGATTCTAAATAAACTTAATGGTTTGAACTAAAAGTGCTTAATTTTGCATATTTATTATCGTTTGGCTAAAACTAAAAGAAAATTACTTTTAAAAAAAATCGCTTTATTGTGCATTTATATTCATAGCCATAGACATTTTCATTTAAAATCGTTTGAGATTCTGTCAAATCATTATTAATACCCAATACAAATTTCTGAAATTAATTTTGCTAAGAATACAGAGAAATAGAGAGCTTTTACTCTAATGCTGGAGCATGTACAAAACAACATTTTTTTTCAATGAGCGCCATAATAGCAACACTAAGACCATAACGTTTTTAGCGCCACGTTACGGCTGAACTACTAATTAGATTGGTGAGTTTATCGTTTTTTATTATTCTTAATTGAGTTTAACATGTTCTTTGTAATCATTTGGTTATTTTCTTTTGTTTTAATACTATTACATGCTCAGATGCTGCTTCTTTAAAGATACCGACTGTTAATGAAGGCAAAAGTGCATTTGCCTGGCCGATTGGCATAATGTCAGGGAAAGTGTTGGTTCTGACATTCTTAGAAATCTAAAACAACTTTCCCTTTCTCATCGAATTCACTGAAAGTGGATTGAGATTGCTGACAGTTTGGCCAAAGCAAGTGCTGAAGAGGCCAATACGACTGTCGGCTCCTCTTTTTTACTTGGAGCAAGTTTTCTAAATGTAAGGCAAAGTATATGGTCATTTGGACGGTCCCGCCGTCACACTCATGGTATCAGAGTAGGTGCCCTTGGCTCGGGGCAGCAGTGGACGAGAACAAACTGCCATTACTCGTTTCCTCAGTAGGACACCTGTCATCAATGAATTATATCGATGGTAATAAACATTTCGAAATTTGCACTAAGTGTTCTGCTGTCTAGGCCTCCCCTGACCACATTTTATCTTGTCTGGGACTAACCAAGCAGGACCTGGTTCAACTTCCCCTGTTGGTGTTAGACTTTATCAGAGTGAACAAGCTCATGGACCTGATCTAGCTCTGCTGGTCATGGGGATGAGAACAACAATAACAACAAAGTGTATTTGCAAAATAAATTACGATTTTAATTATTTTTTTAAAAATTTAATTCACTTCAAAAATACACATATAGGAAATAACAGTCGACATGTTTCATGCGTTCAAAAATAGGCACCAATTTCAAGACTTGCCAGACGTGAATGAATAGGAAATAAAAATGGTTTGAAATATAAAAAGTAAAGTTTCCAACGGAAGATGTAAAATGAAAGTGAATAACATAACAAGAAAAACTTCAGTAGCCGAGAGAGGGCAAAAATAAAAGGAAAAAACAGACCAAGAAAAAACCGCAGTAGATGAGAGGAGCTAATCAGGGTAAAATGCATTTCCACAAGACATAAAGTGATGGCGAGGAACTAATAACATTAACAAGAGAATCAGCATCCATACGAATAAAACAAGATTCTAGAATATCAGGATGAGCTGATGTGATTGGGGTGAAAATTATTTCATCCAACGCTAAAATCAAGTCGTGAGTTTGCTTCTGTCACCAGATCCTGAGAAAAGGATTCGCTCCTTAACCCCCTCACCTTTCAACCTAATCATAATTTTCTTAAAAACTTTTCTAAGACTATAATTTTTAGCCTCTCAGGAGCAAAATCACAAGAGTATTATAAGTTTAACTAAGTCTGAACTAAGCAAAAAAAATTAGGAATATAGGTAAAATACAAAAGAAAAAAAAGGAAAAGATCCTTTAAATTCTTGGGATGATTTGATAATAATAAAACTATTGGTGGGCGTTCTCTAGTCAGGAGGTAGAAATATTTTTATTATGCATTACTAAATTCCAAAAAAGAATTTATTTTAAAAATTTCAAACCTCTATAAATTATTCTCCTCCGAAATAGTGAGAGAGGCACCATAGAAATGACATTGTCCTATTATTTCCATACTCATAATTCATTGATTTATTACACAATGGACACATTGTTGATATAGAATTGATCGGAATTTTTCTCTAGTTTTCAAATATGCCATCAGAAACTTTTCTATCTTAAATCATAAAAAAGTTTTAAGTAAAAAACTAGATTTTAACCGATTTTTTTTTATCGGAAAAAAAAAAAGACAACAACATATTTTTTGGAAAACGTTTTAGTCGCAAAATGCGGATCCAAAAAACATAAGTGTACAAAAATTAAAACGTGCCGCCATTTTTTCAGGTAAAATTCTCTATTACCTGGAATAAGTGTCTCCATTGAGCGAATGAAAGTAAGCTTGCATCGCAAAGCAAATTCCTTCAGGGGGCCAATTTGCCAATACAGCGGCCTCTAACAACCCGCTCTCCAGTTTAAAAAAATTTTAAGTAAAAAAAAAATTTATTTTTGAATTTTTTTTAGTTTGGGTAATAAATTTTAAATAAAATAAAAGTTTGTATTATAATGGAACACCTGCAAGTGACGTAGTGTGGGTATCTCAATCCTTATTGGTAGCTGAACGTGGCATTTGTTTACGCTAGCAACTGTTCTTTCCGTTCTATTTCGAGTAAGCCAAGCCAGTCAAGTATTAATTCCCTTAAGTGACACATTCTATATTCTTTCACTAAAATTTTAATTCTATCATTATAAATTCCTTACTTAACACAAATGTAGGCATGAAGCCATGTAGAACATAAACAAACTAGTTACATATTGAAATACACAAAGCAAAAATATATCACGGTTACAATTAAATAAATAAACAAATGATAAATATAAGTTAAGTAAACGAGAAAGAATTATATTTCAACAGATTCGATGTGCTGTATTTAATTAACTTCACGTTAATTAACATTCTAACTTGTGTGGAAAAATTTAGTTCAACTTTAACAAGCCATTTTGCTTATAAGCGATCAGCTGACGCTGGCGTCATCGGGCACCAGTGTGGGTATCCATGATCTTCTTGAAGTGCAAGTACCCAATCGGGATCAACTACAAAAAAAGAGGAAAATTTCGAAAAAAGAGAACAAGTCGTTAAAGGCCACTGGGTTATATAAGGAAATCTGGGGGTGCGCACAGTGAGCTAGGGTTTTGATCTCCTATTATATGTATAAATTTATCAAATAAACTAAGCAAATCTATATGTGCATTTTACATAAAGTACCCGAAATGAATAAATTCGATGACCAAAAATATATCTGTAGTTAATAAAGCATATGATGTGACCAATGTCTAGATTATTAGCATTAAATACAATGCTTTACGTGGAATGAAGAAACTTTGTTCTGAGAACAACAGAGGACAAAAAAAAGTTTTCTGCTGTTTTCTCGAGAGTTCTATTTTAGGAAACGTTAATGTTGTGTTTATATTTAATGTTGCTAAACAACTTGTGCGAACGAAGGATAATAAAATAGAGTTATTGTATCTATTTATTATGCTTAGTGAAAGAAAGAAATGTCAATTAACGGATCTATTTCTATTTGTGGTGGAAAGAATCGGCATTTTGAAATAAGATATTTTCTATAAAACGCACTTATTTCTTTTTATTCTTCTTTATGATAAAATGAGGGGCTTTAAAATTTTTTTTCTTTATTTAAAAGCATACTACATAAAGCATAGAATAGACTATTTTGTGAAAACCGTAACATATTTGATAATAACTAATAATGCAAATAAAAAACGTTCTATTTTGTAATTTTATTGAAAGTCTTATTGTATCGGGATAAATATATTGATGAAATATCCTTTTTTAGAACAGGATAAAAAAGTAAATAATTAACATCATTTAGTAAAATAGAACTCAATTAACATCAAAGTAAATAATTAAAAATACGCTATCATGCACAAATTCACAAAATTTAAATGTATAAACAAAAAAATAAAATCGTTTCATTTTTCATTGATGTTTGTTACTTTTTTTGGTGACTTTACGTATTTAATTAAACAAAGCGCACTTTAAGAAATTCAATTCATCAAAATAAAGTATAGTTTCGTCCGACACCAAAACTGATTGAATATGGACCATAAGCCAGTATATAATATTCAAACTTTAGCATTCACAGTGACTTTGTCCAGGGCATAAAATAAGTAAAGGATCACCCTGAATAACTTTTGATTTAATTATTGGATCTTTCTGTTCTAGGAATCAATCTTAATGGTTCGAGGGGGTGATCTCAAAAGTGCTTATTAATTAGAGCAACCGTTATTTTAAGTTATGAAATAAGACACAAAAACGTTTCTCTGAATAAATATTCCTTTTTTTTGACAGATTCGAATTTCTAACCCCTAATTAGGGGATACAAATATAAGGATGTGGTCCCAATCTGGGAAATATGATCTCAATAGTTTGGCCTGGAGCGTGATCCTAACAATGGACCCCTTAATGTTAATTTTACTTTTCGTGTTTTTCTCCTTATTTCAAGAGCTTTTTAGGCAAACTGGAATTTTTTTTTATCTATGCAAAATATAACTTATAGTAAATATATTTTGCTTCATTTATTTAATAATAGTTAAAAAATATTTGAATTATGAGTTAGATAATTTTTTACAGCATTTTAAAGAATGCAATTTCAAATGGCAAAATACAAAATTTTAGTGAAATCAGTCAAATAATTAAATACCCCTTTTTTCAAAAAACGGGTGCCCTTCGTCTGCATTAAATAATTAGCATATTTGGGGTCACCTTCTTGAACCATTAAGATTGAGTCCCAGAACGTGAAGATCCGATTAATAAATCAAAAGTTACTAAGGTGGTTCTTTTATTTTGTACGTCTTATTTTAGACATCAATAACGTCTACTCTAGAATATGCGATAAATCGTACATAAAACTGGGAAATCATTCAGCTTGGTTGTTGCATGTGAAATTAACTTGCCTTGTTTAGTATGAACTCACTTGTTTAATCTTTAAAGCATTAGAATTCTATTGTCTAAGTGAAAATATTGGTTTTTATTTTACCTTCTTCAGTGTAAAGACAGGGAAAAACAAACCTTCATCCACTCGCCTTTTGATTATTAAAGAAGCTGAGAAAAAAGCTTCATCACCACCAAGTTTAAAATTCCAAAATCAACTTTTGGCATCACAGTAATGTAGTAGAAAGATAGAATAAGTGTGCACGATCTCTCAAGAGCACGAGACACATTAAAAAAGCGACTCGATGTCAAGAATCGTAAATTCGAAGAAAATCGGTTGCTGACCCAAAAAGCGAACGCAAATCAAATATGCGAGGGGATGGTCGCCGAACACGGACTGACAATGAGTAAACACACTATAAGACGTCGTCTGAAAGCAGCTGAATTGTGTGTAAAAATCCCCGGGCAAAGGACAGGAGGATCTAATTGAAATTTGCAAGATGCATGGACAACTAAAGATTCGAAGAAAGTCCTTTGTAGTGATGGTTCCAAATAAATTTATTTTAATTGTAATTGATTGCCAATGCTTTATTCGTCATCTAAAGGTTACCAGAGTGGATCTCCGGCATCCACGACCATTGTTTAAGCACGGAAAAAAATCAACAGCGGCCAGGAGAGCTTTCTATCATAATAGCATCACCCCCAAGTACACATCGATGAGTCTATGAATCAATATGTTTATGTTTTTTTTATAACCGTCGTTGAACAGACGACCCAATTTTTTTAATTTACGACAACCAATGTTCAACTCTGTTGCCTTGCAATCTTGAACTCAATCCAGAAGGCAAGGGAATTCCTCGATCAAATATTAAGAGAACTATGTCTTCGTGGAGGACGTTTTTTGATGGAACTAACCCTGCATTTGCGTTACATGAAGAGGAAAACCACGAAAATCTCTCGTGGTTAGTCTGACGACAAGGGAACTTTAACTCATGATTCATCTACCACTGAGGATATGTTTACTTCACCCCTGCGGTCGGTGAAAACTGGGAGCAGAATTCATATTGACTAACCATAGTTTGGATTCGATTCAGGGGTACCTCACTAGGAAGTGAGCCTTTTAACCCCGGAGTCACGACGGCTCTCAATATGCTTATAAAAATATTTTCGAAGTTCGCAGGCTACTTTGAACTGGTAAAAATAAGCTTCATGAATGAGAATCCCTCCAAAATTGTGACAAGTTGGTTTACTGCTGAGAAGAATAAAACTTAGAACTACAGAGTCAATCACTTGACCTGAATCCAATAGAACATCTTTGGGAGACCTTCAGACAGCAGGATTCGAAAGCAGAATTCCTTTACGACCTTCAATCGGAGTGGGCGAGCCTCCCTAGGTTCCCTCTCTGAAAGGCCTCGTTAATACCATGCCCAGACGGTGAGGCGCAGTCATGAAAGCAAAAGAATATTCAACGATGTATTAAAATTTTTCTATGTTCTCTTACCTTAAGATATTTATTTCAGTAAAAATTTAGAAAAACTGAATCGTCTCAAAGCTTTTGATTTCAATTTTTCACATTCTCATTTGGTGTTTGTTTAATTAAAAGTTTTCAAGTCTATTATTTTGACTCCCCATGTAGGATGTACAATTTATCTAATTTGCATCATCAATAAATTTTACATACATAAAAAGTTAGCGCAGAAAAACAAAACTTTTGCTCCAATCCTACAGTAAATCTTAATTTTTTCTTACATCAATTACCGTTGAATTTAAAATTATTAATGTTAGTAGAAACGAGTCTCAAAATCGTACCTATAAACGCATGGTTTGCGATTGGGTAAGTTCCACGA
Source organism: Parasteatoda lunata (assembly GCA_949128135.1). NCBI lineage: Eukaryota > Metazoa > Arthropoda > Arachnida > Araneae > Theridiidae > Parasteatoda > Parasteatoda lunata. The sequence continues at coordinate 21,802,010 of OX421976.1, forward strand.
CTCGGTGCTTTTGGAACTCCTCCAAACTCTTTCAACTTTTGAAAAGTAAATAATCCTTTGATGGCCGACTTTGCGAACGAACCAGATCATAGTTTTCACGCGACGTCATTATTCTTTATTTAATAATAATTCTTTAACCAATACTATTAATGATTCCATCAGAAAAATAAACTACAACAAAAAAATTTAAATATTAAAGAATAATAAAGTACAATTCTCGATTTTTAGAATCCTAGGGAACATTCTTACTGAATCTGATTTGATTGTTGTGCTTAAAATGCACCAATCAAATTCTTAATTTCTTTCATGTGAATTATGTATATTTCATATGAATTTTTATTTTGATGAAAAAGTTACAATAAAAACTATTATCGTTGCAGCGTTTGAAAATATTTTTTATTAAAAGAAAATATTTTCAAAACATTTTAATACAACACAAAATAGTTTATTTATATCAAAAAGAGAAAGATAGGATATCTCCACTCATTTTTAAGATTTAAACTTGCTAAAACTTTTTTGTCTGTTTTCGAACTGCTGTGTCAAAACATCTTGGAGCATGCTCCAAAAAATCCAGGTCGCTTAACTCAGTCATAGCTTTAAAAATATAAATTCTTTGAAATCATTTCATATGACATCCAAGATTTTTTTTACCTGAACTCTCCTGACAGAACGATTTAAAAAATAAAAACTACTACAAAACATGCAATAAACTTCTAGTTTAACTCGTCCCGCAGTGGACTGATCGTTAAGACACGGTTCCCAGCAGATCACCGAAGTCAAGCATCACTGGCTGCGGTCAGTGTGCGGGTGGATGACCACTTGGATCAGTCTGCGTAGGGACCGAGGGTGTGCGGTATTGGTCCTCGTTAAACTGTTCTATCGTAAAGTGCTCGACTTCGCGTGCAGGTCGTTGGGCTACCGAAGCAGGGGTGCCATCCCCTCTGCAGAGGATCAAAATTGTGATGGCATGTCTTCGGATCATCCTCAGGGATGTTTCCCAGACCGTCGCCAATAGCCCATTGTGCAGCTCTAGTGCGACGTAAATTAACTACACACATACACACACTCTAGTTTAACTCTTTTCTGAATAATATATTCTCTGATCAATTGCAGTTGTAAGCTAGCAAACATGACTGGTGTTACCTTTTAAATAAAATAATTGTTGCTGTTGTTAACGTATGCCTACTTAGGCAGAGGGGGTGCGATTGCTCTTGTTTTCCAGTGGCGCCATCTATGGTCAAGAATTCGACTTCTGCCACACCATTCGTCACACCCGTTTATAGGGCGGATCCATTCATACATTCATTCATTCATCCTCAGATCGTAATTTTGACCTGAACCTGAGAACGATCGATCTCCAATCCAGTACCCCCAGAGGTTTTGATTTGTTATGGGAACATGGAGGACTTTTGGGACACGACAGATTTAACGTGCATCAATCACTTTACTACACGGGGAGTCTTCGGTCGGCGGGGTTCGAACCCACGAACTCTCGGACATGGGCTCAGTGCCCTACCGACCAGGCTATCTCGGCCTTAAATAAAATAATAACCAGGACTGTTTCCGCATTAATTTGCAACATTACGTAATGGTAAACCTATTAAAAACATTCGTCCTTCTAAAATTTCTGAACATCTTCGTGATTTTTTTAAAATGATTTTTTGGTTTGGAAGTTCAAACTGCACTTTTCTTTGACACGTTTGAAATTGTATTCTATTTGAAAGGTCTTATAAATGTCAATGTTTTTGAAATTTCACGGAAATATTTCGTTGAAATATTCAAAATTCCTCTCTGTTTGAAGTTTTACTGAAATTTATCTTTAAAATATTTGTAACACCTTTCTATTTACAAGGCTTATTATCACTCTAATGGAAAGTTCACTAAAATGTATCATTGGAATATATGAAATTGTACTGTAAATGAAATTTTAATAAAATTTATTTTCGAAATATTTGAAATCCAACCCAATTTGAAAGATCTTATAATTTATTGAAATTTTGCTGAAATTTATCGTTAACATATGTGAAATTCCACTCCATTTGAAATTTTAATAAAATTTATGTTTAAAATATTTGAAGCTGTCCTTTCTATTTGAAAGGTCTTATTACCATTCTATTTGAAAGTTTACTTGAATTTATCATTGCAATATCCAAAATTCCACTCCATTTTAAAAATCACTGAAATTTATCATTGCAATATTTGAAATTCCACTCCATTTGAAATTTTAATAAAATTTATGTTTAAAATATTTGAAGCTGTCCTTTCTATTTGAAAGGTCTTATTACCATTCTATTTGAAAGTTTACTTGAATTTATCATTGCAATATCCAAAATTCCACTCCATTTTAAAAATCACTGAAATTTATCATTGCAATATTTGAAATTCCACACTATTTGAAATTTTAATAAAATTTATGTTTAAAATATTTGAAGCTGTCCTTTCTATTTGAAAGGTCTCATTACCATTCTATTTGAAAGTTTACTTGAATTTATCATTGCAATATTTAAAATTCCACTCCATTTTAAAAATCATTGAAATTTATCATTGCAATATTTGAAATTCCACTCTATTTGAAATTTTAATAAAATTTATGTTTAAAATATTTGAAGCTGTCCTTTCTATTTGAAAGGTCTTATTACCATTCTATTTGAAAGTTTACTTGAATTTATCATTGCAATATTTAAAATTCCACTCCATTTTAAAAATCATTGAAATTTATCATTGCAATATTTGAAATTCCACTCTATTTGAAATTTTAATAAAATTTATGTTTAAAATATTTGAAGCTGTCCTTTCTATTTGAAAGATTTTATTACCATTCTATTTGAAAGTTTACTTGAATTTATCATTGCAATATTTAAAATTCCACTCCATTTTAAAAATCACTGAAATTTATCATTGCAATATTTGAAATTCCACTCTATTTGAAATTCTACTCTATTTGAAATTTTAATAAAATTTATCGTTAAAATATTTGAAGCTGTCCTTTCTATTTGAAAGGTCTTATTACAACTTTATTTGAAAGTTCACTGAAATTTATTGTTTAAATGTTTAAATTTTAATTTTAGTAAAATTTATCTTCGAATCATTTGAAATTCCACTCAATTTTAAGCATTCAATTTTATTCATCAGTCTAGTTGAAATTTCACTGAAATTTTTCTTTGAAATATTATACATCTCTATGCTATACGACATTTAAAAAGTTGATCTCTTAAGGATTATACGACATTTCAAAGTTGATCTCTTAAGGATTATACGACATTTCAAAGTTGATCTCTTAAGGATTATACGACATTTCAAAGTTGATCTCTTAAGGATTATACGACATTTCAAAGTTGAGCTCTTAAGGATTTTGAGGGTAATGTTTTTAATTAGTTAATGCTCTACTTAAATTAATTAAATAAGAAATTTTATTATACTTTATGGTCTGGAATTTATATGTCAATATACCTTTTTCGGTACATTAAGGTACACGTTTTGACATTCACTTTTTCCCCATTTTGTGTTTAGTACGTATTTTCACCGTAATTAGTACGTATTTAGCAAACCGTATTTAGTACGTATTTTCAGCACTTTTCAGAAAAGATATTTACATTAGGGAATAAAATGGGAAAAGAATACAAAAAATTATATATTCAAGACATCCCAAGTCAAAACTTTTGATGGTTTTACATTGATGGAAAAACATAATCTTGATAATAACCATCAATAATTCCGTCATGAACCATTATATTTTTGGTGGTAACCAACATAAGCAACCATCACCCGAAAGTAAGAATTCGGACTGATTTATGATGGTCCAGCATAAGGACAGAAACTTGTTTTGATGGTTTGTTCATGTTGAACCATCAGAAATTTCCATCATAGTTTCTTCGAAATCAAATGTTGGAACGATCATGAACAACCATCATCCCAATGATGGAATTCAGACTTATTTATGGTTGTCTAACATATAAAGAAACCCAAATTGTTTTGATGGTATATTCCTGGGAACCAACAAGAATTCCTATTAAACTATCAGGTAAATGCATAGTTGGAGCCATCATGGATCAATATGGATTGAAGACCGTCGGGACAGTGTAGGAGTCAGAAAACTGGCCTTGCATCAGAAAGGTTCTAGGTTCGAATCCCGGATAAGGCATGGATGTACTTTCATTCTCTGTACTATCTGTCCTTGCTGTTGGAGCAACGTTGGCACACCTAATATGGTGCCGCGAGGAGTGACAAACAAATCTGCCTTGTGAAATGTCTGAATAGTCGAAATGTTAACACAGGTGGGCATTGGAAAAAATAAAAATAAATATTTTTGTACAAATATATTTCCGATAAAATATCAGATTTCGTTTAATAATTATTAGACTGATTTTTTTATAACTAAGAAAATACGAAAATGTATTTTTGCTCTTAATTAGAGCGTCAGAAAAAAAAATGCATAAAACGGACACCACATGCGCCACAGGGTTAAATGTTATACATTCTTTTAAAACTGCATTTTCTTTAACTGACAAAACTAATGATTCGCACAAATTACAAAATTCTGCTTAGCTAAAAACACTCATCTAGTTTTCTGTTTTCTTACAAACGACAAGTCTTGTTCTAAATAATTAGCAAAACAAACAAGATTCAATCAGCAATTCTGTCACAAACACAAAGTATAAAGCTCAACTTCCCATTTCCAAAGACAAACACAAACCTCCACTACCCCGTTTCCGCTCTTAGTAATCAGATTAAAATCCCTCTCCCTCACACCCCCGTTTCTTCTGATCATACACATACAAATTTCCTATCAGGATTTTGCGAACAAAAACACGAAAAACCGACACGGAAATGTCCCAAGTAAGATGGTATGGAATAAGTCGAGAAAGAAGATTTTCACAAACTTAAACACTGATCTGACAAGAACACTTGTTACTCTTCTATGGTGAAAGTCATGTGGTGTAGGAGGCTCCCATGCAATGGGTAACTATGGCAACGTCGGGAAAACAGGATCGATAAAATCTGCGGGAATAATCCCCATCCTGAGAACTGATAGAAGGGACTTTGTGTTTTGAAGGATCTTTTAACTACGGTTGAAAAGATGACACATTAAAGGTCGCTGTTTAGGGTGTCAACGCCTTCTTTGGAAATTGGTTTCAGTATAACTCATTGCAAGACCCAGGAGAGCTGTTTGTGAATTATGATGCCAACGAAACGAAAATTGCTCGAAGATTCCGCAAATTTGAGAAATAATGACCCGTCAAGTATGATGTTCATTGAACCGACTGGTAGCAATGCAGTCAAAATTGTGGATTTTAGGGAATACATTTTATTAAATGATTTTGGGAAGTTCGTTTAAGTTGGAGATGAATATCGATATTTTCAGTTTTTAAATTGATATCTAACGTTTGAAAAATGTGATAGTTTAATTTTTGTTTCTCCATACTTAACTGGTTTTCTTTATAACCCTAAATTATCCAACAAAGAATAAGGCATACTTTGTATTATGTAGACTAAAGCAAAAATACAACGAGAATAAGGCACAAATGAAAGTACATGAATGTACATAGAATACCATATCTTCACTTAACACTACATCTTATCTTCAATTCGACTTTATTAGAATTACACAAACTTAAAAATTACATAACTGTACTAACACTTTGGAATAACTATATATCCTTCATTTTAATATTTGTAAGTTAACCTTTTGGACCTTTCTTTATAAATGAAAAAAAAATAACATAAGTGTCACAAAATATTAATTTTTGGAATACCTTATAACCCATTTTGTTGATGAAGTCCAAACTTGAATCTGGCGTTATTTTTCAAGGACCAAAGTTCGAATTTTAAAAGAGACTGCAATATCTTCCAAAAATGTGGAAGAAAACCAGCGTCCACCCCGCACCGATCACTGTGTTGAAGTAAAATATCCTCAGTGGTAAACGGATCATGGGTTAGAGTTCCCTCGCCGCCAGGCTAACCGTGGCAGATTTCCGTGGTTTTCCTCACCATGTTACTCAAATGGGGGTTAGTTCCATCAAAAAGTCATCCACGACGGCAAATTTCTCCCAATACTTGATTCAGGAGTTTCCTTATCTTTTGGATTGGGTTTAAAATTATAAGGCTACGTAGTTGAACATTAGCAGTCATAAACTCAAAAATTGGGTCGGCTGTTCAACGACGGTTAGTAAATAAAATAGTTGAATCAAACTCGATCCTAATCTTTAAGCCAACTTTTGTTCCTTAAGTTAAGAGCCACCGGAAGCAGTATTCAATCAACACTGTAAACTAAACTGAATTCTTAAATAACATGAACTAAATGCTGTTGTTCTCATTTCTAATTCCCCATGTAATCTATTGAAATTACACTAAAATATATATGAGCAGGCGATACCAGAGTAGTCATAGACTTGATGTAAGTCACAAAAACCTTCTGACCTTGTTCAATGGTGAAACTCTTCCAGTGTCTACTGGCGAAACGTGATATACAAATTTGCTGAGGTCTAAAGTTACCAAAAAATAGGGCGGTGCAAAAGTAATCTTTCAAGTGCCAGTCGTGTACTTAAAGGACATTTCATCAGGTTGTTATTGTAAAATATGATTTTAGGAATGAAACCAATCCTAGTTAAATTTTTATATGATGATAATCTCAAAAACCTCCTTCTGTTAGTATAACCACAATGGCAATCGAACCTTAAATTCTTCTACTTTCTGAATGTACTATTTTAATACGATCACACAAACCGAAAATTATTCGAGTTCAGCTGTCGGAATTTAGTTTAAGTTGCTTGTTCATGACGCGAAAATCACATTGCTAGTTCTATTGGAATGAAATTCTTAAAACTACATGAACTAAATGCTGTTGTTGTTAATTCCAATCCCCAAAGTAGTCTACTGAAATTGCCCCAAGTTTTTAAATCCATAAATCACCAAAAGAGGTTCTGAAAAAATAAACTCGACCAATTCCTTATAAAATATAAACATACGATGTATGAGTAGCCATAGACTTAATGCAAGCGATAAACGACTTGGTAGTACAAGTCATATCTTGGTGCAAGTCTATTGTTCAATGATAACAATAACAATGATAACAAGTCTACAGTTCAATTGTTCAATGATAAAATTTCTCCAGTGTCTACTGGTGAAACGTGGTTTACAAATTTGCTGACTTCTATATTGCCCTTAAAAAGTAGGGAGGTACAAAAATGATTTTTAGAATGTTCATCATGTACTTAAGGGACATTCCAGAGATTTTTAAGTGTTTTTGAGCTCGTAGACAACCTTTTTATAAGTGTTCAGCAATCGGGGAAGAAAGTCTCGAAATTAAACTTTACTTCAGCTTAACATACAATATTCGTCAGCTTTTCAAGTTTCCTCACATCCGAAATTGCCGTAAAAACGTATTAAGTACGCAATTTTTGTTTTATGACTAAGAGGTAAGATGTTTTTTTTTAAATATTTTTTTTATAAGCCCCAGATATATTTTTATGCTCTACCAAGATGCGACGAAATATCTGCTTTTTGCAACCACGATTAGGCTTTTTTATTTAAGTTTCCGATAAGGCACGTAATCATCACAAATGCGTTTCATTTACTTATAAATTTTATGACGTTTCAATTTCCTTATTTATAGATCTAAAGAAGAATATTATAATTAAATAACATAAATATTAAGTTCATTAATGAGCATAAAAATGTTAAATTTCTGAAAAATATTCCTCTCATATTACTTACTCTTGTTTGCTTTTGAAATTATTTAATACATTTCTCAAACACTAATTTATGCGTAAAACTGTAAACTTTCCTGACGCATTAAACCGATTTTAATGAAACACGTTAGTTCTGAAATCTCACTCTCTTGCATGAACCCACATAACGAACGACTAAACTGAGTAAAGCTACGGTTTTAATTTACACTCTAACGCTGTCAAGAATAAACATTTTCATTTGTGCAAATTACTCTCGCGTTGACTGCTGTATTGTTTACTCGGTAATATTGTTTAAAATTATCTTATAACTAACTCAGCGTATCATTATAAATCCACAACATTTTAGGCAACAAACCATACAATTTGTATTTCAAAATTAATGTGATAAAACTAACGCTTCAAGCTCTGGTTTTATAGGTTAAAAATATAATAAACCGTTTATCGCATTACAAAGAAGAATATGTACGCGTTAAATTCTTATGGGAATATATATTTTTCATACTTAATTAACTTTTGTATGCATTAAAATTATCATAATCTATGCTTTTCACATAAGTTTGTTATAAAATATAGAATATTTAATAGTAAATACTTAACGATATTCTTTTAGAAAACTCACATCCCCTACTGATATCGTTTACTGCTACCACCAATAATATGTACAAAGGTTTTCGTAATACACACCCTTAATATATATTTTTAGAATCCTTATTCAATATGAACTTAAAAAATTTGGACTTAAGGCATTTCAGATTAATATTTTAACTAGAAAAAAAACGCTACCAAAATTCGAAGAGTCAGCATAGAGTAAAGCATCAAAACCTGTTTGAATGCGATAAACGGCTATTATTAAAATCACCCTCAAATTTCAATTGGCTATCATACAGTTATTTCATTTTATATTATATTATATTTAATAATAGGCGTTGAACAACATATCCAATTCTGAGTTTATGACTTTTAATGTTCAACTCCGTAGCCTAGTAATTTTGAACCTAACCCAGAAGACGCAGGAACTTCTGAATCAAGCATTGGAACAAACTAGCCTTCGAGGAAGACTTTCTAATGGAACTAGCCCGTATTTGAGTAACATGGAGAGGAAAACTACGAAGACCTTCCACGGTTAGCCCGACAGTAAGAGGACTCTAACCCATGATCTGTCTGTCATGGGTTAGAGTTCCCTTGCTGCCCCCCCCCCTTGAAAGTGCTAAATACCCTTGAGTTACTTAATTAAACTCACTTGTCCTACTGATTTCAATAGCCTACTGAGCCAATTATATGTATAAGGTGTTCATTTACAGACGGCTGTAATATATACTATTTTTAGAATATATAATATATACTATTTCTATTATTAATTTAGAAAAAAGAAGTTAAAAAGTTTGCACTTTAAAGATTTCAAATTATTTTTTTTACTATTAAAAGAACGCTATCAAAACTTGGCGAATCGGCGTGAAGTAAAGACATCAAAACCAGTTTGAATGCACTAAAATGATGTTACTTGTATCAGCTTCAAGTTTCAACTGCTGATTGGCCATCAATCAGCTATTATTAATGTTTTTTCATCTGTTTATGAGTATAATATTTGTATAGTGATTTGTCAAATTTCAATTGTGTTTTTTTTTTTTTTTTTTGCTTTTTCCTCACTTAAATATAAATTTACGATTCTAAATATACTTACTTTTTTTACTTCATTTTCAAAACATATTCCAAATAAAAGGAGTAGATTACAGAGTACTCTGAATAGAACATATAAAAACGTACTTAACATTATCAAGTTTACTTTTTCATAACGTTTTTTTCAAATGTATTTCTTTCTACCATTCAGGGGAAATTCTTTATTACCATTGAACCATTTATCTCTTTGAAATAAAAAAAGAACTCTTTAGTTTCGTAATGCCGTCTGTTTATTTTATTAATGAGTGACCTTAGACCAAAACAAAAGAGCACATCGGCGAAATTGAACTGGGGAAAAAAATAGAAAATGGCGCTTTTTAAAATGGTAATTTTGAAAGTTCTTTTAAAAAGTTCCGTTCTAAAAAAGCTATTCGATTGCAGCAATTGCAGTAAAAGCTTCATTTATTTCCGGTTGGGCAAAATCATTACCAAATGTGTAGTTTTTATCTCAAAGAATGAGGAATTTTAAAATGTTGTCGGCGATCTAAATGTTAAGATTTTATTATTCATTTATTCATTTTTTTTTCTATCTTCCATTTTCTTCAAAGATAAAAAAAAAACTCATGAATAATATCTTTCTGCTTTTTTTTAATGCTCTAATGACTTATACTTTTCCGGTAAATTGAAATGGAAACATTATTAGAATTCTAGACGTATTCTTAGAATGTAGATCGTAAGAAAACCAATATTTATTCTAGGAAAGAGTCTGCTATTAATACTCGCTTTTATGTATAGAATATAAATCTAGTACAGAACAAAAAGTTGAATTAGAAGTAAACACATGCTATAAATGAGTATTTTTTCTTGTTTTAGTTTCTTTTATTAAAATAATAATAAATATTTTCTCTTTTCGAAGTTCCATATGCGTAAATGATAAAAGATTATATGATACACACCAGATTAATCTTTTGGCCTTCAAAAATATTATACACTAAGATATACTAGGGGGCTAAGGATCCTGTTCCCTGCCGCTCACCAACCCCGATGATTATTTCGAAATAATTGTAAGCAGTTAGTCAAAAGTCATTGAAAATTACTGTGCTACTATTTTTACACGAGCAGTAAGTATTAGGTTTAACGTATAGCATTATATGAAAGTAAGCTAATTGGTCGTATTTTAGAATATTTACATAGTCATTCACTTTTATGGAATCGAAAAAAATGTAGAATAATGCTGAAAACGTCTCTTAAAAGTTTTGCAAAATAATAATAGCTTCAGCAGTAAATAGAGGGAGATGGCCATCAGTAGGCCATTTAAACAAAATCATCCATGAAATCGTAAAATTTATCTTAGTTGTTAGCTCTTTAATATAATTATCGCTTTCCATTCTACGTTACATGTAGATGTTACTATTATAGAATGACTAGGGGGTTAAGCCCTAGTACGCTGTCACTCACCGCCCCCGATGATTGCTTAGCAAAAATTGTTGTTTCTGGGCATAAAACAGTTTTTCTTACGAACGATGAAATTTATCCCGTAAAATTTATGAACTAAAAAAAAATTCTGTTTGCTTATGCCTGAGTCTTCCACTTTCCACATTCAAATATTTCCCTTAAGATTCTATTAAGATCTATTAGAGAACATAATTTTTTTTTAAGTAATCATTTTTTGAAAAAATAGCATTTAAAATTAAAATCATATTGTTGGTGGGTTCGCAACCGTCATTTAATATTTTCGCTTAACAAACGTATGGATACATTAAATAAATTTTTGCATGCGTCAAATTGAGTATGAAGCTGATCGTTAAGTTTTAAATCATTTAACGAATCTCTTTAACTATAATTTCTAATAGTATATTAATGTAATTTGCAGAAATAATAATAATAGTAAATAAATAAAAAATTCAAATAGTTAATAAGATTAGACACTGATTTAAATAACTTTATCTTAAAATGAAGCGTAGAATTACGTTATTTTAATAATATTAATAATAATAAAAAAAAACTTTTTTTTTTCAGTTTTAAACTTTTAATTTAGAAAACAATCAAAATCAAAAACGTAATAATAGCTGTAAGAGAAAATACCTATTAATTAGGGCCAATTTTTTTTATAGGAAAACAATACTTTTATAACTTTTATTAATTTTGCAATGATGATATAACTAAAACAATATGAAAATCAATGTGGAAAAACTGGATTCTAACCATGTGACTTTTCAGCCAATAAAAATGCTCCGACAACAATGGATATGAGCGCGAAGACTCGAAAATCGTCAATGAGCCTATTTCTTAGCTAATCTGCCGATTAACTATGGTGCTCCGTTAAAGTGTGGAATCAAGAATTTTCTGTCTTTTACTTAGATATTAAATACATTAACGGTTTCCGTATCATTTCCCTTATTTTATCCATTAATTTTTTAATTGTTATGACTCGATATATCAAAAAATAAATTTAAATAAAGAAATGTTAATTTCTATTAATTGTAATGATATTTTAAACCGTTTGTTTTACTGCGTGGAGCTGACCTCACTCAGAAAGATCCTGGGTTCGAATCCCTGACACAGACATGGATGTTCTTTCATTCTCTCTACTATCTGTCTTAACTTTGGGAGCAACGTTGGGACACCTGATATGGTGCCCCTGAAAGAGTGGCCACAATAATTACTAATCACTAGAGCTCGGATTTTGATGACCTAAAACATCTCAATTAATGCCCTTAAAAAGTGCAAAAAATTCCCTTTAAAAGTGCAAAAAATGCCCTTAAAAAATGCAAAAAATGCCTTTAAAATGCAAAAATTGCGCTAAAAACGCCTTATGACATGACTTAAATAAAGTAAAAATATTGAACTAAAACAATTTTTTACTCTTTAAAATTATTATGAGTCATTTCAAAAAATATAAAGCAATGCAATACTTGTTCTACGTTCATTAAAGTTTAAAAAATATGTTTTATATCCTAAAATAACAACAAAAAAAAAAAAAGGAAAATATATTGACTCCAAAACATTTTCATTTTGTATAGAAAAATTAATGAATATAACAACTTCCATCTCATAATATTACTAAATATCAGAATTACATTGGATTATTAATTTTTTTTTAATATTTTGAAATGTAAACGAGCGTTTCTTGTCTGAAAGTTAATTTTTATACCTGAAGAAGCTTCTTTCAACGTCTACTGATGTTATTGGTGCGTACTTGAAAAAGACGGTCTCACTTACTGACAATTCTTCTTCAATTTGAAAAGATGTTGCTTCACCTGTTAAAATTCTAGAGATTTTCTTCATTGTTTGGAAGCCAGTGTAATAATGAAAAATGATAAAAAATAATAAAAATTGGAAAAAATTAGCAAAAAATTTAAAAAATGCTTTAAAATGCAAAATATGCCCCAAAATTTAAAGAAAAATGCCCTATAAATCTAAAAAAATGCTCTAAAGGACAAAAGATGTCCAAAAATGCAAAAAATGCAGAAAAATGCAAATGTCATCAAAATCCGGGCCTTACTAATCACCAATTCGCACGAATTTTTCTGATTCACTGATTCGCTATTGTACTCATTCATTTATTTGGCGATATAGTGATATCTCATTTACCAATCGTTTCATTGGTTTTATTGATGCACTCATTCTTTGATTCGTTGATTCACCAATTTTTCGTTTCATTTATTCGTTAATTCATATTTACGCTCTTTCAAAAATTCACTGAGTTACTTTTACACCAATTCGCTTCCAGTCTTCCTTTATTCACTCGTTGAATCTATAGTCATAGTAACAGTTGCCGTAATAGCAAAGTGCTATTTTTTAAAAAAAGTATTAAAAGATGAACGTTTTTTTAGTGACGATTGCTAAAAACTATAAGTTTATAAACACATTGAAATATGTTCAGTTTTCTTTCTTTATTTATTTGTTTAAGAAACTTTTTTAAAATTTCAATAAAAAATTCGCTTTTGGAAAGAATGACTCAAAATTACAATTTTTTATGAACTTTAACTGCCAAAAAAGTGATTTCAAATTGTTATGGGAGATTTGTCACAATTTATTAAAAGTCAAAGTTGAGTAAAATTTGTTTTCATTTTGCTACAATAGTGAATGCACTAAGTCATAAGTGTTAATCAACAATGCAAATAGTTCGAAAAGTTTGGTATAAAAAAGGAACAAAAACATTTTTTCAATATTGAAATAAAACGTCATCATATTTTAGAAATCAATTCCGCCACGTAATATATCTTCAATGGGAACAAAGAATAAAACCGAACAATGAAAGAATTGCTGAGTGGGATTAAAAATGAAAAATTAGAGAAGTATTTTTTGAACTGTTGCCAACAAAAAAATCATAGGTAGGGATAAATAAATAAAATAACAAAACATAAATAAATGCACTCACATCGTATTTTTATTTTGCTTTAGACGCCATGATGAAAAATGGACTTCGTCTTATTTTGCTTTCTTAAAAGCTTTTTACTAAAAAAAGCTTTGGATGGAAACGCCTGAAAGGTTGTAGAAAATTTTAAATGACAGGTAATAATCGTAGGATATTCTGAAGTAAGCGTAATGGATAATTAAAATCAGTGTTTGGAATTAACGCCTTTACAAGTAGTGAAACTACTATAATTATTACTTCTTTTCGTAGTTTGTAGTGTAGTGTACTGCTTTTTTAAAAATAAAAAAAAGTAGTGTAGTGAGTAGTGCATTACAAAAAATTCAGTAGTTTGTACCGATTTCTGGTAACTTTTGGTAACTACTTTTAGCGTTAGCTTAGTAAAGGATTTGTTATTGTTGTTGTAGCACTAGAGCTGCACAATGGGTTATTGGCGACTGCCTGGGAAACATCCCTGAGGATGATCCGAAGACATGCCATCACAATTTTGATCCTCTGCAGAGGGGATGGCACTCCAGCTTCGGTAGCCCGACGACCAGCACGCGAAGTCGAGCACTTTACGGTAGAACAGTTTAACGAGGACCCGTACCGCACACCCTCGGTCCCTACGCAGACTGATCCAAGTGGTCACCCACCCGCACACTGACGGCAGCCAGTGATGCTTGACTTCGGTGATCTGTTGGGAAGTTTATTAAAGGAACAAGGTTCTAATGCAACTAGCTTTTCGAATTTGATGGGTACAAATCTTCGAAGGTCCATTAATGGATGCAATAAAAATGCCCCTGGGATTATGAATGAGCGTTAACAAGAATTACGGATTTAGAATCACGTATAACTAATATTTAAACTTACCATTACAAAAAATAAATAATTTATCACTTTCACATCCGAATGTACAGTGCGCAAAATAAAAAATGGATCACCTTCAATAAATTTTGGTTTAAGATCGGATCTTTACTTTCTCTATCTTATTGGTCCGAGGGGGTGACCTCAAATATGCTAATTAATTTGTACAGACGATATTTTTAGTTACGGAATCAGATACCAAAACGTACTTTCTATGAATAAACTTAATCTAATTGAAAATTTATGAGGGATATTAAAGAAAAATCTTCAAGAAGTTGCTCTAACAAGCGAGGCTGAATTAGTGAAAAGTATTATTTTATTTCAGCTAATGTGGACAAAAAAAGACTGCAGGAAACTTGTTCAATCTATGGAAGATCGTTGATATTCAGTGATCAGAGCCAAAGATGATTCTACAAAACACTAAGTAACTTTATTCTAAATTTATAATATTTTAAAATTTAGGACTAAATAAAAATTTATTCTAAAATTAGGTTTTCGTCGGAATTTTTTATATATTTAATTTAGGCTTTATTTTGATTGCTTAAATTTTTAAAAAATACTGTGAAATATGCCGATTCATATCTCTATATTGTCATTTAAGTAAGTAAAAAAAAAATAATAAAGTAAGCGACTTTTTTAATGTCGATTTTTTTCAATTATTCTAATATTTTGAATCAGAAACTGTATAACCCGATTCCCAAAAGCTATTTTATTCTAATGTTTTGAATCAGAGCTGTATAACCCGATTCTCAAAAGTTTTATTCTAATATTTTGAATCAGAGCTGTATAACCCGAATGTCAAAAGCTGTTTTATTCTAATATTTTGAATCAGAGCTGTATAACTCAATACCCAAAAGCTGTTTTTGTACTTTGTGCATTTTATCTAGTAGAAAGTTTTGGAACTAGTGAAATATATACCTAGAAATAATACATCAGAATGGTTTAATGTAAAAATGTCCGGTTTGAAAAAAGCTTGACTTATTCCTAGATTGTTCCTAGCACTTGCGGGTTTTTTTAACACCCTTCTTGATATTTATATTAAGTTCTTTTTTTTCTTCACCGTGAGACTAAAAAATAATGAGACGTTATTAACTAAAAAATAAAATATCATCTTAAATGACAGTTTTTACTTTAAGAACGAGGTTCTATTAAGAGCTAAAAACATCTCGAACGCTTGAAATGAACTATCAATAAAGCATTCTAGCCTTCATTCACATAATAGTTCTTTTTGTAGTATAGGAAATCCATAGTTTTCTCAAAAGCGTACGTCAAATAAAAGTGATGGCCTCGTAATAAAATTTATCTTTTCAGAAAAGTTTCTTCGCTTGGAAAATCGAACTTAAATTGTTAGACAAATGGAAACAAAAAAGTACTTGACTCAAAATGCATTAGAACTAGTCCTCATTTTAACTCGATCTTTTGTCAGTACTTTATTCCATTTTATCCAATGGGACATTTTGTTATGCATCGATAGAAAAAAAATTTACAAAGAAATTTCAATTTCAAAGATCGCAACTAATAGTTCAATTGAAAAGATTAATTTTTAAAAAAAACTCGTTTACAGATTAATTTTTTTTAAAAAAAACTCGTTTACGATGGAGTTTCTTTTATAACCGTCGTTAAACAGCTGACCTACTTTAAGGTCACCAATGTTCAACTCCGTAGCCTTGTAATTTTGAACCTAATCCAGAAGACAAGGGAACTCCAGGATCAAGTTTCGGGAGAAACTTACCTTCGTGGAGAACTTTTTGATGGAACTAACCCGCATTTGCGTTAGTTGGAGAAGAAAACCATGGACACTTCCCACGGTTAGCCTGATGGCAAGGTGACTAACTCATGATCTGTCTGCCACTGAGCATATTTTTACGTCAGAACTGTGGTCCGTGCGAGCCGCGTGCGGAATTCGTATTGACTTGCCATCGTTGGGATTCGAACCCGATTCACCTCATTGGGTAGCAAACGCTCTTTCCCATGAGACTCTACGGCTCCAATACGATGGATTGAAGAAAAAAATATGAAGTTGACAAATATGAAACGCCATTTTGTGCAATAGTTGCCTTTTAGAAAGCTAATTCATAAAACAAAGTCTCAGATAAATATATTTATATCTTTGATTGCCAAAATTATGTTATAAACTACATTTAAGCAATTTTTCCAAGAAACAAACGACATTTAAGCAAATTTTACAAAAATGAACTACTTTTAGGCACGTTTTAATAGAAAGGACTAGATTTAACCAAAATTTAGTAGAATGAACAACACTTAAGCTAATTTTACAAGAAATGACACATTTAAGCAAATTTTACAAGAAAGAATCATAGTAAGCCAATTTTTCATTAAAGGACAACATTTATACAAATTTTTCAAGAATGAACTACGTTTAAGCAAATTTTACTAGAAAGACTACATTTAAGGATATTTTATAAGAAATGACTACATTTAAGCAAATTTTTCAAGAATGAACTACGTTTAAGCAAATTTTACTAGAAAGACTATATTTAAGGATATTTTATAAGAAAGGACTACATTTAAGCAAATTTTGCAAGAATGAGCTACCTTTAAGCAAATTTTTATACAAATGACTACATTTAACCTAATTTTACAAGAATGAACTACACTTAAGTAAATGTTACAAGACAGAACCACATTTAAGATAATTTTACAAGAAAGAACCACATAAAAGAAATTTTACGTGAAAAGACTACATTTAACCAAATTTTTCAAGAATGAACTACACTTAAGCAAATTCTACAAGAAAATAATACATTTAAGCAAATTTTAGAAGTAAGGATTAAATTCGAACTTAACAAGAAAGGACTAAATTTAAGCACATTTTACAAGAATTTATTACATTAAAACAAATTTTACAAGAACGAACTATATTTAAGAAAAGCTGTAAGAATAATGAACATTTAAGCAGTTTTTACAACAATGAATTGTTTTTATTTTAAAATATACATTGCCAACTTATTTTCCTTTATCGTGGCCAAAACTGTTTTTTTTTCAATGTCGTAGTTTTTTAACAGCTCCTTTTTTTAAATAAAATTCTTTAATCCCCACCTGTCTTAAAAAGATCACCAATATCTGATATGATTCAAAAAATTACAATAAAAAAAAAAAAGATTTAAAAATTTTGAGTGATTTTACTTCTGAATTAACTTTTAGGCTTCTTGAACAATACACACTATGAACTATACTTGGTAACTAAAGATAAATCATACAATTCCTCTAAAATATTCGCACATAACTTTGTAACTCATACATATTCCAATTTAAAACGATAAAAGTAATTGCAAAATAGTTATAGTATTGAAAAATCACAGTTTGTCAACAAAAGCTAAAACAGCACTATAAACTAAATAAAGTTGAGCAGAATGCCGACGACCGCTTTTCTAACAATATTCCCATAAAAGCTACATTTTCCGATAACAGTGAGTAATAAAAAACGCAAAATTAAAAAAAACATAAAATATCGTTCTCAACTAAAGTAAAAAATTTTTTAAATAAGTTAATTAAATTAATAATAAATACATAATTAAATATTTAAACTTAGTTAAATAGTTGCTCCTTAATGTACTTTTTTACGAAACTACAAATTCTCTTAATAATTCAAAAATTTGAAATGTATTTATTGATGCGGAAAATTTGGCCTTAGTCCAGAGAGAGGATTCATGACATATTATTATAATATCTTTAATGGTCATATTTAAGAGCAGGGAGTAAATCTGCCATAAACTGCTAATTTGCTAAATTGAATCAATTCTAGAAGATAATATTTCCTTTTCCACTTACTTCTTGATACAGTGTTTTAGAATTTAAATAAAGTAATAAACTTATATTTGCAAGAAACTTCTCTGAAATATGAGGTGCTAAGGAATTTAAAACATTTTACCAAAATAAAAATATATACGAAAAAAAAAACGAAACACCCTGAATAACTTTTGATCTAATAATCAAATTTTCACGTACTACTAGGACTCAAACTTAATGGTTCAACGGAAGGATCTCAAATATATTAATTAATTAGGGAGAACGATATTTTAAGTTATGAAATCAGACACCAAAACGTACTTTCTCTGAAAAATCATACCTTCTTTTCGCCGGAATATAAGTTATGATCCCAAAAATATAAGGAATCACCATAATCTGGAAAATATGGTCCCAATAGTTCGGAGTGGTCGAAAGTTTGAATCCCTTAATGTTAATTTTACTTAGTGCGCATTTCGCCATATCTCAAGATCTTTTTAAGCGAATTTATAAATTTCTGCACATAATTTTTTTTTATTTTATAACCATCGTTGAACAGCCGACCCAATTTTTTCGGGTTTACGACTATTAATGTTCAACTGCGTAGCCTTGTAATTTTGAACCCAATCCAAAAGACAAGGAAACTCCTGGATCAAATAGTGTGAGAAATTTGCCATCGTGGAGGACTTTTCGATGGAACTAACCAGCATTTGCTTTACACGGAGAGGAAGACCACGGGAAACTCCCACGATTAGCATGACAAAAAGGAGACTCTAACCCATGATCCGTCTACCACTGAGGATATTTCACGTCAGCACTGTGGTCGGTGCAAGCCGGATGCGGAATTCATATCGACCAGACATCGTTGGGATTTGAACACGGTTCATATCATTGGAAGGCGAACACTCTATCCCCTGAGCCATCTCAGCTCTCTGCATACAATTAAAAAATTCGGTTACTTTCGTTTACTTACAAAAAATAACTTTTAGTAAATATTTATAATCTTACTTAATAATAGTTATGTACATTGCCTTTTTATGAGCATTTACCTTTTTTTTTTTCATGAGAGGACCTGACCTCAGAAGACAAAATTTAAAAAAAAAAAAAATTATTGCGTTTGAGCTGCTGCCTTGTGATTTTTTGAGCACCCCAATAATAATAACCAAATTTCATTCCCTTAGAAAAAAGTATGGTCAAAACTACCCGAATTTGGAAAAAATTAACTATATTTATTGCTCTATGGAAACACCAAAGAACAGGGTTTTTTTACAGAAGAACTTTGGTAATTATTTTTGCTAAAATTAGCAATAAAAAATTGTTTTTATTTCATTGCTGTGTATGTTAGTAAATGCAGTAACATTTAGTAATTTTATTATGATACCTTTAGAGCATGGCATGTAAATCATTTATATGGTTAAATTTACTTTTCAGTTTTGTATTTATACTAAGTACGTGAACAAAAATTTTGGAAACCAAAATTTCCGAACGGAAAATTTACCAACTGGATGATTTAAATACCGTATATTTTGGTTTTATTATTTAATTGTGTTCTTTTTTTTTACCTTACAAAAAGTTTTATTACCATATAAGCATGGAAATTTTACCTGAATTTCTCTCTCCGTGCAAAAGAGGCTTTATTTAATCATTTTTAGAATCATTGATGAGAATTGAATTATTGCATTTTCTTTTAACAATGAAAAAAAAAAAAATTTTTTTTTATTGGTGATATCTCCTAAGATTTCGAAAAAAAATCAAACGCTCTTTAACTTTATGATATTTGATGATTTTAAAAGGGTATGGTGAATTTCGAGAGCTTTTTTCTATTTGAACTGAAACTTATATGATTTAATTTAGAAAACAAAATTAAATGTTAGAAATTAATAAAGCTTATTCTGCATAATATACTGATTTTCAACTGATTAATTTTATACTGCATAATCTAAAGATATATAACCACAAAAAAAAAATTATTATTTCTTGCCTTGAAATGTCTAAGGTCAGACAAAAACGTGTATTAAATGCATGATGTACTCAAATTGTAACAAAAATAATTTTAAATGATATTTTAAGTCTGTTAGAGGCTAGTTCAATATTTCAGGGGGTAATAAATTTAATTGCCATATGCGGTTGGAGGTTTGTATAAATATAAGTTAGTGAACATATATTTTCCTTTATATCACTCTTTCAGGGGCACCATATTACGTGGATTAACGTTGCTCCCACAGTAAGGACAGATAGTACAGATAATGAAAGAACATCCATGCCTTGTCTGAGATTCGAACCCAGGACCTCACTGGTCTCCCTTATCAATGCATTGTTCGGTCGGCCTATAAAAATACATTTCACTTGGAAATTTCATCGACAAAGTTTTTCAATAAATTATGATGGTTCATTATCTTCAATTAACCTTTTAACTGTCATGCCCGAAATAATCTCGAGCACAGACAGGTGTTCCAAAATGTCACGCCCGAGTATTACTCAGGGAATTGTTTTTTTTTTTTTTTTTTTTCGAGTACATCGTATTGTTATATCCGAATATACTATATCGGGAGAAGTTTAATTCGGCTTCACCTGCTTGTCATACCAGAATATATCTCGGGAAAAGTTAGTTTAGATGCAATTTAAAACAATAGATGGCAGCGCTTTACTGGAGGTTTCAAAATAAAGGTTTGCGTTGTAAGTGCGCGGCATTTTTTTGTTGCAAAATGGCGTCCAGTTCTTTGAAACGTTATATAGATGACTTATTTTTATAAAATAATTAAATATATTTTTTTTAATTTTTAGAAAATAATGCTCCAATCGAAGCGAGCTTAATCACTACCACGCTGAGTGGTAGCCGTCTCAAGCGAATATGCAGTGACTACAAAACCTTAAAATTTTTATGCATGCAATTAAAAATCTAAATTTTTAACTACTAAGTACATTTTATTTTGTACTAAACATTTTATTTTTGCCATAAAAAAAAATTACTATTTATGTGACCAAATCATCAAAATAACTTGACAGTTAAAAGGTTAAATAGCAATAGTTTCTTGTAATCATGATTGCAAATATTGATTAATTGTAATCAATTAAATTTTGTTTAATTCTATATTCAAATTTGAGGCTTAAAATATTATTTCATTTATCTTTTAAATATTGCCAGATTTTCTTTTATTTTCCTGCATATGTTGCTTTTTTATACTTTACAAATTTTTTATTAATTTTTTTTAGTTTTCTTATCCAATTCAAAACCAAAATTTTTCGCCTGAACAATTTTCAACTTCATAAAGACGGATTTAACAGCGGCGCAGGTAAAAAAAAAAAAAATATTTTCATGACGTCGTTTTATGCAGATGTTCCTTCTCTCCGCAAAGAAAAAGAGCTTTAAAAATAGTTATGGTGGGGGGCGGGAGAAGGTAAAATTCAAAATAACAATAGTTATGAAGAATGTGCAGATGGCCCACCGTGCAAACTTTACTTCTTTATGCGAGTATTTTTCTTTCTTTCGAGAAAACGGTCACGAAAATTTTTAAAACAGTTTATGGGAAAACTGTAGAAAACTACGAAGTTTCGGAACAACGTGGCAACTTCAGTTTGCATGGATGAATAATCTTTTTTACTTCATTATACTGAAAAAAATATTTTCAAATTGTATCAGTAATCATTTTAAGTATATGATAGATTCGTTTTTTTTTATAAACTTTATACTTATTATGAAAGTTTAGCATTTGTACTCATTTTAATCTTATGTAACAAATTAAAAAAATTAATGATGTCCATGAAAACAATTTTAGTTTATGTACTAATATGTTGTTGTTGTCGTCGGCCATTAAGGCAGAGGGGATGTGATTGTTCTTGTTTTCCAGTGGCGCCATCTACACCTAAGAATTCCACTTCTGCCCCACACATACGCTAAACCCGTTCATTGGGCGGACCCATTCCATACATCCATTCATTCATCCACTTCATCCACAGATCGTAATTTTGACCTGAACCAGAGAACGATCAATCTCCAATTCAGTACACCCAGAGGTATTGATTTGTTATAGGAACTTGGAGGACTTTGTAACCCGACAGATTTAACGTGTACCACCCACCATTTACTACGCTGGGAAACTTCAGCCGTCTGGATTCGAGCTCCCGTTCCCCACGAACGTGAGTCCAGTGTCCTGCCTCCTAAGCTATCCCGGCCCGTGTACTAATAAATTTCCTTATAGTAGCTGCTGTTTTGGGTATTCAACTTAACGTTACGTATTTTTTTTCTGAGCAGAAACTATAAGACTTAGAATCTTGAAATTATAAACATTTGCAGAAAAATATGCTGGGAGTAAGATGGAATAACTAAGTAACATTCGATAATTAAATTAAAAATCATTAGTTATTAAACTTGTTGCAAAAAATCATATGCGGACCGCTCTGCAGTCTGTAGGAATGTATCAACAGACTTGAAATTTGACGAACCGAAAGAGCCATTTTTGTTCATAAATTTATTAGGAGCCTTTCATAAAAAAGAAACAATTTGTTCGAAAGCAATTGAGATTTTAAAGTGCTTTGTGAGAATTTTTTCACACTTTTTTTTTTTTTTTTTTGTTGCTTTAAATTGCGTTTTGTTTTGAGACTCAAAGACTATAAGACTTGGAAATTTGAAGTTACAAAGATGTGCAGAAAAGTATGCCAGATAGAATAAATGAATAAATTTAAGATTCGATTATCAGTTTGAGAATTCTCAACTGTAAAACTAGTTGTAAACAAATACGACTATCTGGACTGATCTACTGCTTGCTGAAATTTAATTACACAGTTGAAATTTGATACGTTAAAAAGTCCTTTTCATATATGAACTTAACGCGAGTTTTTTGAGAAATTCCAATTTATTCGAAATTAATGCAATTTTAAGTGCTTTTCTGCGTTTTTTTTTCTTAAACTTTTATTCGCTTAAATAAATATATATATGTATATACTTTTATTTGCTTTCCCAGAGAAATTTATTTTACTCGAGTTTGACTTGATGCCATTAATAACAACAAAAAAATTAATTAATATAATAAAAAAAAAGACTGAGAAATTTCGTTTTGCCAGATATAATTCTTAACATTTATGTTAAAAATATTTAAAAGGCTCCAGACTGTTTCCTTTTTGAACTGTTATATAATATAAAGTTATCGTTAAATATTGTAAAATATCTTCTCTTTTATTACTTTTTATTTTTATTTCTATATTTAATTTTTTTTCTTCAAATACAGTCAATTATTTTTCTGATTTAATTAATCGTTCAATTCATAGCGATTGAGACATTAACAAAATCATTTTTTAAATAAACTAGAATAATTATATATTTTATAAACAAAATCATCTTCTTTTAAAAAAGAAAAAAAAATATCGGCTTGTAAAAGGAAAAAACAAAGAGGAATGCGTGGTAACCACAGGAGCTTGTGAACGGTACAAGCAGGGGAGGAATCTAAATTCTATTTGCAAACGTACGCAAGTATTTTAAGAATCGTAACTAATTTGTCACTTTCGTAAAATTTGTCATGAAAAGTCATTAGCAAAATCTCCGAAATGCTTTCATTTTTAGGCTTTTACAGTGAAATCTCTCGGGAGCGACCACTCTCCGTTCCACAGTAAAATGGTCGTTGATGGAGGTTGGTCGTTCTTAAGAGGTTACCTCCATTGACTTCAAAATTGTTATCTAATGTTCACGATTTTTCGGAGACGATTTTAATTTTAGTCAGTGTCATTTTCTTGGTGCGAAAATGCTACTTGGCGTCATGAAAAGACGGATCCATGAATAAAATTTACTGTCTATAAAAATGATCCCAACTGATATAATTATGAGTAAAAACAAATTTACCAATTATGAATGATAAAAATATTTTAAATAAATAAATACTTTTTTTGTTTTAGTTTGCATTTAATTTTATTTCATAAAATTAAATGCAAATTAAATTAATAATAATTAAATTAAATGTAAATTAAATTAAATGTAAATTAAATTAAATGTACATTAAATTAAATGTAAATTAAATTAAATGTAAATTAAATTAAATGTAAATTAAATTAAATGTAAATTAAATTAAATGTAAATTAAATTAATCTTATTTCATAACATTTTATTTCAAAAATTAGTTTGTTTTAAAAAATGAGAAATGTTTGTTTATTTTAGATACTTGTTTTTTCTAAAGTAACTTTTTTTTTCTAATTTAACGTTCAACTCTAAAAGTAAATCATTGATAGTATCGTCTTTAGGGCGCTCTGACTGCAACATGAGGTTGTAACGTCAAAATGAGACTCATAAGACTAAATAAGACTCTCGTGCAAAGACTAAATAAGACTCTCGTGCAAAGACTAAATAAGACTCTCATGCAAAGACTAAATAAGACTCTCATGCAAAGACTAAATAAGACTCTCATGGAAATATTTCGAATATATTTTAATCCACTTATTTGTTTTGTTAATTTTTTTGCTTTTATATTTTTTCGTGTTGCCTTATTTGGCTTTTTCCGCATTCGGTGTAAAGGTTTGTCCGGTTACTGGGAGAGGTTTTAATGGTCTCTCCTGAAGGTTTTCTTCAATACAAAGTCTATGGAAAAAATTTCGCACCTTCCAAAAGTGGTCGTAAATTCCTAGGTATGACACTGTAATTGAAAAAGCGTGGCTATAGTTTGCTTCTCTTTTTTGATACCGTATCTTAAACCATTCATTTATATTTTCAAAAGATCTCATAAACATTGCGAATACGTTTAAGTTCGTGTTAAATGGTATGACGTGGAAGAGATCAAACAATCATTGATTTATCAGACAGAAGAGTAATCTATCAGAGAACGAATAATAATAATAATAATAATACTTTGTGAATCTAGAGAATTTCGTATCCTGCTCGCTTCTCTCTTCAGACATGTAGATAACCAATTACATCTAAATAACCAATAAAGATTATCATAAAACTTTGTGTTATACATTTCCTTGATATTAATATTATTAGTAAACCCTACTACTAAAACTACCGATAAAAACGATTAAATTAAAATTATATTAATTTATTTTCTATCATTATTCGTTTTCTGCCATCAATAACTATTTTACACCGAATGAAAAGTAATATAGCTAGTAAAATATACCAAATATCATAAGAACTACTGGTGAATCTATTGATGTAAATTCCTAGCATGATCCCGGAAAGAGGGCTGAATTTTGCTTCTTTTCGTTGGAACGGTAACGTCTCAATCGCAATGAAAACAGGTTTGAATCCCAGGGATGGCAAGTCGATACGAATTCTGCACGCTGCTAGCACGGACCAAAGTGCTGAGGTAAAATTTCCTCAGTGATAGACGAGTCCCCTTGTCATCAGGCTAACCGTGGGAGATGTTCGTGGTTTTCCTCTCCATGTAACGCAAATGCGGGTTAGTTCCATCCAAAAGTCCTCCACGAAGTCAAAATTTCTCCCAATACTTGATCCAGGAGTTCCCTTGTCTTCTAGATTGGGTTCAAAATTACAAGGCTACGGAGTTGAACATGAGTAGTCGTAAACCCAAAATTGGGTCGATTGTTCAACGATGGTTATAAAATAAAATAAAATATATCAGAGGATTGTAATTTTGGACAAGGAGACAGCCAAGGAGAGGAAACTCGCATTTGCGTTACATGGAGAGGAAAACTACCAACGCCAAGGAGATTCTAACTGAGGATAACGTCAGCACTGTGGTCTGCTGTTTTAAGCCAGTTATGAAATAAAATATATGAGAGGGGAATAACAACTATTTTACTCAACAAGAATCTATACTCCATTCGTTTTTCAATTTCTTTCTCTTCTGCTTCGTTTT
Organism: Parasteatoda lunata; assembly: GCA_949128135.1. Classification (NCBI taxonomy): domain Eukaryota; kingdom Metazoa; phylum Arthropoda; class Arachnida; order Araneae; family Theridiidae; genus Parasteatoda; species Parasteatoda lunata. The sequence continues at coordinate 21,828,088 of OX421976.1, forward strand.
ATTATTTATTTTTAATGTATTACATTTCTTGAACTATTATGTATACACACATCTTTCTTAAATAAACACATAATCTCCATGCTATTCAAGGATAAAATTACTCTCTGCATTTATGAGAAAAACAGTTTCTTTGAGGCAAAATAAGTTTAAAAGGATTTTCAAAGCTTGATAGCATATCTGTTACTTCACTTTCTAAAGCTTATTACGCGATGTTATTAAAAATAATGATGTTGAAGAATTTTTGTCTCGGCTATTTATTTATAATCAGGACTGAAAACAACATTCTTCATTGTATTCCGTAAACACTTTCTGATGTTAAAAATAGGAAGAAAAAGTGAAGCTTATTATTTGTGTCTTAAGCTTATTGTTTTCAATAAAATATTTTTAGGTGCATCATCAAAAATATATTCGTTGAAGTATTGTCGCATATTTCATCACTTTTCCAAGAAAAAAAGTATAAAATTAAATGTTGCGTTTTATTATGAAATTTTATTGTAAAAATTTTTTATGAGATTAGACTATCGCTTAAATAAACAATCACTTGAATGTAATGTATAAAAATGCATGAAAAGATATGTAAAGTATATAAATTATACAAGTCATGTAAAGTATGCATTGAAATACATGTAAAGTATATTAATTGTGTAAATCATGTAAAGTATGCAAATAAAGATAGTGACTAAACATAAATAAAAATTATAATAATTGGAATGGATAATAAGAATCAACAAAGGGAGAAAAAAAATTTTCCATAGAGAAAATGAGAGAGATTTTTTTCCCTAAAGGGAAAATAACAAGAACTAATATGCTTTCAGTTATGCATAAGTTGCTCTCATATGGATTGGTTGTTCGTGTACAAGGTTATTTTGTGTTTTAATTTGTTTTTATTAGATTTGTGTCGTGTTTGTTAAACAGTATATTCAGCGACTATCCGTTAAGTGTTTAACTTTAAAGTCCTTAGAGTCACGGATGGATTATTAACGCCACTCTTGAGTTACACTAATGAGCTATTAGCGACGGGCATGGATTCATCTTTAGTAATAATCCCTAAACAAAAACAGTGCATTTGCGCACTACTATTTAAAACAGAAAAGCAGATGATAGTAGCAATTACCTGATTTACGTACCCCACACTCTAACCGAACTTGGAATTCTCAGTCACTGAAATGGTGTCCAAGAAAAAGCGTGGATCAAAAACAATGGATAAAACCACGGTTTTAAACCAATGGATACAATGGATAAGTGCGGGCCAGTGCCCGATATTCCCTACACTGATTTTTTTAAGGCTAAGAGCCATTTCCCGGTATTTCCTACACTAATTTATTTTTATTCCATTGTCAATATACACACTGCCCTATTTATGTCGAGATCCAATGCATATCATCATTTCGGTATTCGCTGTTTTATCCAAGCATCCTTTGAAACAGTCGAGAATCTTTGCATAATTCTAAACCACATTAAGGCGTGATTGGATTGTGCAATTCGATCGCGCACCCAGCCTTTAGCACAGGGAATCGAACCCCAGCCCAAAACCCGAAAGACGAATATTTACCCGCCAATCCAACTGAGAAGGAGCGGCAATCGTGACAGAAAAATTCATATCTGTAGATGCGTGATTTGAAAAAAATTTTGAAACAGTAGAAATCCTATTTAAGACAAGATTGCAGTTGCTGGTTACATAAAATATATATATTATTATTTTATTAATTTTATTAGTCTATTTATTATTATTTTATTATTAGTTTAATTATTATTGTTTTATTAATTTGATTATTAGTTTATTTATTATTAATTTATTAATATTTTTTAATACAACTGATTGGTGCATATTCATTTTATGTATATTTATATCTAAAGCGTTCTAAATAACAGAATGTTTAATAAAACAGAAAACGTACCCTCTAAGCACATAAATAAACTCGGTATATCACGTTGTTTGGTAATACGCCACTAAACGTATAAATAGAACGTATACAGGTTCGTGGGGATGAAATTAGGAGAGCAGTATCTGAGATTGGCCTACTTAAGATAATAATACCCAATACAAGATACATACAAGCAAATATTACTCATAATCGAGTCATATATTCCTAATGCACTTGACCGTCTCGAATCTTTCTCCCCTTTATTGTGCGTGTTTCGGCTTATTTTTGCTTGTATCATTTGCTAATGGAAAAGTTATTTCGGTTTTATTGCGAAAATGATTCATCACATAGTTATTGTATGTAACATTTGTTTGCAAATAGGGTGCTGTATTCGAGGTTCATAACTGAATCGGTTCTTGATTTTTCCCATTGAATATTTAACTACAAATGGATGTAAGGTGTTGAAGATGTTTTGTTTTAAAATAAATTTAATTTATAAGAAAGAAAATGTGTTCTAAAGTTACCCAATTGGAGCCTTCTTCGTTAAAAGCGTTTTTGTATAATTCTTGGGAAAATCGGTTCAATTTCGAACCATAATGTTGGTATGTACCTTGAATCAAAATATCGTGAAATTCTTTGGCAATCGTAATGAAGTGTTGAATTTTCCCTCTTAGGAACTTTCACCACTCTCAAAAAGATTAGCTTAATTAAAATTGATACCGATAAAAGACCGATATATTAGTTAATATATCGGTTTCTTGAAACACAATATCGATCAAGTTTAATACAAATTTAATGAAGTGATAAATTATCTGTTACAAAAACCTTCGACTATTTTTTCATTCAAAGTATAGTGTATCTACCATTACAAAAGTACAATTCCAATTCACAAGTATATAAAACATATTAACTGTATTCTATGTTGGGGTACCTTTGCATAGATGAAGGTTGACATTGTCGATAAGTATTATCCCCACATTAGTGACCCGGACGGAATGAGAAAGCGCCATCCTTGACAGAAACTCCCACTTCGATTTTAACATGCTTACTAAGAAGTATGGTTCACATTGAACAGTGGACTTGCTACTTGTGACGGCGACATTATCCACCTCCTTGCGCTGTTGCTACTCAGTCTCGATAATGCGCTACATCGGCCTGTATACACTCGACTGCTAATGGCAACATAGGAGCTACCACGACCGTGAATTTAACACTGCTCTCACAATCAGCACTCAATAGTACGGTGATCTTAATACAGCTCTCCCGGCTTCTCACAAAACAGTAATGAATCAACTAGTGGCATCCGTTCATCGTATTCTATCGCAGATATAATTCTGGTGGAGGAGTACTATAGTATATCTACCACTATAAAGAATACAATTCCAATTCACTAGTATATAAGACAAACTCGATTCTTTGTTGGGGTACCTTTCCATAGATGAAGTTTGACATGGTCGATAACTATTATCTCCACAAAAGCATTTTTTATATTCTCAGAAAAATCAGCTCCATTTCGAGCCATAATATTGATACCTTTAATCAAAATATACTGCGTAATAAAGTGCTAACTTCTTTGTTATAGGAAATTTAAACATTGTTTTTTATTAAATATATTTTTATACCCATACATAAAAATGAGTTTGACTTTAAACCTTAATATCGGTACCTTGACACGTAATATCTTACAAATTTCCTATAACCTTAAAAAAAAGTGTTAAATTGTCTCAGAGGAGCCTTCAGCATTTTTCCTCATTAAAAGCGTTTGATATTTTCACAAAAAAATAGGTTCAATTTTGAGCAATAAAAATAGGAACTTTGAATAAATATATAATGCGATTCTTTGGCAACTGTAATGAAGTGTTAACTCTTATAGGAACTTTGGACGTTTTTTTTTTTTTGTTTTTTGTTTTTTTTTTTTAAAAATACATTTTTATACATTCTCAGAAAAATTAGTCTAATTTTGAACCATAATATTGGTGCCTAGAAACACAACATCATGTCAATTTTCTGCAACCTTAATAAAGTGTTAAATTGCCTTTTATAGTTGTGTTTTTTCGAAGCATATTTCTCATCATTAAAACCAATTTTTTTTTTGCACTTTCTGAAAAATTGCTTCCACATTAAACATTGAACCAAAATGTCATGCAATTTTTATGCAATCCTAATGAATTAATATTTTTTCTCCTACGGGTGTCCTCTATAAGAGACTTTGATATAATTCTATCTTAAAAGCAATTTTTATATATTCTCAGAAAAATTGGTTCAACTTTGAGTCTTAATTTAGTTACGCTGAATCATAATATCGAGTAATTTTTGCTACGACGACTTGAAGGTATTAAATTATCCTTAAAAGGAAATTTTTCTACATTGAAAGTATTTTTATATAATATTAGAAAAATGGGTTTAACTTTGAATCTTAATATTCGTACCTTAAATCATGATTTCGTGCACGTGACCTTCTCAGAACCGTGATACGTGATCACATATACGTAATCGTGTGATTCTCCCTTCACAACCCACGTTATCATATATAAAACGAGCATTTCTTAATCATGAATCTCCCCCTCAATACGATTCCCTCGCTTTACATCTCGCATTAGTACTTATACCACTACCCTACAATTAAGGAAAAGATCATTTCAGTTTTAGACATTGTTTTAAATTTTTCAAGAAATATTTAGAGGATTATTTTATATCTTTGCATGATTTTAGATCATACTACTTCTCATGCTTATTAATAAATTTTAAAGCTTTCAGAAGTTTGAGGGATCAGCAATAAATTATGTCCGAAAACAAATATTTTTAAATACCCTATGTTATAAAATAATGTGATAAGCTTGCAACTTGTATTGATTATTTGTATTGTTTTCTGAAATTATTGCATGGAGTTTTGTGAACTTAGCTTAAATATTTATGGAAATATAACCATATTATATTTTAAAAAATTGTCTTAGTTTTTCTTTTTTTTGCTTTAACTTTACAATTATTTAACAAAACTAAGCAAATATTTTGAAGCAAAATTATAATTTTAAAATTTCCTTTTTTTTTTTTTTAAAGTGACTCCAAATATGAGCATTTTAATTAATTCTCTTATAATGCGCATCTGAGGAAAAACTTTAAAAAATAATTCATAATTTCATAGTGAATCATAATAACTAATATAGTCATCATTAGTAACTAATATAAAAAGGTCCGATTTGAATATCCTGGAAAATTAAAAAGTTTCTAGCAAATTTATAAGTCATTTCTGTACTTTTTTTAAATAAATCTCTGAATGATAAGAGATTTTCACAAGACTTATTAATAATGGCACGAGCATTGAGGCGGATCATCCCCCATAAAAGAAGGTTCACCATAAACCAAATTATCCTCCATTATTGTAGGGTATTGTACTTTCAGACTATGCGAGCCTGTGAAAATGCTTCTTTTTCATTCTGTTGATCCAGAAGGTAAAAATAAGGTGTTAGTGGCCTCTTATACGTAGCTAAAGATTACCAGTAGTATAATTAGACATAGTATCAGCCTTTTTGAGCATACTTTGAGGGCTTTGGACATTATAAGCCACACTAATTTAAGACTTTAAAAATAGACAGAAATGAAGTTAGCTTGTCAATCGAGTTAATTTTTTTAACTTTAAGGAAGATACAACAAAATTTATAAAAGCAACATAAACAGGGGAAGTTTGCTGTCATTCGACTGGCTGCCATCTTTTTACCATATCCACTGTTTTTGCAGAACTCGACAACAAGCGCCACCTCTTGACTGTTTAATGTACTTAATGAAATTTGAAAGTGACCATGAGTTACCCAAGTTTAAATTAAGTTCTTGAAGAAGAACGAAATAGCTTCGTACTTTTTTTTTTTAATTTTTTAATAAAGTCGACGCTTGTTATAAAGACTCTCATGGTCCGGGCGAAAATGGATTGTGCGGTCGTTATATCAGGAGAAGACAAAAATACCGTAAATATTAACACGTTGAACGCCACGCTAATTTTTCATGTTTTGCCCATCAGGCTACAACGGTAAATAACTACAAACTAAATTTTCAAATATTGGACGGATTTTGTTAAATTTTAAAAGGTTTAGCATGACATATCTGAAAAAAAGTGGTGAATTATATAAGCCTACGAATTGTTTAGAAATAGTGGTGGATAAAAACCTAGTAAATTGAATTTATTAAACCAAGAATCACAATAATTAAGTAAATTTTGAATAAATTTTCTGCAATTCCATAGAAGAGTGTAAATTGTATAGTTCTATATCAAGTTATACGCTGTCAACCAACTGTTTTTCGCGAGCTATGGAAAGGTTAGTGTCAGCAAGCGGCGGCAGACGCAGCCTAAATGTAATTTCAGTGTCAGCCAGCGGTGGTTGATGCAACCTAAATGGAATTTCAGTGTCAGCCACCGGTGGCTGACGCGGCCTAAATAGAAAGTCCAGTGTCAGCCACCGATGGCTGACACGACGCTCAACGTGTTAACTAATAACTAAAACAATTTTAACGAAGCAATGCTTTACTTTAATAAGAATTTGGTAACTAACAGAAATTATTATGCTGTTGTTTGTTGTTTTCGGGCTCATGGGTTTTCAAAGAACATCGAAAGTCTGTTGCCGCCAGCTTCGGTGCTTCTTGACTATAGAGAATAGATCTTCGATTGTCCTCAAATGCCATCATTCCTAATTTCAGAATATCTCGTTGTGAGTGCTGGGCACTTGAAATCGGGTTAGCATATACGCAGAAGTACTTTTTAAAATAATACTTCACAGGTTTTTACCTGTGAAGTTATAAAAAAGTAAGCATAAAAAGCTTGCATAAAAATATGCATAAAAAGTAACATTATGTTTCGGGGTCGTCATTTTGATAAATAATATACGTCAATATAGCTGTACACTTTTTTACTTGAAAATAACCGCACCTGGTGACTGGTATTACAAAAAGAGGAATGAATACAATTTTCAAACTAGAAAAGTGTAACTGCTAAATTTATTGAATCCTTTGAGACTAAAGTTACAACCTAGGTTATGATTGATCATAAATTACGAACATCAAAGATTTAGGATAAGAATTTAAGGGATATCACTCTTCTTTCTTATAAAGGAAATGGAAGATGTCTTTTTTATTTATAGTGTGGTTACATGAAAAAATAATTAATTTCTTTAATATTTTCTTTTAAAGTAAATGATTAAATTTTGGTCGTTGTACTGGAAGGAATGGTTCAGTGTGGACGTTATAATGGACATTATAATAACATTCCATCTAACGAGATTTAATGAATAATTCCTTATAACAGATAGGTTGTTGTAATGGGGATAGTGCTAAAGAGCGCAGGCGGTATAAACAATTCATGAATATCAGTGTTATATTGTCTCACTAATATTTAAACTGTGTGAAATCAGAGTTATTTAGCCAAAGTAATGATATGGTTGTATACTTTGCTATAGAAGAATTCACGAACAAATCATGAAACCGAGTAGTACTAGGTTTATTTAATGAGCCCACCAAAGTTGCGAATGGGCTGGTAGCCCAAGTGAAAAAATCATATGGAGGCCTACTTTTTCGTGCTTTGCAATATAATACCATTAAATTTGATTTATTTAAAACTTATCAAGGAAAATAATATCTATAATAAAAAAAATGATCTAGTTTGTACTTTCATGATGGGCAATGTAGCATGTTTTAATGCATTTTCCGTAGTCCGTGTTAGTATTGAATCCATTGTCAATTTATCTACGGAGAAAAGAAATTCTGGGTTAAATTACTGTAATGTATGGTAATGACATTTCTGGTAGGAAAAAATCCATAATTCTGGCTAATATAACCAAAATATAAGTATTTAAACGATTCCTTTGGTAATTTTCCGTCCTTGTAGTAACGTTTTACTGGAAATAATGAATTTCAAAATTGTAGTTCTTACTCTATCACACATTTAGTAAAAGAAATACAAAACTGAAAAGTAAATTTAACAAAATAAGGCAACGTTCCGTGGTGTCATGATAAAATTACCAATTATTAAATTACCAAAATTACCAAATTTCACTACATTTAAAAACTTTTACCACATTTACCAACTTTTATCCCATATTAGAAAACCAAATTTTATTTTTCAATTCTACCAAAATACTTCGATAAAAATTAACAAGATTTTTAGTGTTTTCATAGATCCAGAAACACAGTAAATTTTACCATATGCTGGTAGTTTAGATCATACTTTTGTTCTCACTGTCCTTTCAAATCATACTCCATTATAGTTTTAAACATTTAACGTGAATTTTGATCACACTGTATTTTTTAAAAAAAGTAAAATAGTTAATGACACCTTCCTTTAAACTTTTTTGGATCAATAAAGTGCCCGGTATTCTTCTTTGGACCAATGGAACTTATTTTTATTTTTCTAATATTTACTTATTTCTATTTCACGGAAACACTAAATGGTCTAATATCGTTTTTGGTCGTAAGTGCAATTTTATTGGCCGAAAATTCACATGGTAGGATACAGCTTTCTTACTTTGATTTTAATATTATTTTTGTTGTTATTATCATATAATTAACACGTTGAATGCCATGGGGGTCACCGGTGACCGGCACTGAGTTTGTTCGTAGAGGTACGGAGGTCACTGGTGAACGGCGAAGCCAAAATTATAAGAAACACATAATTCGAGTAAATCTTTAGGGCTTTTAATTTTTTTATATTAATATTGTTACTAAAATCGTTTTAAGAAATTAATGCAATATAGAACACACAAAAATCATTTTGCCCAGACGGGCAAGCCCTGTAAAATTAGCGTGGCATTCAACGTGTTAATAAAAGTCATAAGAGTATTGCTTTTCTATAAATTTTTTTGTATCTCTAATTTAAAAGTATTTACCCCTATTACTAATATTATGGTTTTGATTTTGATTTTTTTCTAAATGAAGAATATGAAACTAAGAGAACTGTTTTTTTTTTATTACTTAAGCTACATTTTAAGTTACAGTTATTTAAATCAGTGTCTAAATATTATCAATCGTTTTACAATTATTATTTTTGTTTTAAATTACAATTAAAGATATTCGTCAAATGATTTAAATCTTAACATCAGCTTCATGTATAATGCGATGTATGCAAAAATTGTATTCATTATATCCGCCAGTTTAGTAAGCAAAAATGTTTAATTATGGTTGGGAACTCACCGAATTTGTTATAACAATATATTTTTAATTAAAGTGTTATATTATATAAAGTGCAATATAAACAAAATTTATAGTTTATAAATTTTAGCTCATAATTTAGTTAATTCATAAATTTTACGGGAATAATTTCAACTTTCATAAATAAACTTGTTTTTTTTTTTACCAAGAAACAACAATCATTGCAAAGCATTTACCGGGATCGGAGAGGGGTAGCTAACAGTGGGCTTAGCACCCTAGTCATTCTATAACTGCAACGTAGAATAGAAAGCGGTAGTTACATTAAATTGCAAAAAAAAACTATGATAGATTTGACGATTTTAAGGGTGATTTTGTTAAAATTGCTCAATGATGGCAATCTTCCTCTATTTACTGATGAAGCCATTATTATTTTGCAAAACTTTTAAGAGAAATTTCCAGCATTATTTTAGATTATGTTCAATTTCCATAAAAGTGAATGGCTATGTAAGCATTCTAAAATATGGCTAATTTGCATACTTTAATGTAATACTATGCGTTTAATGTAATACTATGCGTTAAGCCTAATACTACACGTGTAAAAATAATAGTAATAGTTTTCGGGGACTGTTGACTGACTGCCAAATGGAAAATGTGATTTTTTGGATATATTCCAAGATATCAACAAACAGTATCTCCACAAAAAGTATTTTCTGGCTTATAAGCATTTCAAAAATTGCTGACTGGATAAAGTTTTTGTAAGCAAGAAGAGGATTTTTCTATTGAATATAACTTTCTGTTATTTCGTTTGTACTTTCCAAATGATTAAAACATGATAAAGTTACGAAAATTAAAAGAAAAATATTAACTAAAATGGATTTTTCTATTTTTATTGTTCTGTAGTTTATACCTGTAATTCTTAAAATTATTATGCTACTGAATTTAGAAATCTTGATTTATTATTTCCCTTAGTTATAAAAAAAGAATTATTTATGAAGTACTTAATAACTTAATTTGATACTTATCTTACTTGATCTTAAGAACGTGATTTTAATTGTTGATTCTGAGTAAAGACTTCTAGTTTTTGAATGAAATATCGAAAGTCACCAATATGGTTGTAGCGGTACGGTGATCTTAATACAGCTCTCTCGGCTTCTCACAAAACAGCAATGAATCAACTAGTGGTATCCATTCATCAAATTCTATCACAGATATAATTCTTGTGGGGGAGTACTGTAGTGTATATATATATACCACTACAAAAATACAATCCCAATTCACTAGTATATAATATATGTTAACTCGATTCTATGTCGGGGTACCTTTACATAGACGAAGGCTGACATTGTCAATAACAACTCACCCCCACAATGGTTAAACTTCAAACAATGATAATAATTTCTAAGCCGGGAATAATCGAATGAATGAAGGAATAGTATATTTCCACAAATATCTGACGTGGCTATACTGCGATAAACATAAATGGTTATTTATATTTAATGTGATAAAGTCAAACGATATGATGTAGAAATTTAAAAAAACAAAATGAAAATAAAAATAATGAATCGTTTGAAGGCTTGGGGTTGTAGCTTAGTTACTTGGGGAAAGCAAACTCCTAAAAACGTCAAGATGGAAAAAAGGAACATTTCTTTAGAAAGCGTTCTTCTTCTCCTCCTTCTTCGTTTACTTCTTCATCACCGTTTTCTTCTACTTCTTCATCACCGTTTTCTTCTACTTCTTCGGCTACTTCATCCTCTCCTAAGCACTACAGGTAATTTCAAGCCAAGACAGTTTCAGAATGTTTCCACCAGGTGAACCTATTCATCGCTAATAGTTTTCATCCCTAATGTTTTTCATATAATTTTCCATATTCTTCAACTGCGTGGCCTGCCTTTACTTATCTTTTCCACAGACTTTTGAAGAGTCTTTATTTTTAGTCATTATTTTATGCTATTATTATTTCAAAATCAGATGAATGCCTGTTATGAATTACTTTCATAATCGAATAAATGCCCCAGAATTATATAAAAAAACAGTTTTGACTTTTATTAAAAGAAATTAAATGAAATAGCCTCTTAATTCTAAAACATAGTTAAAAATGCCATGTGTTAAAAAGTACTCATACCTAAATAGTTCAAAAAGAACAATTTTAATTATTTTCTCGAAACTAGTTTTTATTTTCCCTTCTATTTTATTCTCTGAATTTAAGTTTCACAAATTACAGAGCAAAAATATCAAAAAGTAAATTAAGTTTAAAAAGTTAATTTTAAGCACTCATTAAAACCTAATCAAAGCAATGTAACTTTAAGTTTTGACAAAAGGGAAAAAGTCATTTGCAAACAAACTTTAGAAATGATCATAATTTCATACTCTTCAAATACCGCAATAAAGCAAAACTAATTAGCCAAAAGACATCAATTAAATTCCTTTGTATTTTTAGAAAAGAAAAGAATTCCAAAAAAAAAAAATTCTTTTATTAAGCTCATATTTTTATTTTAAGAAGCATACTGCGTTGTTCAAAAGATCCTTTTCCAACCAACTTAATTAGGTTTTAATTTGGAAAAAATGTAAAAATCCGAATAAACTCAAAAAGTTAAAAAAGTGTGGTGCGAATATTTGAAAAGGACTTTTCTCTAATTATTTATCTAAATTGTTCGGCTTTTACGACCACAAGGTGTTTGTAAAAGGTAGTTGAAGAGATGGGAAATTCGCCTCGAGTGTATTTAAACTGAATATTATCTCTTTTTTTTCACAAAAAAGAAGCTTTAAAAAATAATTCTTGCTTTTTATTACTTTGTCGTAATGCTTTCAATGCGCTAAAGGAAACAAAGGCATAGAAATGATTGAATTTTAATGTTTGAAAAGTAAAAAATGGGTGTAATACAAAAAAAAATTCATTTGTAATAAATTGAAAAAATAAATAAAACCCCTCCTAGAATCTCTCTTGCAGGGATCAAGCAATTTCAATTTTAATAGGGTTTCTTTTAAAAAAGTAAAAGTGTTATATTATTAGAAAGATAATTTCTAAGCAAGCAATTTGATTGTAGGTCTTTTTAGAGATTTACAAGAATGTGATGTCTTTCATAAACTCTATTTCTTATTATCATTCCTCTTCTTCTAGGGGCATGACAGCCCTTTGTGGGCCAGAGCCTTCCCCAGAACCTTCCTCTATTTCTCTCTTTTCCTTGCGATTGTTCTCCAGTTAGTAATTCTTAGGATTTTGAAATCCTCTTCCACACAGTCAAGCTATCTGGTCTTAGGCCTACTTATAACTCTAGTTCCTATTGGTTTGTAATTGATGATCTAAATGTAAAGGAAGAAGGGTTCATTCGACAGATGTCAAGCATCCGCAAACTTTAAGCTACTTATTTTGATGTTTTTGTTGATATCAGCTTCCTTGAATAGACAATATAGTTCAATTCCCAATATAGTTCCAAAATTATGTCGCTGTCTCAATAAGCCATTCATATTTATAGCACCGTAAATTTTTCTCAAGGCTGTCCTGTCTGAAACAGCAAGCAGGTCTGCTCGGGATTTAGTTAAAGACCATATATCTGATCCATAAGCTAAGACAGGTCTAATGATTGTTCTATATAGCATTATTTTTGTTCATCTTTCAATTCATTTTAACTTTATAAAAATTCTTAAGCCGTAAAGGGGCATCGATTAGCTGCTATAATGCGTCTCTTTATTTTCCTCTGCTCTATTCTATTGTCGATAAGAGTTTGGAATAGTCAATTACATATGCAATTTATTACAGCTACAGGTATCGTCTTTTAACTAATTTTGACTTTATAAATGTTTTTAAGCTGTGAAGGCATCCATTAGTTGCTATAATGCTTCTCTCTATTTTTATCTACTCTATTCTATTGTCATATTATCAGAGTTTGAAATAACCGATTAGCAATACAATTTATTACAGGTACAGGTATCGTCTTTTAACTAATTTTTACTTTATAAATGTTCTTAAGTAGTGAAAGCATCGATTTGCTACTATAATGCGTCTCTTTATTTTTATCTACTCTATTCTATTGTCATATTATCAGAGTTGGGAATAATCGATTACAACAGGTACTAATTATTAATAATTAAATACTAGTAGAGGGATTACATATGATAATTTCAGATTAAAAATATAATCTAATTACTAATTTTTTGTATTTTTAAAAACTAATTTTGGATATGACAATAAGTAATCACTTTTTATGATTGAAATTAATCTTAGTTACTAATAGTTCTAATTTACAATTACAAGAAATCGGGAAAACAAATAACAGAATAATTAAAAATTTCTAGATAATATGTAACTATAGGCCACGACTAGCATTTATTAATTACTTTTCAAGGAAATATAAGTTTTATATTTAATGTATTTTCTCATATTTAGTATTTTCTTTCAACAAAACATAAAATATGGCGAAGAAATTAAATAAACGAACTAAAATTGCATTCAAAGTATAATTTATACGTCTTATTTTCGATGATTAATTATATATACGAGTAGTTGTTTACATGGTAATTGTATCCGACCAATCATATTATTTGCTATCCATGATTCATTTTAAACGTAAAATACAACAACTTATTTAATATTATTTAATATACAAATCATACGTCACACTGTTTCTGATTAATTATGTACAGTTTCCGCGATAATTGTAACCGAGTGATCGTGATTATTTGCTATCCATTATTCTTTTTAAACGTTACGTAATAAGATAACTTATTTATGATGGTATAAGTTGAATAATTTTTAATATGTAACAGATACGTTACGCTGTTTCTGATTAATTATAAACAGTTTAAATGCTAATCGTATATTCAAACATGATTATTTGCTATCCATGATTCTTTTTAATCGTAAAATACGATCACTTATTTATGACTGTATAAGTTAGGGAATATTTAAATAACTCACAAGTCACGCTGTTTCTAATTAATTATAAACGGTTTACATGATAATTGTACATGCAATCATTATTGCATACTATTCGTGAATCTTTTTAATCGTAAAATACGATCACTTATTTATGACTGTATAAGTTAGGAAATATTTAAATAACTCACAAGTCACGCTGTTTCTATAATTAATTATAAACGGTTTACATGATAATTGTACATGCAATCATTATTGCATACTATTCGTGAATCTTTTTAATCGTTAAATATGATCACATGCAATAAAAATTTGAATTGTAATTATGAGGGTTGTTTTTTCAGACAATTAAAATTTTGAAGAATTTAATGTATTTTACGAACATACGCCTTTATTACGTAAAAATATTTTGAAAAACTTTATTTTACTATTTTAGTAAAACTATAATTTGAATATTTTAACTTTATAAATTTCATTCCTCAGCTAAAGAACCCTGCACATTTGACTAACTTTACGAATAAACTACTTTTCTTGTTTGTTTAATTTTACTTACTTTATTTATAAGAATTATAAATCTCTTAAGAGTTATAAATCTTTTTTTTTTGGATTAATTGATTATAATGGCATTGAATTTAATATGAACTATATGAAACTATAAGTTGAAGACTTTGCATTCTAAATTTGTTGTATATTTTGTTTTACCTGTAATAATTGGGGAAAAATCTACTAATTTTAAGGTTTTTAAAATGGAAAATACACCATGATTAGTATTTTTTTTATGTATAAAGCGTTTACTTGATAGTTTAAAAAATTTATTCTATAGAAGAAAATCTGTATTTTATAATAAAAATTCTTTAGTATTTAGAGGGAAATATTCATTATACATTGAAAAAAATTTATTTTATTCTGGAAAATATTAGTTTTATCGTCGAAAGTATTAAATTAATGTTGATATTATAATATATATAATTGATAAGAATATGATTTGATAAGTTCATATTAGAAATTATAGATTTTCTTTGGGAAATATATTTATTTTGTTGCGAAAGTATTCATTTTATAGTATTCAATATTTTTCTTGGCGAAAATTAATAATTTCATGATGAAAATTTTTTGGATTATAATTATACTACAAAATGAAAGAAAATATTTTCATTCTCTAGTAAATATTATTTATTTAGAAATAGAAAGAGATTATTTTAAAATGAATAGTATAAATTTTATAGTAGAAAATATTCCTAGTGAAAGCATTAATTTAACAGCAAAAAAATATATTTTACAGCGAAAAGTATTCATTTAATGCCGAAAAGTATTTAATTCAAACGGAAGTAGTTTAGTTTTGAAGTAAAAAAAAAAATACATTTTTAGAAGTAGAATGTCATTAAAATGGCGAGTATAACTTTTATAATCCTTCCTTCCTCATTGGCTCGACAGCCCAGGATGGGCCTTGGCCTTCTCCAGTAGTTTTTATAACTTTTATAATAGAAAATATTTATTTTCTAGTGAAAGCATTCATTTTATAGTAAAAGATATTTTTTTTAGTGAAAAGCATTAATTTTTTGGACAAATGTATCTTATTCAAATGGAAATATTTTACTTTCACAGTAAAAATTATTTAATTAGAACTAGAAAGTCAATATTTTAAAAATAAGAGTATAAATTTTATAGTGAAAAATATTTTTTTTTTTGTGAAAGCATCCATTTTATTGTAAAAAATATTTTTTTTATAGAGAAAAGCATTCATTTTATGGACAAAAGTATTTCATTGATAAAGAAATATGTTTCTTTTGCAGTAAAAAACATTAAATTAGAACTAGAAAGTCATCGTTTTATAAACAAGAGCATAAATTTACAGTGGAAAATATTAATTTTTTATTGAAAGCATTCTTTTTATGGTAAAAATATTTTTTATACAGAAAAGTGTTCAATTTATGGAGAAAAATATTTCATTCAAAAGAAAGTATTTTATTTTTGTAGGAAAAAATATTTAATTAGAAAAGTAGAAGGTCTTAAAAGAGTATATTTTGTAGTAAAAAAATATTTATTTTCAAGTGAAAAATATTTTTTTTCAAAATAGAAAATATTCATTTTGTTGAATTAAATAGAATTAGCTTACGCTTAATTTATGCATCTAATATTTTTACATTGTGCCTTTGTGATGCTCTAGAACAACGTGTTATATAACATACCCTTTGATTAATCTTAAAATCTAGTATTGAATTTTTGAAAGCAGCATAACGAATAACAAAAGTACATGAATAAATAAAGGGCGAATCAGTAACAAAAACGTATCTAATGATTTTTTTTGGAAAAAATTAAATAGTCAATAAACTATTTACTATGTCGTGGTAACTAGTTAAACTATAAACCATCAGATGGGAAAATTCGTCATCTATAATATTGACCCAGTTTCCTAACTTTATAAGACCATTTTGGAACTATAATCGATAGGAAATTCGATGAATAAAATGTAATCTGATTCTTAATCGATACACAAAAGACCATCAGACGAAAATTGCGCCGAGGGAAAGGTAAACTTTGTGTTTCCGAGAAACTTATTAGATTCTGAGTTCAATTTTAAAGCATTTAATTTTTCATTTATTATTTCGAAACCCATATAAAAGGTTTTAAGATAAGTATTATTAGCTTTTAGATAATTTTTATGATTTTCTTTTATTTACTCTTTATAGGTTCGAAATATCAAATTATATCATATTACAAAATAAAAAGAAATATGCTGAAACATTAGCTTTTGTTTTGTTTATATAACGCATCTGTTTTAAAATAGCTTCTGTTCTCTTGATGGTAGATAATTTGACAATAATTAGTTAAGTTTTCCCTTCCTTTATTTTATCCCTTCTTTCTTGATTAACTCTATTTTGTTCAGAAAAATAATTAAATTATTGCCACAAAAATTCTATTTCAATTTACAGTTGAGTATATTGAAAAAAAAAACATTTTAAAAAATACATTCATGGTCCAAATCTTATTTAATTTATTCAACAAGCCGTAAATAAAAAAATACGCCAAAATTAAAATTATTTAGTTAAAATAAATAACAATAAATAAATAATACATAACTATTAAAATAATGATTTCGGGATGTATATTAGCTTAAACACATATTAAGCTTAATACATATTACATATTAGCTAAAATACATTATATACATATACATATTACATACAAATACATATGACAAAAATAGTTTCAACACAGAAATAGTTGTTTTTCAATTTTTAATTTAATTTATAAAATGAAAGTATTTAAAAATACTTGCAGGATTTAAATCTGATTTGATTTAGTTTATTTTGTTCAGAAAAATAAATAGATTACTGTCCTAAAATATATTACTTCAATTTTGCTACTTCAATTGAATGTATTCAAAATAAAACTATTTAAGTATTTTTATGACCCAAATCCGATTTGATATAATTAGCAAGCAATAAATAAAAAAAAACACAACAAAACTAAAATTATTTAGTTAATTAGTCAAAAGGAATAAAACAAAGCTATTTAAATAAAGCTCATGGCATCTAATTTAGCTAAAATACATTATATTGCATTAAATACTAAAATAATTGTTTTCTTAATTTTTTAATTTAATTTATAAAACAAAACTATTCAAAAATGCTCCCGAGATCCAAATCTGATTTGATTTATTTTGTATTATTCAACTTCAAATAAATAAATAAATGCCCACTAAAACCAAAACTTTTATTTAATTTATAAAAGAAAACATAAAAAATAGGCATTTTATAAGTACCTTTAGATGCAAGTACGATTTATTTTATTTCATTCAACGAACAGTAAACAAAAGAATTTCTAAAATACAATCGAAATTGCATTGTAAATTTATGATGGAGTTTATAGCTATTTTTAAAGTTCTTATGTGGCACAAATCCTCTATGTTTTATTTCATTCATCAAGACAAAAGGAAATCTTTAGTTCTACAGAATTTTTTGTTTTATAAAAATAAAGTTAATTTCGTTTATTTCCCGAAAATTTTTGAGAAAAGGCGACAAAATTGGCGTTTCTATAAATATTTAAGTTGAGTTTATTTGCAGTTTGACAAGTTAAGAGAAATATATTTGTGTTTACCTTAAAGTAATAAACTAAATAAATAAATATATATATATATATATTTGCTTGTTTAGTTTCTGTTAGATAACTATGTATTTGTTAGTTAATTTATGTTTATGTTTAATAACTGTTTTATCAAAATAAAAAAGTTCGATTATCCTGAATGTACCATTTATGTCTAAAATGGATTATTAATGCTGATATAATAATAAAAAATTCATCTTAACTGCAAAAAATTGGAATAAGCAGATTTTTAAAAAAAAGAAAAACTAAATTGAAATAGAAGTAATTTTTTAAAACTTATTTTAAAAATGTTGACAATGTGTTCCAGTGAGTTACAGACAAATTTAAATGAACTGTAACAAATTTCGGATCAAATTACGGTTAAAAATACATTTACTTAAGGTGCCGGCTTTATTATCGTAGAATCTATTTTCACCGGTACATCTTATGGAACGAAAAATCAGATATACCCTATTTTTTACAGTAATAATTACTGTAAAATCACTGCCTCTCTCTCCTTAAATAAATATTATTTTGAAATTTACAGTATTATTTTTTACGGTTTAAATGGATTTTTCGGTAAAATGGATATTACGGATGATGCACCCAAAGTTGACAATGGATCCTTTTATCCCTAACTGGTGATCAACATTCAGTTCTCGTATTTGCATGAAAGGGGTTCGGAGAGCCACTATACGCTCTTCGGTAGTTTTTTCTTCTCTGCCTTAATAATGCTTTATCTAAGTTTAGAAGAGCCGATCGGCCTATGAAGGGGTCAGGGAACCGGCCTTGCATCAGAAAGGTTCTGGGTTCGAATGCCGGCAAAGGTGTGGATGTTCTTCCATTCACTGTACCATCTGTCTTTACAGTGAAAGCAACGTTGGCCCACCTAATATGGGGCCCCTGAAAGAGTAGCCAACAAATCTGCCTTTCAGATGCCTGTATGACGAAAAGGTCATTCTGCAGGTGAGCATTGGGAATAAAATTTAGAGTAGTGTTTTGTTTTATTATCACTTATATTTTCATTTAGACCACATTAAAGTTGTTCTAAACATACATAGTAATCATCGCTCTTAATTTATATTCATATTTGAGATTTGAAAAGCAAAAATTATGCTTATAAATGAAATTCTAAGATCAAAAATAAAATGTTAAACATTAAAATAAAAATAATCAGCAGAAACTTTTGATAATACATACAATGAAAAAGACATATGAATGAAATTTATCCATACATGAAGTTCCCGTCAATATGTCGAAAGGTTGACTTTATAGATCTAGTTTTTCGTGTAAGTTAATGTCTAGAAAGGATCGGGAAGAAATGCATGATTGGAGAATGAGTGCTCAGACAAGTTACCAAGCTGTGGTAGACGTTTTTATCTATCAATCCTGGATATGGTCATATGCAGGGTTGATAGATAAAAATCAAACCAAAAATATAAGTTATATAAGAGAGAATATAGAATACATATGCAGAAATAAAACTTAGATAGATAAGCATATAATAGACTCATTACCCAAGCCAAAATTCTTGATGGTCCCATCAAAACACTTTGATGGTTTATGCTTCTTTCAGTGCGATTCATGATGGTTCAACATCGTTTGATGGTCACCATCATTCAACATTTTGCATCATTCCATGATGGAAAATGCTACCTTCATACAATAATGATTAACCATCAAAGGATGTTTGATTCTCATTGACCAACAATCCATGATGATCTGTGATAAACTATGATGGTTCCAGCTATACATTTCCATGAAGACTTAGTGTGAATTCTTGTTGGTTCTCAGGAATATATTATCAAAACAAATTGAGGTTTTTTTATGTTAGACCATCACAATCAAGCTTTCACAAATCAAGGATAAATTACCCTTCTCAAAGTTTACTTTAGATTTCATGACCATTTTTGAAACAAGGTTTATTTGGAAACAAATCTTTCGGCG
Source organism: Parasteatoda lunata (assembly GCA_949128135.1). Classification (NCBI taxonomy): domain Eukaryota; kingdom Metazoa; phylum Arthropoda; class Arachnida; order Araneae; family Theridiidae; genus Parasteatoda; species Parasteatoda lunata. The sequence continues at coordinate 21,847,987 of OX421976.1, forward strand.
GAATGGTAAAACACCAGAAGTGCAAAGACTATGACACTATCAGTTTATAAGATTTAGGGAATAATAAAAAGATTGGAAGCTTCTGAACACTAAATTACTTGAAGACAACATTCATTTTCTATTGTGAACGTAGGAATTTAAAGCTAATTCAGTTGTAATCTCTATATTTACCTCTTCATCTCTTTAGGCGAGGAATTTAATTCACTACCGCCATTAAAAATCAAACCTCACAAACATAAATTGCTTTATGCCCTCACTGCTAAGTCGAACAGTGTAATAGAATATGTTTATAAAATATTTTCCTAGCAGTAGCTTATTTTAAAAATTATCTTCCAATTTTTTTTATCGAATGTGTAAGACTAATGCAACTCTTTTTGTAAAAAAATGTTAATAAAAGTATCATTAAAAATATATATTTCCTCCTATTTCTCTCATAATCTTAGAACACATCCAAAACAAATGAATTCTTTTTTTCCTTATTTTAGCATTAAAAAAACTGCCACAATTTTAAAAAATGCTAGTCACACTTTAAGAAAATGAGCGATTTTGTAATCAAGGCAATGCCTCAATTTTTTTCTCTCTTCTGTTTCTTATTCTTTTTTTCTTTAGTCCGCTTGACTAATTACGGACTTGTCGAGGGAATGGAACAAATTTAGAAAGCAATACATTAATCAACGTCCACTCTTAAAAACGAAAAGGGGAAAAAATATTCGCAAAAACATTGATATCCGTATGTTACCCAATCTTGATATTTCTTTTCGAGAAAGTCAAGCTTTAATTTATGGGCTCACTTTAGAAAACGAGGTGCTTTTTTATACATTATAAAAATATAAATAAATATTCATCTTTAAAAACATACATTAAGTTTTTTTTTTTTCTAAATTAGAAAAGAGATTTAATTTAAACATGCCATATTATGCATGAAAATGGCTCATTTGTTCAAAAATAGAAAACAGTAGAAGGGTAAGTGGAATAAGGGAATAGGGGGACCAAATGGTGGATTAAATTAATGATATAGAGTTTTTTATAATTTTGCTGCTATATGTATGTCATGCCATTGCTATAAGTTATGCATAACAAATATGGTGTTCAGTCCCATGTGTAATGTTGCTTACAGAGTCTCATGCAAATATACCCTCTATATTTTTAAACTTTTCATTACCCTGATTAATTGTTTGGGTAATTCATTGTTTAGGATCCATTTCTTCGTAGAATACTGATTGAAGAGTGACAGACAGATGCATTTACAAGATTTATTACTTTTTTATTGCCCTGATCTAAGATTAAGATAAATGTTTTGATAATTCATGGATTATGGCTTATTTCCTCTTAGAATACTGATAGAAGAGTGAAAGACAAATACATTCTCAAAATTTATTACTGTTTATAATCTTGGTCTAAGATAAAGAGAGATGTTTGGATATTTCAATTATGGCTCATTTCCACGCGGAATACTGATTGCAGAGTGCACATTAACAAGATTTATTACTTTTTTATTACCATGCTCTAAGATAAAATGCAATGTTTGTATAATTCATTGGTTAGGGCTTATTTCTTCGTAGAATACTGATTGCAGAGTGACAGACATACATTAACAAGGTTTATTACCTTTTTATTACCCTGGTCTAAGATTAAATGCAATGTTTGTATAATTCATTAGTTAGGGCTTATTTCTTCGTAGAATACTGATTTAAGAGTGAAAGACAGATACATTTACAAGATTTATTACTTTTTATAACCTTGGTCTAAGACTAAGATAAATGCTTGGATAATTTATTGGCTATATGACAAATTTTCACGCGGAATACTGATTGCAGAGTGACAGACATATATTAACAAGGTTTATTACTTTTTTTTTACTCTGCTCTAAGATTAAAGGCAATGATTGTATAATTCATTTGTTAGCGCTTATTTCTTCGTAGAATACTGATTTCAGACTGTGAGACAGATACATTTTTACCACCTTATTCTAAAATAAGAGCAATGTTTTGGTTATTTATACGCTAAACTTCGAGTACAGACACTAACGTGGCAGTTGCTAAAAGTTCTGCTTCTTCAATAAGTTGCATGAAAAAGCAGAACTATATTTAGTGCGATTTATTACCTAAGCAAAGTAATGAGACATAATTGCTGCTATGGGAAATGGAATATCTCCCGGTAAAATAGCCAATGGGAAGCCACTCGTTTATGCCTTAACTTTGCATATCCTGTTTTAAATTCTGTATGTCAAAAATGATGGAATTAAATAACTATAAATTAGGTGACACGATTTTGACGCATGATTTGCCATAGAATTGAATGATGCATGATTTGCACTGGAAACTAATCAAAAGTCCAAGAACTATAATATTTGACATTAAAAAATCTTATAACTCATTTTTACTAATCTACATGCACACTTAATCAGTCTTTTAAATTAAAGCTATTAATCTTGATTTCTTTGAGTAATTTCAAATAAATTCTCGATGCAATAAAATCATTAACAAAAAATTTTAGTAAAAGCTTTCAAACAAAAACATATGGGTATTAAAAATCTTACTGCAAATAAACCTAATTAATGATTTTTGTTATTAATTTTATGCAAAATACTTGATTCAATAAAAAATCATTAAAAAGAAAATAAGAGAAAACTGAAGTCATTAAAATTGGCATTAAAAACTTAACTAAGTTATTCTCAATCTTCAAAGTCAATAAATTATACGATCAACTTCGAATTCTTTAAATAATCTGAAACAAAACACTTGCTTTAATGAAAAAGAAAAACACTAAAAGAAAATTAATTCATATTCTCAAAAAGAAAAAAAAATTGGCCTTAAGAAAATTACAAAAAAAAATTATTTTTACAATTGCTTCTTTAATATTCAGTGAAATACTCAATAAAACATTTTAGTTAGAGAAAAATTAAAGAAAAATAACTAAAAAAAAATTCATTATAAAATTTTTCACAAAGTGATAAACGTATTATCACTTTGATTTTATAAGTAATCTGAAGAAAAAATACCGAAACAAAAACTGAAAGAAAACTAATTCAAAAGTCTTAAGCAATAAAAAAAAATTCATATTAAAAATATTCTAATAAATCTCATTTCCTTAAGTAAAACTAAATGCTTAGGACGATTAAAAGAATATTTTATAAAGGAAAAAAAAGGACGTAATTAAACAAACGTTTTTTCACTTAAAAATTGACTCTTTAAAGTTTACTATAAATTATAATAGAGCCGTGGTGGTTCAGGGAATAGAGCCCCAGGTTCGAATCCCAACGATAGCCAGTTGATATGAATTCTGCACCCAGCTCGCACCAACCACAGTGCTTATGTAAAATATCCTCAGTGATAGACGGATCATGCTCTAGAGTCCCCTTGTAGTCAGGATAACCGTGGGAGGTTTTCGAGGTTTTCCTCTCCATGTAACTCAAATGGGGTTAGTTCCATCAAAAAAAGCTCCACTATGGCAAATTTCTCCCAATACTTGATCTAAGAGTATTCTTGTCTTCTGGGTTAGGTTAAAAATTACACGACTACGAAGTTGAACATTGGTAGTCGTAAACTCTAAATCGGGTCGGCTATTTAACGACGACCATAAAATAAGGGAAAAAATTATTATAAAGTATAAGGCTGCAAAATATAAAATTTTTAAGCTACTTAGTAAAATTTATTCAAAATTTACTTAAGGAATATTCGTTTAATTTCAATTATTTTAAACAAAACAAAATACTTGGGTAATTAAAATCACTTATAGAGAAAAAAAATAAGAAAACATTAAGTTAAAAGCTCTCTCACTCTGAGATTGGCATTATAATATTCACAAAAATCTATAAATTATGGCAATATTACAAAATATAAAACTCTTAAATTAAAAAAAAAATTAACATTAGAAAGATTCGAATAATTTCTATTTCCTTAAGTAAAATAAAATACTTGGATCAAATAAAAAGTTTCTAAAGCAAAAAAAAAGGGGAAATTAAGTTTTATGCTCCTTAAAAAAACATTATAATACTTACCACGAATTATAAATTATAACAATATTATAATTAGTGGTATATTTTTCTTATTTTAATAATTTTATATTTTTTAATTATTACAATATTAAAAAATATAAAATTATTGAAATAAGAAAAATATTGATATTAAAAATATTTTCATAACTTCGATTTCCTTAAATAAAACAAAATACAAGTAGCGATTAAAAAATTTATTTAAAAAAAAATAAAAGAAAATTAATTTAAAGGTTTCTCATTAAAAAATTTACTTAAAACTTACTACTAAATGTAAAAACTTATAACTTCTAATACTTAAGCAATCTCACAAAAAAGGCTTAGGAAAAAAATAAGAGAAAACTAATTAAAAATGCTCAAACTTTAAAAATGACATTTAAAGCACCAATTCATATTTTATTACTTGCAACTCTACTCAAAGTTTCATAAGGGGGCGAACAGATATTGAGATTTCCGTAGGAGGAAGGTATTAGCAACTCTAATCGCCTACGCAGAAGCTTTCTCTCTCATATTTTCGCATTTAATCTTCACGCAAACATTTGCTTGAAGCTTTGCTAGAATGAATAAGCTTTTCGCGAACAAACACGCGAATTATAGACGTGAAATTCTTTAAAAAGAAAGAATGTTACATGGGAGGCGGAATAAAAAAACTAATGGATTTCCAACAGGTCTTGGTTTTCCCACATCCGTTTGGCATTTTAATTTTATTTTTCTTTACTACTTAAAAGAAGCTTTTAATATTTTTCCCCTTAAATAAAAGTTCAGATAATTCGCGTTGTTGAAAGATTTTTTTTAATGGCGTGCATTAATGAAGAAATGACATTTTAAGCACTTTTTATAAATTTTTGTTTTATTATTTTTCCTTTTTAATTTTTTACAGTAAAATACAAATGCGTAAAAAATGTTCTTTTTTTAACAGAACGCGTATGCATATAAAATATTATACAAATATTTTAATGTTATTTTTTTTTAATTCACCCATTTTTTTTCCAAGTAAAAATTTTTATGGCATTAATTTTAATTGAAAAACACTCGTAAATCTTCTAAATTAAGATCTACGTTGATGCGATTTTGTAATTTACAATTCATTTAACACGTTTAATTCGAGGGTTTATTATGAGTCTGCCATAAGCTATTTTTTCGGTGTTTTAGTGTATCATGAAATAATAAATATATATGGCAAAAAGTTTTATTCGCATTCAGTTTATAGCAATAAAGTAAAAACAGATAATATCTGCTGATAAAAATATATAATTAGAAATTTATATATTTAATATGACATTTTAAAATTTAACTCAATTGTTAACTAAACTTGAAAAAACTATCCGTTATACTTAATCACAAATTTGACATATTTTTCACTTCCTTAATTTTTTTTTTTTTCTGTGTTGTCCCACTTTCAATTTATAATTAAATTTTTAGTTCAATGGCGGGTTTTGAGCGTTTAAAAACAAAAAGATGAAATCTTTTCTAGAAAAGTAACGTAATTTGCTTTTAAAAATCATCACTTTTTTCCCTAATTTAATGTTGTTTTAGGGAAAAAATTGTACATTTAAAATAAATGCATAGGTAATATATTTATATAATTCAATAGCCTATGTGTGATTTTTGTATTTAAAGATAATACTTAAGTTCTTTCTTATAAGGCGTGTCTCTTATTAGAAGTGTTTTTTTTTTCTTGTACTTAGTAGGATAATAATAATAATAATAAAGCTCTGATAAGCTTTTATTTGGAATTCCAAAAAGTTAGCCAGATCTAATCTCTGCCTATCGCTAATGAACGCTCAAAATTAAAGAAACATGTGAGACGCCAATTGGATAACTGCAAGTGACGTCAACGTAGGTAAATCTAAAGCTCCTAGGTAAATCGTGGCATTTGTCGATGGTTGGTTGGTTCTTATGCCATTTGCCACACGGGCAAGCCTAATTGGTGAAACCGAGCGAATTTAAGGCAGAGTGTGCGTTTCTTGTTATTATAGTGCCGGCATCCTATGGCCAAGAATCCAACTTCAGCCACACATACGTCGCACCCGTTTATAGGGCGGACCCATTCATTCATCCATTCACTCATCCACAGATCGTAATTTTGACCTGACTCAGAGAACGATCCAGTACCCCCAGAGGTATTGAATTTTTATGGGAACATGGAGGACTTTTGCGACTCGACAGATTTAACGTGCATCAGTCACTTTATTACACGGAGAGTCTTCGGCCGGCGGGGTTCGAATCCACGAACTCTCGGACATTGGCCCAGCGCCCCACCGACCAGCCTATCCCGGCCCCAATTTGTCGATTCGGAAGCCAATCAGGTTCGACGCACACGCGTGACATTGCTTACAAGTAACTCATTAAATTTGATTTAAATCACAGGATTAGGCATAATCACTTCACTTCTTCTTGAGATGCAAGTATCCGATTGCAAAACCCAATAAGTGCAATCCAGTTTGTTTCATCCTTACTTAGACGTTCTGTTCTGCGTTTTTATAAGAAGTGAAAATAACTTCTGTTACAATATTAATTTTAACTTTTTAAATATGAATGGTGCAAAAATTAACATAATTTAAATAACACATGCTAACACACTATGTTTCTTTAATTTGTTTGTGTTAATTTTAACCTAAGTTGATAGCGATTCACGTTTTTGAGAAATTCGCAACTTCTCAATAACGATAACTTTTAAAAAAGGTTTCGATTGATTTTTTCTATATTGTTTTCGGAAATTTCATAAGGTCAGCAATCATAAATTTACAAAAGTTTTAACTAAAATTAATGTATTAAATGATAATCTTCTTGAATAATTATTGAAAATAGAATACCTATACAAAAGCATAAGATATTTTTAACTTTATAAATGCTTTCATTATTTTAAATTATTTTCTGATCTCAAACTGCAACCCAATACAATAAATATTACAATTTTAAATAAGAGCATTTAATTTGGCATCAATAAAATGAATAAATTTGTTGAAGAAACGGCTCATTTAAATAAAATTGTTTTCAATTTCTCATATGCTATATAGTAATAAAGATTTATCTTACAATCATCCCAACAGTGGGACAAAATAAACGCCTTTTATGGCTTAAAAAATTCCACAACGCTTCGAATTATTAAAACTGGATTTGCGTAGATAAACTCATTTTAACAAAACTGTCTTCAACGTCTCTATAAACAGTAAAATAACTATTGTTTATCATACAGTAATCATCACAATAGTGGGACAAGAATAACCAGCTAAAGAAGAATTCTACAATGATTCGAATTACTAAATATGTACAGATTTCTATGAGTAAGTTGTCTTTAATGTCTCGATAAACTGTAAAATAACTATCATTTATCACATGATCATCAAAACAATGGGACAAAATAAACACATTTCATGGTTATAAACAACTCTAGCTACTTCTGGAATAAATTTCGCTTTTCTATGTCTACTGTTTTCCGTTTCTTTTTATGAGATCCCATTATATTGAAGAAATGAGCCATTTTGTACATTTAAGCAGATGTTCTAATCGGAACGAAATTAGCTTCTAGCCAAACAAAGAGTTAGTTAATGAGCCATTTAAAAGATATCGAATTTCAGCACTGCGCTCTTCTTTTTTAACATAAAAGCAGACAAACGAGTTAATCAAATCGACATTTTAGAAGCAAAAGCAGACGATAAAGAAAGAGACAACGGCAAACATAAGGTAATAGCGGAAATGAGTGGTTGTGAAAAATATGTCGTAAACTTGTGAATTTAGAAATTAGAAATATTTAAACAGCTTTTTAAAAGAAGAGAGAAATGTATAAAACAGTGAACGCCAGTTCTAATTTTTTTTAGACAACGTCTGTCCAATTAAGATAAGAAAATTTAAAAAGAAAATTCGAATTTTTAATTTTCTCGCGAAACAACTTCTGTACAAGATTTTTTTTTCTTTACTTAAATTACTTTCTTCTGCGCGGTTTAGTTGTGTAATGGAATTTGCTTTGTTTTTTTTCTGCATTTTTATTAAACTCAGTCTGCATTTGTAATAGTTATTTTAATTTTGACGCAATTTAATAGATTAATTACGTAACATTCGTCTGGCCCTTTTTTACTAAAATAAAAAAAATTAGCTTTCTAACTATTATTCAGAGACTAAAAATCAATAAATAAAGCCTAAAAAAATAATGATTTCGCATATGAATCATTTAGCAATAGCGTACTTGCAACTCGAGAAGAAGTGAAGGGATTATGCCTAACCATGTAATTTAAATCAGATTTAATTGATTACCTGCAAGCGACGTCACGTGTGAAGCTGTTTTTTATTATTTTTAAATTACGTTTATTAAACAACTCCTCATGCCCCACAATGTATAACATGAAGCTTACGTAAGTGGGCAAAGTACAAATGAAAATAAAAATTACAAAGAAACAAATGAGAATTAAAAGTTTAAGCTGTAGATACAAAATTTCGCAAAATAGTAAGGTATTCAGAGCACATCAAAGCTTGTCCCCATCTCGCCCCCGTTAAGGGGCATCCGGAGAATACGGTAGACTCTAAGTGCGCGCACGTTGACCTCTCAGCAAAATAAAAAGAGGATTTAAAAAGGTAGGCTTGGTGTCGATTCATGGCAACACGTCGGAAAATGGGCAAGGGAGGCAGAAGCAACTCCAGGGAAAACCCTGGTTGTTGGGCGCCGCGCGCGCAGAGCAGCGATCTTACCAAGATCCAAAGATTTCCTGCCTCCAACCAGAAGGCTTTAAAGAATTTAGTGAAATCTTAAAATTAACAAAAGTAGTTATTCAGAAAATAGAATTTAGGAGTTTGAGTGTTCAAGCATAATAGGCGAGGCATCAATAAAAAAATTAATAAATAAAATAAAATAAAGAAACATTGAAAAAAGGTAACAAACATATTGAGATGATGAAAAGAAACAGAACTTGTCCAAAGCCAAAGAAAACAGATACAATTTCAAAAAGAAGAGTTACGGCGAGGCAGCCGTAAAGAAAAATCCACAAACAAAAAGAAGCTCAAAACATGAATAGTTAGAAAATGTGACAAAAGTTTGAACAATAAATTAATCGAAAATTCGAAAATCATTTCTAAAGAACACAAATACTTTATTTGCGAAGGTTACAAGATAAAAATAAGTAAATAAATAAATAAATAAAATAAAAATAGTATTCAGTGCACATAAATAAGGAGGATAAAACAGGTGGCCAATAAATACCTGAAAATCTCAACTCCTTTTTTTTTAAACTTTCTCTTTGGCTTGAGTATCGCTTACAATAAAAAATAATATGTTCAACAGTTTCAGTGTCCTGTGCACATGAGCAAAGATTATCATTTATCAAATTAAACTTAAACAAGTAACTTTTAAAATTACTGTGACCAATAAAAATCTGGGCCAGCTTAAAGTCAGTAGCAAAAGTTTTACACTTAATCCTATGAAAAAAATAGTTGGGAAGAGTTTCTTAGTCCACATAGCTTTTGGTGAAGCCAAATATTCTTTGTTCCAGTCCAAAACAGTTTTTTTCCGAAACAACGTGTTTCCAGTGTGAAAGTGGGACAGACATAGGTAAATCAATATCAAGGCTGATCTGCTCTATCATTTCCGAAATCACCACTATGGCCTCGAACATAAGCAAAATGGATGTCAGCAACACCATCAAGGGCATGCACTACGGACTGAATGCCGACAACGAGTTTCTAAACAGAAACTGTTTTGAGCAGTAGCTGAAGAAGAGAAAGATAATCAGAGCAAACATGATATCTATGATTCACATTATGAACAATAGAGTCTTTAATTAAAATTACGACAGGACGAATGCACGGCTTGAAAAACTGAACACTCGTCTCTTAATCGATGCTGGAAAATAAAGTTTTTCTCGCGTCTTCATAAATAACACAAGCAAATTCAACTTTCTCTTCAATTTACTACCATCTGCGTAACAAATAGAAATTGTATTCAATAAGGGTTTCCCTGGAATCCGAGAAAAACGTGATGGGCTTCCTGCATGAAGGATGTGGCAAGAACGACCCCTTCAAGGGTGTCACGACAATTACTCAAATAGTTTTCTCTAACTTTAAGATTGTTCACAGTAGCTAAATCAATAGGTGGCAGACCAGAAACAGCAAATACTGCTTCATAACTTAAAGTCCCTTAATGACCCGAAGCAGAAATCTCCGTTAAGTCCTCCTAAGAAGCCTATCTTCTTCCTTAAGGAATGCCCCCCCAAGATCTCGAAGCATAAGATATAAGATTGCCTGCTTATAGATCAGTCGAAGAACATCATATCCAAAAGTATTACTGGAAGCAATCCAAGAAAAGCTCTTTCACTGGAAACATAAAAAAGATGTTCCTTCCACTGCAATTTGTGATCAACAATTATGTACTTGATTTGCTTCACTCTTCTATAATTTGTACACCTCCTATCGAAGCTGGTTGGCCTTCTGAATTGCTGCGATCTACCTACGAAAATGTCATTTGCTGGTATCTAGTTAAATTAAATCGGGTAACTTTCGAATATTAAATTTGAGTTGCAGTGGTTTTAGTATTTAATTAAAGATTTCGATCATTGTTTTTTTAATAGTTGATGAAAAATTAAAGCTTTCGAGTATTAATGTTTTGGCATGTAATTGAGATTTCCCATTATATTTTTTGAATAGCATTAGGTATATTTTCATAGTAACTATTTTAAATAAATTCAGAAGAGCTTCACCTTAAATCGGCCAACATTCGAGGGATTACTGTTTACCTTGTTTACAAATAATTTTGGGACCAACATAAAGTAAAAGGAGGGTTCATGGATTTAATAGCTGGAAAGCTTTCCTTTGTGGAAGGATTCAAATCTCGTAATTTTGAACCCAATCCAGAAGACAAGGGAACTCCAGGATCAAGTTATGGTAACGTTCAGGGTGTATATAGAAAAATTAACAATTTTATCTTAAAAGAGAAATATGGCCGGATATAACACATACATATATAGTGGAGTGACAACTGCCGTTATGATAACCCATAACTAGCTGCAAATGATAAAATTACTGAAGAAGAAAAACCAGGAATGGAATTCTACAATTACAATGTACTATAATGGCACATACCTTTTTGAAGAAAAGATGAGGTGGCTTTCGTAACTAAAGAGTCATCCTTAATACCTAACTGAAAAGAAGGGAGTTCAATTAAAGGCAGTCAAGAAAAACTAGTCTCTAGATCGTGAACACTCTTTATTATTTTCGAAGACTTTGCAGGATTCTAGGCACAACTTCATACATCATGAAATGGGAGACACCAAAGGTTCGCGATGGGTATCACAAGAAAGAGCTGCTGAGATTTGGCAGACTCGAGATGACAAGCATTATAGCAGGAATATCCACATCAAGAAATTGAGAAAACCATAAACAATTCTTCCACTAAAAAGAGGTTGTAATGAAGTTACTCTGACTGGCCATGATGGCGGGAATCAGATAAAAATGTTGGATGAAGATAAATCAAAAGTTTTGATTTAAACTAAAAAAATGCCGGGACGACAACCAGCCATGGCGTTGCTAACACCATATTCCGACCTCGGGGGTGAGGAGGAGAAAAATGAAATCTCCGTTAGGCGGAGAGACGTGAAATTTTAGACAATTCGAAATCGAATGCTGGCAATCTTTCTTAGCGCACCATATTTATGCTAACCAAAAAAAGTCAAAGTTAAATTCCTTAAATATTTGCAAGTTAAAGTTGAGTTTCCCAAAATTACTGAGTTGAGGAGTTACACTTAACGTTTACAAAAGGGTTCTCAATTGAAAGTGAAGAAACAAGATGCAGATTACTTTGCGCTGGCGTGGACATGAAAGGGGCCGACAAACAGGTGTTCAAAAAAAAGGATGTAAATTCTAGCAAAAGGGAGGGGTCAAATGAATGGAAAAGGAATTTTATGGGGAGAGTGTCCCAATTGCCTAAAGCTTAAGGGGCGAGAGGAAATGGATGATGAAATAAGGATTTGTATCAGAATATTAAAAAAATTAGGATTTGGATGTAAAAAACATGAAATTTAATTGAAATTGTGACTTAATGTCACACAAGTAATGGAAGAAATTTTGCTTTCGTGGAGGACTTTTTGAGGGAACTAACCCGTATATGGAGATGAGAGTGCGAGAACCTCCCATGATTAGCCTGATAGCAAGGGGACTCTAACCCATGATCCGTCGACCACTGAAGATATTTCCCGTCAGCACTGTGGTCAGAACAAACTGGATGCGGAATTCGTATCGACCAGCTTTCGCTGGGACTCGAACCCGGTTCACCTCATTGGAAGACGAACGTTCAACCGCCTGAGCCATCACGGCTCATGTCAACCACTTGAAATAATTTTATATTTAGAAATGTAGTTGGTTCAGGTTTAAAGCGGCATGATTTAACTGAAAACCCCCATCGATAGAATCTCAGACACAGATATCAAGGAAAAATTTCATCATCCTTGACCATGAAGCAATTTCCTTACGGGTGATCTCACGAAGTCGTCATTTTCATGGATGGAGCGATTTTTTTTAATGGATCACATTAAAATTAGAGCTCAAAAAATCTTCCTCGTTTGAATTTTTAAAAAAACATGATTCCCAAAGTTTAGGCGGGGAAAATGTTCGAATTATGCATTTTAAAATATACCAATAGAATGTTATCACGCAGTTATGGAAATCTAGGTAATTTCTTACGTAAAGAAAGTGTTAGTTATTATTTACTACGTATCTTGTTTTTTGAAATAAATTATCACCTTAATATTCTTTTGTGATTCCACGTTGGACTCAAAATGCATTAAAATAAAATTACACACATTTTATTGTGAAAAACCCTTAATCTAAAATAATGTTCTATTTCAGTGTAATATTTCCAGTACAAAAGAGATGTTAAAACTTTTCGAGTACAGAAATGCAACTTTTTACTGTTCAAAAACTCAATGCAGAAAAAAAAAATTTAGATTATTATAAAGATTCGTATAAAATTGGTTATTTTAAATAATTTATTTAAACAGGTTTTTGCAAACTATATTAGACTTAGACTAGATATCACAGACCAGTTTTACCGGAAAAAACTAGTTTTGTCTAGGTTAAATGAATGGTAAAAAGCTTGAAACAACGAGTAAACAAAAGACGACGTGACTGAAAATTGTAAACCAAAAAGCTCTTAGTTTTAAAAGTAACCTAAAAATAGATTGAGGCAAAGTCTAGAAGGGGCATAAATTCACTATATTTCCTGTTAGAGATTTAAAGACTTAGTTTTAAAGCTAAAAAAGTATTTTTACTAATTATTTCAAATATACCGATGATTACACCTACATTGTATATTGATGATTCCATAAATACTGAATTCAAATTATACTAATGATTTCAAACATAATGAATTCAAATGCGCTAATAATTCCACAAATACTGAGTTCCAATTATACTTTTAATTTTCAATACAATAAAATCTGATTAAACTGCTATTATATTGATAGTTCCAAATATATTTTATTTTATAACCGTCGTTGAACAGCCGACCCAACTTAATGGGTTTACGGCTACTAATGCTCAACTCCGTAGCCTTGTAATTTTGAACCCAATCCAGAAGACAAGGGAACTCCTGGATCGAGTATTGGGAGAAATTTGCCTTCGTGGAGGACTTTTTGATGGAGCTAACCCGCATTTGCGTTACATGGAGAGGAAGACCACGAGAACCTCCTACGGTTAGCCTGACGGCAAGGGGACTCTAACCCATGATCCGTCTACCACCGAGGATATTTCACGTCAGCACTGTGGTCAGTGTAAGCCGGATGCGGAATTCGTATCGACTGGGATTCGAACCCGGTTCGCCTCATTGGAAGGCGAACGCTCTATCCCCTGAACTATACTTATGACTTCAGTTAAACTGATAACTCCAAGTATACTGAAATACAATTTGATATTCGGAAGTGACGTCACGCGTGGGTCAGCCAATAAGGTTCGACACACACGTGTGACGTCGCTTGCAGGTATTCAATCAAAACTGATCCGAAAATTTATTCAGGGTGATAATAAATTCAAGTCTTGAAGCTGTAACATTAACAAGCCACTCATAACCTCGTGATTAGACATAATCATGTGATTAGTTGCAAGTGCCCAATTATAATAATAATGATACTGATTACAATTATGTTATACTGTTTACAATTATTATTATGATATGATTATAATGATACTGATTACTGAATTATAATTATACATCAAAATACAGTAATGAATTTTTCGTTTAGGACTGGTTTTGATACACTTTCCCGGTATTTTCTTACTAGTGTTCTTTTAAGGTAAAGGGATATTGTTTAGCATTTTCTACACTGATGACCTTTATGGGTAATTTTAGATTAATAATTTCAAACTCATTTAAAAATTATTTCCCTTCTTCTTGGTTATTGGTTTAATTTTTGATTACCATTACTATTTCACACATATTCTTTTTGATCTTTTACCTCTAATGAAAATTTTATATTTTGGAATAATTCGCTTCCCCACCCCTTTTTTATCCATTTCAACTAGATTTTACATTTATTTTATTTTATGCTTTTTAACCAGTCTTTTTTTTTTTTCTATAACTAGTCATCTTCTTTTCAACTTCTGACAAATCTTTAACTGCGCATTTAAAGTGTAATCTTAATGAATTCGTAAAATCATTTATAGCAATTAAAAACATTTCAAGCTAATGTCCCTGAACTAACATCATCGTACTCCGAGAAAAAAAGCATGGCAAAAATTACAAGAATATGGTAAAATTTACCGTGTTTCTGTTTTCATGAGAACACCTAAAAGTTCGGTAATTTTACCGGAACGCTTTGGTGATGATTTTGATAAAATTAACATTAAAACATGGTTTTATAATGTATGATAAAATATGGTAAATGTGGTAAGATTGGGTTACATTATCATGATGACTTCGGGCTTGGCATAAAAACATATGATTCTGTTAAATTTACTTTTCAGTTTTGTAGTTTTTGCTAAATTTGTGGTAGTAAAAAATTTGATTTTGAAAAACAGAATTTCCGATGAAACGTTACCATATGAACGAAAAATTACCAAATGAATGGTTTAAATACTTTATATTTTGGTTTATTAATCAGAATTATGGTTTTCTGTTTAACCAGAAATATCGTTACCATATATAATACGGTGACCACTCATCACTTTGGATGTCGCTCTCAAAGTTTTCTTTCATTTTACAACACATAATATTTATTCATTTTAAATTTAGTGTTAATTTTTACTTTCTCACCTGTTGTTCTATAACTAAACAACTCATTTCAAACACAAAGATTTATTTGATTTCTTATTTTTATTAATATCATAAAACCCAATTGCTCACTTTTAAAGATAACGAATTATTTGCCTTCTTATTTTTTTTTACTAATTTTTTAAACTTAATTGCTCATTTTTAAATATAACGAATTACTTGCCTTCGTATTTTGTAATGTCGTAAAACTTAATTGCTCACTTTTAAAGATAATGAATTATTTGCCTTCTTATTTTTTTTACTAATTTTTTAAACTTAATTGCTCATTTTTAAATATAACGAATTACTTGCCTTCGTATTTTGTAATGTCGTAAAACTTAATTGCTCACTTTTAAAGATAACGAATTATTAGCCTTCTTATTTTTTTTACTGATTTTTTAAACTTAATTGCTCATTTTTAAATATATCGAATTACTTGCCTTCGTATTTTGTAATGTCGTAAAACTTTTTCATTAATATCATAAATTCAAATGCCAAACTCCACATTTAATTTTTTTAAACCGGTGATTGTTTCAGAAAATTAGAAT
This sequence comes from Parasteatoda lunata, assembly GCA_949128135.1. Lineage (NCBI taxonomy): Eukaryota > Metazoa > Arthropoda > Arachnida > Araneae > Theridiidae > Parasteatoda > Parasteatoda lunata. The sequence goes on from OX421976.1 coordinate 21,863,756, forward strand.
AACGTTTGCTTCTCCATGCAACATTTGTTACGTTGCAAGTTTTTCTCTCAGCAATTTAGGTTAATTTTACATTATAACATACTTTCAGCAAGTTAAGTACAATGATTTATTGCTAACTGTTTAATAAATGTTCAAATATTTAACAAAGAATGAAGTTTCTAAAATAGCCTAGTTGTTCAATAATTTTTTTATCTAGTTTTTTTTTCTCGAAACTTATTATTTAATTGCTTTAACATTTAAAGTTCATTATAAATTAATATTCTACGTTAAAAAAAATATTATTCAAAATAACATACAAAATATAGTACAAATGCAATTACTTACAAATTTTAAGCTTTTAATTAAATTCCAAATTAGTTCAAATACACAACTCGAACTAAGCACGCAACTTTTTGTATTGGCACACCGATATCTAGTTTAATATAGTATTTTAACGTACTTTTAAACAAATTTATCACAGTGATTCCATTCATAAACTTCCATAAGAGGTTTAAAAAACACTATTATTAAACAAACTTTGTTTCTGGCTTTTATCTTTTTAGTTTTTTTTTTTTTTTTTTTTTTTTTTTTTTAGTTTTTTTTTTTTTGCAAACTTTACTATTTAACTTTTTTTTAGACAAAAGTATTTATTGATATACACATAGAATAACAGCCAAACATTTTGTTTTCATTCAACTTGAAAAGTATTATCATTTTGAAAAACAAACAAAATTAAATTAACTATGTTTTTCTAGCTACATTGATAAATATTAAGCTGGAATAAATACTAGCTACAAATACCTTATTCATTCAAAAAAGTTCATTCAAAAAAGTTCATTCATAAATCGAACTAAACATACGAATATATCACATAACTTCTAGAATAAGTTCTAAATATTATTACAACTTACTAGAACTTTTTTTACAAGTTACTAATATTAAGTAAGTGCGAATACTTACTATAAATAGTTCAAGTTCGTACATAACTAGAATTAAGCACTCAAATATATCACAAAACTACTAGAATATTATACAAGTAATAAATATTATTACAACTTGCTAGAACTTATTTATATGTTATAAATATTAAGTTATTGAAATACAAGTTATAAAAACGTAACTCGTTCGAGTTTTAATATTACTTAAATATATGTCACAAATTCGGTGACACTTAAATATTCTTGATTTAAAAAAATAATAAAACTGAATTGCGCTTCCCATTTTATCAAATATAAAACATAATTTTCTTTTAATTGAATTTTTTTTTTCTTTAATTCTCGTTTGTCAATCAAAATGTTTGAGAGATCGTTTGCAATTTTCATAATGTATGACAAAAAAGAAAGGTAAAATATTTCTATTACAATTATATTTACTCACCCTCTTCAAATTTTAAAATCAAGACGATAACAGCTGATTCCACATGATGGTTGGAGAAACTTCCTCTTTCAATTCCTGGCCTCTCTTTTATAAGGACACCAACTCCAGGGCACAACGCCCCACAATGGCACACTTTTAATCCCACACAATCCGGGACGACTTCTGCACGAACACACTAGACCAAAACACTACAACAGTTATAATCCAAAAATATTCGATTAAGAAAGAAGTGGAGGATGGAAACGAACCACCCTTGCAATAGGGATAAGAACTCTGTTATGTCTTCGATTTGAAGGTTTTGGTGACCAACTGAGCGAGGGCGTTCCCTTGCTAGCGCCCTGCTAGGGGCTGCCGGTAGAGGGCATCGAAGTCCGAATAATGGATTTGCACGTGGAAGAAGAGGATTTTGAGGATGAAGGATGGAGAAGAGCATCACGTAGAGCCAAGCAACAAGTTGTTAAATATAGTTTGGGGATTCTTACTACATATAGATAAAAATGTCTACTTAGTCAAATATAGTAAAATGCAAGATTCCGCCGTAGTTTATCGATTAAATAATTGTTAAAAAACTAAAATATAAAAGATAGGTAATTTTTCATGACAAACAATTCTTTTATTAATAAACAAAAACGAAAACAAAAATTCCCTTACAAAAGATTTCGTAAAATGCAAACGTGAAATGAAAAACGATTTTTTTCGTAAAATGCAAACGATTTTCTTCTCTTATTTTTCTTTAAACGTGAATAAGACAAATTTTTTAATTTGGCAATACAGGAAAAAAATAAAAAATTTAAATGCAAGCGATCTTTTTATTAAATGTGAGAACTACCTGTAAGTATCTGTGGCTAAAAACAAGAACATATAAACAGACTTTTTACACCATCTTTTCAATCTTAATCAGATACTGAGAGATATAAAGCGTTTTTCGAGTTATACTTTTGGTAAGTTCATGTTTTGATATCTTAGATGACAGAGAGTTGTTTGCTTTTCTTAGCTCATTTATAAATGACTTTTAAAAAATGGAATAAAGATTACAAGTTACTTTCAAAGAGACCTATTAAATTACGTATTGCATAAATGCATACTTCCGATTCAGCAATAGAATTATAAAAATAGCAAAAGTCCAAGTTTGTACTCACATATAATCAAAACATTACACAATATTGAAAATATAGTACTAGATTTCGAAACGTCCATCTTATTTTATCCGACTGCATTCTTTTAAATAACATAGAATTGAAGAATATACTTTTTTAATAGCAGCATGAAAAGTGATTAAGTGTATTGATTATAATAAACATAATAATGTTCTTTGCGGGGCAAATGTCGTAATAGAAATGGAGGGATCACAATGGGTTTTGGGGAACGTTGCTTAATTAGAATGCTGTGTTAATGGATTTTAAAATTACGCAGATTTTTCAACCAACAGATTTAAAATGACAAAATCCTTTAAATCGACCATTACTTATTAAAACAGCCGACCATTACTTAAATCGCTCTAATCTTTCAACCCTTTTACGCACAGTTTCTATTTAACGTATTTTTCATTAATTTGCATTAATTTAGGTAAAAAAAAAAGTAAAAAATATTGTATTTAGCATTTACGATTATGAATTACTGCATGAAACACCGATGCTTTTTTCTGCATTAAAGGCAAAATCGTCTAAATACGGCTCACTTCCAAACAATAATTTTTCAAATCTGCACTTATTTGCAATTATATAAATCTAAGAGAAACCATGGAAATTTCTTTGATAAATTGATAAGATTGGAAGATTGATAAATGTTTAGTATATGAATAAAAATATTTTTTTTCAAACTATTTTTTTCAGTTTTCATATTTTAGTGCAAATATAAGTTATCTAACAGATATTTTTAGTAATTATTAGACTGTTTTTTATTATTAAAAAATTTTCCAAATATATTTTTGCTTGTAGCGTCAGAAATAAGTATTTAAAAATATTTAAAATGGCCACCGGTATTTAAAAGGGACTCCAAATAAAAAGTGTTAAATAACACTCTTTTAATGTTACCCAGACTTTAAATAACACTCTATTAAAGTTACCATGTTTTAAAACGACAAGATCTTCAAGAACTACCTATTTTTTTAAAGACGAATACTCCTCTTAAAAAAGAAAAACTTTAATTTTTGAGCAGAAAATTCTTTAATAACATGGATTTTAAAACAGATATTTTTCAGTTTCATTTTTTTTTTTTTTTTTTTTTTTTTTTTTGTATTTATATATTTTTAAATCAACCGCAGATTTTATATATCATTCAGCTTCTAAAAACATCTCAGGTTTATAAAACGATCCAAATTTATTAAAGTGATCCAAGCTTTGAAAACAAGCATTTCTCTTAAAATGACGTCACGAGTTGAAACAATTTAAACTTTGCACTTGTTAACAAAATTATTATTATTATTATTTTTTTATTTTTTATTTTTTTTCTAATTTTTGCAATTTAATAAAAAGAAAACATTGTAATCTGTTTGTTTTTTTCCCTTCGTCTTCACTTTTAAAAAGTACTTACCATTTTAAAAGTCTTTAATTTATAAAAAGATTCAAATTATGACCGGATCAAATAATGATTCAAATTACGACTTTTAAAATGATTCAAAAATTTATATTAAAATGATTCAAATTTTTAAAACAAGCCGTATTCTTACTCTCTTAAAATGAAGTCATGAATTAATGCAACTGAAAACTCTAAATTATGAATGGTTATTTTATTATTATTATTATTATTATTATTAAAGTTTTGAAATTTAGTACATAGAGGGCATTAAAATGCTTTTTTCATCTCAACTTCGTAAAAAAAACTTAGCATTTTAAAAAAATTCGCAGCCTTATTTACCATCTATCTAAAAAAACACAAATAAACCTAACGGGAAGTCTTCAGATCCTCTATTGACGTCATAGCATTGACGTAACTATTTCTTTTTTTGAACGTTTCGGGTTTGTTCGTATACACTCGGAATTATCACTGTGTCGTGTTTTTACGAACAAATGCGTTTTCCATATTTTAAAAAGATATGAGAAATAAAGAACTTTGGGAAATTATTATATATGGCACGAATTCAGAAAGTAAGTTTCCCGAATTTTTTTAAAAAAAGAACTTTCAGGAACATATTTATTGGTAACAAGTACAGCAATGTTTCAGCTATTTTTCAACATAGCCACCACCGGAATTGAGACACTTGTCGTATCGTGGGATCAACTTTTGTATCCCTCCGTCGCAGAACTCTGCCGTCTGTGAATGGAACCAGCGTGCAACAGACGTCTACCGTTACTGTGAAACACTGCGGAAATTGTGACGTGCCATTCAAAACAAGAGTCGTGGAATGCTTACTGCAGGTGTAGCGCTCCTCCATGACAATGCTTGCCCACATTCGGCACGGGTCGCATTCATTACATCGACAATCACTTCATAGACAGGCCATTTCATCGACTAGGGCATTTCATCGACAGGCCGTTTCATCGACAGGGTTGTTTCGTCAACAGGCCATTTCATCGACAGGGTCGTTTCGTCGACAGGGCCATTTCGTCGACAAGTCATTTCGTCGACAGGGTCATTTCGTCGACAAGTCATTTCGTCGACAGGGTCATTTCGTCGACAGGGTCATTTCATCGACAAGTCATTTCGTCGACAGGGTCATTTCATCGACAGGGTCATTTCGTCGACAGGGTCGTTTCGTCGACTGGGTCATTTCGTCCACAAGTCATTTCATCGACAGGATCATTTCGTCGACAGGGTCGTTTCGTCGACATGGTCATTTCATCGTAAGGCTATTTCGTCGACAATTTTATTTCGTTAATAGGGTCGTTTCGTCAACAGGGTCATTTCGTCGACACAGGGTCGTTTCGTCGACAGGCAAATTTTTATCGACAGGGTCATTTCGTCGTCAGGGTCGTTTCGTCGACAGGATCATTTCATCGACATGGTCGTTTCGTAGACAGGGTCATTTCATCGTAAGGCTATTTCGTCGACAATTTTATTTCGTTAATAGGGTCGTTTCGTCAACAGGGTCATTTCATAGACAGGGTTGTTTCGTCGACAGGCCATTTCATCGACAGGGTCGTTTCGTCGACAGGGTCATTTCGTCGACAGGGTCATTTCATCGACAGGATCATTTCGTCGACAGGGTCGTTTTGTCGACAGGGTCATTTCGTCGACAGGATCATTTCGTCGACAGAGTCGTTTCGTCGACATGGTCATTTCATCGTAAGGCTATTTCGTCGACAATTTTATTTCGTTAATAGGGTCGTTTCGTCAACAGGGTCATTTCATCGACAGGGTTGTTTCGTCGACAGGCCATTTCATCGACAGGGTCGTTTCGTCGACAGGGTCATTTCGTTGACAGGGTCATTTCGTCGACAGGGTCATTTCATCGACAGGATCATTTCGTCCACAAGTCATTTCGTCGACAAGTCATTTCGTCGACAGGGTCATTTCGTCGACAGGATCATTTCGTCGACAGGGTCTTTTCGTCGACAGGGTCATTTCGTCGACAGGGTCATTTCGTCGACAGGGTCATTTCATCAACAGGGTCATTTCGTCGACAAGTCATTTCGTCGACATGGTCATTTCGTCAACAGGGTCATTATGTCGACAAGGTCGTTTCGTCGACAGGGTCATTTCGTCGACAAGTCATTTCATCGACAGGGTCATTTCGTCAACAGGGTCATTACGTCGACAGGGTCGTTTCGTCGACAAGGTCGTTTCGTCGACAGGGTCATTACGTCGAGAAGTCATTTCGTCGACAGGGTCATTTCATCGACAGGGTCGTTTCGTTGACAGGATCATTTCATCGACAAGTTATTTCGTGGACAGGGTCATTTCGTCGACAGGGTCGTTTCGTCGACAGGATCATTTCGTCGACAGGGTCGTTTCGTCGACAGCGCTGTTTCATCGACATCACTTCTACAGATCATTTAATTGACGAAGTCATTTCATCGTAAGGGTATTTCGTCGACAATTTTATTTCGTTAATAGGGTTGTTTTGTCGACAGGATCATTTCATCGACAGGATCATTTCGTCGACAAGTCATTTCGACTTGTCGACGAAACGACCCTGTCGGCGAAACGACCCTGTCGACGAAATGACTCGTCAACGAAACGACCCTGTCGACGAAATGACCCTGTCGACGAAACAGCCCTGTTGACAAATAGACTTGGCGATAATTTTTAATTGTCGATTAAAATTGGCCTGTCGACGAAACGAGCCTATTAACGAAATAAAATTGTCGACGAAATAGCCGTACGATGAAATGACCCTGTCGACGAAACGACCCTGTCGACGAAATGACCTTGTCGACGAAATGACTTGTCGACGAAATGACCCTGTCGACGAAATGACCCTGTTGACGAAACGACCCTGTCGATGAAATGACCCTGTCGACGAAATGACCCTGTCGACGAAACGACCCTGTCGATGAAATGGCCTGTCGACGAAATGACCTAGTCGATGAAATGGCCTGTCGATGAAGTGGTGTCGATGAAATGGCCTGTCGATGAAGTGATTGTCGATGAAATGAACCAGACCCTTCGGCACGACGCATAGCGGCTTTTTTGGAGGAATTTAACTGGGAGTTGTTTGATGATCCACCCTGCAGCCCTGATATTTCTCCCAGCGATTTTCACGTTTTCTTACACCTCAAAAAATTCCTGTCCTCCGGTGAGCGTTTTGGCAACGACGAAGAGCTGAAGAAGTCTGTCACACGCCGGTTCCATTCACAGGCGGCAGAGTTCTATGACAGAGGGATACAAAAGTTGATCCAACGATACGACAAGTGTCTCAATTCTGTTCTGTTATGTTGAAAAATAGGCTAAACATTGCTGTACTTACTGCCAATAAATATGTTCCTGAAAGTGTGAATTATTTTTTTTTTTTATAAATTAGGGAAACTTACTTTCTGGATGAACCTTAATGAAACTTCAAAATCTCCAAACATATTTAATATCGTGAATAAAATCGTCATTTCCGTCAAAATGACTTTTATAATTCATTAGTTTTATGGTTGAATAGTTGCTTCGGAAGAATTAGCTATATCCTCATTCAATCCAGTTTCAAAATTCCTTCTATCGTTTTTTTATATATATATATATTGATATGGAATTGTATATTGATATGGATATTGATATGGAATTATTGATCAGTGAGATGCGGATTTACGCAATTTAGTTTAAACCAGTAAAAATTCTACTATCTGAATCTTCTACCGGAAGTTAAAACAACCTCTACAAATACGGCCCACTACCGTGGAGAACATGAAACACAATCGGGAATATGGTGAATAAAACGATCGAAATTTATTAAATTTATCCAAACTTTTTAAACAAGCTTCTCTCTTGAAATGAGGCCGTGATTTAAAACAACTCAAAACTTGAATTGTAAACAGTTATTTTTTCTATTTATTATCATTAATTTTTTTATTTATTAACTTTTTTGATGTTCCAGGAACGTTGCTGTAAGGTTTCGATAAATATTGCAAAGAATGCATAAATTTCTTCTTTTAAGGTAACGAAAACAATGCGGGACTTTTTAAAACATTTTGTACCAAATAAAACTTAAATAAGTTATTCATTTTTGCGTTTCAGTGACATTTTGTACTGTATGTACAGTAGTTGATCGGTACAAATATCATACTGATACAAATAGCATAATTTGATCAAGGTCTTCAAAAACATTTTGCAAAAAGGTATTCATGGTAGATGCCATAAATAGAAATTTCCTTTTTTCATAAAATTAACACACAATTTTAATGTTTCGTCATTGTTTTGTGCTACAGCGACTTTAGTTAAGATAAATTTCATATTAATCATGATATTCGAAAAATTTTTCCAGTGTATATTTAAGTTCTGTTTGTTTAGAATTCCTTATTAAATCAAAAATTTTGAACTTGTTGTTTTGACTTTAATTCTATATTTTAATTTTTAAGATGAAAATAGCTTTAACCTTTTGCTGTCGTATGTCTACTCTCAGCCACCAACGCTTTTTTACCGTTCCAGTCGTGTGTCTGCTCTCAGCCACCACAGGAAAAATGTTAGCCAACATATATTGCGGCACTGTGAAAATGTAAAGAATAAAGATTGTTCTGTATGTCCAAACAGAAAAATTAAAGACAGAAGACGCCAAATTAATTCCTTCTGCGACACATGTTTTCGAAAACCAATACTTCATTTAGACTGCCTTGAAAAATACCACACGATGGAGAACTATAAAATCTAATTTTTACATAAAATTAAAACTTATTATTGTGTTACATATATCTAAAGTTTTAAAAAAGAATTAATAAATTTTATTTTTCCTTCATAATCTTGCATATTATGTATTACTTCGTTCAACTAAAATTAATTGTAACCAGCATGACACCCATTTATAAACTTGATACGACCACAAAGGGTTAAAAAAGCATTTTCTTAAAAAGGTACTGAATTGAAATTCTTGGATAAGAGATGTTTTGGCTAATCTCGCAAAACTATTTTCTCGTAAAACTAAAAACTTTATCAAAATTCTCATTAAAAAATTATCATTTTTCAAGTATCAATATAATCATCATCGCACTCTCATTTTCAAACATAAATTCCGGATTCAATATCCGGAATACATACATCCAAATCATAAGAGCACCAATGAGATAGATATTTGCACCATTCTAATGTTGATAAATATTCCAATTTTGTATCTGAGTTATCATCCGTTCACAAGTCGAGTTACATATACATTCAATAAAGCTGTTTGCAAGTGGCGATGAATGCGGGGCTTTAAGATGGATATTATAACACTACAAATATCTAATCTGATGCAATGGATTATTAAAGAGACTGATAATGTATATATTTGCGATAGAACAAGATACGGGCTTATTTATTGTTTACGAACATAAATAAATGTTACAAATACAACGGGAAGAACACCTCACAAAATGTTTCAGAAATATTCCAAAAAATATTATAGAAAATTAATTTAAGCTTTTAAAAACGTTTCTGTTATGCAATCATAGAAATATAACATTATAAGAGTACACATTTAAAATGTTGTTGTTTTTTATTCCTTATTCTGAGTTTGCGATGGCTCGGGGATACAGCGTATCGCCTTACAATTCCGGATTCGAATCTCAGTTGATATGAATTCCACATCCGGCTTGCATCGACAACAGTGCTGACGTTAAATATCAAAGGAGGAAGACGGATGATGGAATAGGGTACACTTTTCGTCAGGCTAACTGTGACAGGCTCTCGTGGCTTTCCTCTCAATGTAACGCAAATACGGGTTAGTTCCATTAAAAAGTCCCCCCACGAAGACAAATTTCTGCCAATACTTGATCCAGAAGTTCTCTTGTCTTCTGTATTGGGTTCAAAATTACAAGGCTACAGAGTTGAACATTAATAGTCGGAAACCCAAAAATTTGATCGGCTGTTCAACGACGGTTATAAAGTGAAATAAAAAAACTGTTCTTTTCAAAATAATTCCTATTATTCTACAAGAAGAATAGAAATAATAATTAAAAATAAAAAGTTTCCTTTTGAATATACTTAAATTTAAAATTAAAAAAAATAAACAATTTTTCATCAATTAGGTAAATTAATTAATTACATTGACTACAAAAAAAGATAGTCGGCATTCCAATCATACAGATTAAGGTCCGATAATTAAAGAAACTTGAAAACAATGTCGATGTTTAACTTGTGACAAAGTCTTGATGAATAAGTCAATGTTTCCAGCAATTCATCATAATTTTTTTAAGCCAGAATTCAACTATAAACCAACTGATATTTCCCTAATATTAAAATCGGAAAAGTCCCGAAATGTATATCGTTTCATTCAGAAACTGCCAATAAAAATATTTTGAAAGTACCTTACTCAGTTAATTACCATATTGCTCAAGCTAGCCCAGTCGGCATTGTTGTTGAAAACTTAATTCATATTTTGGATCTCAATGGCTCCGAATTGAAAAAAGCACTATTAATACAATAGAATATATTTTAAACACATAAGAGATAAAAAATGCACTTTATTAAAATAAAAATTTATTGAAAAAAAATTGTTTGTTGCATTTTTACAAGATGAAGCAAAAATGATAGAACATTGATTGTTTCATTTCTGCAACATTGAGAATAATGACATAAAATGACGTAAATATAATGAGTATTCAAAAATTTGAATTCAATGAATTTCAGTCATTTCAATTCAAAAAATTTGATTTGAGTAATATTTCTGAAACAAACGTGTACAACTTTATAAGCAACAAATTGAATTTTTAAAAATCTCCTCAGTATCACTATGTATTAGAAAAGAGTTGAACAATATGTGTTACGAGGTCACTACCCGTGCCCTTTTGGATTTTAGGTTAAGTTTTCATTTTGTGTTTTCTTGATATTTTTTTTAACTTAATTAACTTTTGATGATATAGCATTATTATACAGCAATCCTTTCAAAAAAGGTAGAAAACAAAAGGGTCGCTTCATTAGATTAGAAGAAATAAATGTGATGCCACAAGAGGCATTACATATTTTCTAGCTTTCAAACTAACTTCAATTTCTTAAACTTATTTTTATTAAATAATTCTTAACCGAATTTTAATTAAATTAAACCAATTATTTATTTTTTATTACATTTTATAAAAAGCGAATATAAAATATTTTATTCTTTTCTTAACAATCAATGTAACGGCTAACTTTTTATTTCAATACTAATGAAAGACTCATTAATTCACTGTCACGACTAAATCGAAAACAAAAATCTATTTATATCTCTTTATTTCTTAACATAAATAAGTTTCAGTTACATGGTTATGCTAATTCTCCCATTCTTGCCAATTCACTTTCGCCAAATTATTTTCAAATTTAGTATTGATTACAGGGGTTGGCTTTATTTTTGGCTATGTTATCTTTCGATAAATCGCCAACCATGGATCCTTACCCATGCTCCTAACTGTCCGTTGGGAACAATTCATTTATTTTCAATTTGGAATTATTGGCGATTGAACTGGGGGGCCTTTGGGCTTCTCAGTCCCAACCGTTGAATCCTTACGAATGGATCTTATCTGGATGTAAAAAGAATAATTTTCTTGTTCCTTTGAGGGACTTCTTTTCTTTATTTTTACATTTTTGAATGTGGCCATATTCTATTTAATATTTACTTAATAAATCAATTTCTTCTAAACGATTTTATTCATTTTTTCTGAGATAAATATTCCTAAATCCTATCCACATTAAGATGCATCTGAAACGGCCAAAAGTAATCTAAAATAAATAATTTTCTTGTGCTTTTGAGGGACTTTTTCCCCTTATTTTTACATTTTTGAATGTGGCCATATTCTATTTAATATTTACTTAATAAATAAATTTTTTCTAAACGATTTTATTCATTTCTTCTGAGATAAATATCCCTAAATCCTATCCAAATTAAGATGCATCTGAAACGACCAAAAGTATGCTTAAATACTACAGTGATGCTATCTAAACTAACCACTGGACTGGACACTAACAATTGGAGTGATCACCGCCCCCCCCCCTCGTAATAGCGTTTGATAATTTTTTTAGAACTTCGATGAAATTTCGGACTGACACTAACAATTGGAGTGATCACCCCCCCCCCCTCATAATAGCGTTTGATAACTTTTTTAGGACTTCGATTAAATTTTCCACAAACAAAAAAATACAAATAATTAAGTGATGCAAAAGCAATAAAATGATGCTATTTGAGGTTTTGAGCCTACAGATTTCTCAGATTTTAGGGCTTTTTAAATCTAATTTTATTACAATTTAAACTAATGAAAACCGATTTCGAAGACGCTAAGAAATCCCTTTAATGTTAATTGCATAAAAATAAAGATACTTATCAAAAATCTAAAAACAGGCAACTATCTACTATTTAACTACCTGTCGAAAACTGTTGATTGTAGAATTGTATTGACATAGTTTTGTCAGAAAAAAAAAACAAAAAAAAAAAAAACTAATTGAGAATCTAAGTACCGTTCGCTTTTTATCTCAAATTTAGATGTCCCGCAGTGATCGTAAAGACACGGTTCCCAGTAGAGCGGTTCCAGTGTCGAGCATCACTGGCTGCGGTCAGTATGCGGGTGGATGACCACTTCGATTAGCCTGTGTTGGGACCGATGCACGCAGGTCGTCGGGCTACCAAAGCAGAGGATCATTCCTCTCTGCAGAGGATCAAAATTGCGATGACATGCCTTCGGTTCATTCTCCTGGATGTTTCCCAGACCGTCGCCAATAGCCCATTGTGCAGCTCTAGTGCGACGTAAATATAGTACTTACTTATTTACTCAAATTTAGATTGAGTGACGGCCTTTTTTTTTTAACAAGCATCGAGCGATGTTGCCAAATTCCCACCATCAGTATATTTATGAAAATTTAACAAAGAGGATAAAAAGCAAATTTAGAATTTTTCCTCCCCGTTTCCACAATTTCGATAGTGAGATTGGTCTGGAGAGTAAGGTGGCAACATCTTCAAATCATGTGCTATGAAAACCTGTTCGATGGTGAGAGAAAGAGATCAGTCTGGCAGAAAGACGAACGCAGTGGTATGTGACTGTGGGTTCGTTCCCGATTTCAAAAAGTTTAAATGTTCATATTTTAATCACTGTAAATGCTGGTGTAAAATGCGAATAAAAAAACGGATAACCGAGAATAACTTTTGATCTTCCCGTTTTACTACTCAATCTTAATGGTTCGAGGGTGTGACCTCAAATGAAATAATTAATTACTGCAGACGTATTTTAAGTAACGAAATCAGATACGAAAACGTATTTTCTCTGAATAAATATCCACGGAATATGATTTCTGATCGCCAAAATATAGGGGGGGGGAGCTGCTGGAAAATATGGTCCCACTAATTTGGTCAAGAGAGCGATCCAAAGTATATTTCGTTCGTGTATATAGTTATATGTATAGTATAGTATATATAGTTATATATATAGTGTATGCATAGTTTAGCGATATCTCGAGAGCTTTTTAAGCGAATTGAAAAATTTTTGCACACACTTTATAAAATTCGTTTATCCAAAGATAATTCTATGCAAAAAAAAAAAAAAAATACGTTTTATTAAATATTTATTGAACTTAAATATTTTATTAAATGATAGTTGAAAAAATTTTGAATTGCAATTTTTTCGCATCATTTTAAAGTGCGCAATTTTACATGGCAAAATCCAAAAGTTGAACGAAATTGTTCTTGAGAAATCAAATTTTAAAGAAGTTGCATATTTAAAATTCAATTTCTCAAGAACTATTCAATCGATTCTGCTCAAGTTTTGTATTTTGCCATGTAAAATTAAGATGTCGTAAAAAGTTTCATACGTTACAATGCAAAATTTTTTCGACTATTACTTAATAAAATAATTAAAAAAACAATAAATATACTTATTTTTTGCTTGGAATTGCCTTTGGATCAATGAATTTTATAATTGCGTGTAAAATGCTCAAAAAGCTCACGAAATATGGCGAAAGACACAAAAGGTAAAATTAACATTAAAGGGACAAAACTTTAGATCGCTCTTCTGACCAAACTAAAGAGTCATATTTCCCAGATTGCAGCTACTCCCTATACTTTAAGGGTCAGAAATCCGGATCCGGTGTAAAAAAAAAATAAAAAAAAAAGCATGTTTATTCAGAGAAAGAACGTTTTTGTGTCTGATTTCGCAACTTAAATTATCGCCTGCGCCAATTAATTAAGATATTAGGATAATAAGTCACCCTCTCGAACCATTAAGATTGAGTTCCGGAACGTGAAAATCCGATCATTAGATCAAAAGTTATTATGGGGGTCCGTTTTTTGTTTTGCGTGCTGTACATATTTTTTTCCCAAGCTTATAAAGCTAGTATTGTTAATTTCAACTCTGACATTTTTTTTAAAGGTTTACAAACATTCTTCGGTGAAATTAATCCATTTTTTTTTTATCATTATTGTCGTTTGCATACTGACTACAATGTAAGAAAAAGAACAAAAAAGTTTGCAAATATTTCTGTACACAGTTTATTTTGTTTACTTTTCAGGGAAAAAAATAAAAAGATTTATAAAAATTCAAAATTTTAATAGAAATACAATATAATCAGGTAATGCAAAAAATCACAAAATAAAATAAAAAAATAATAAAATATCCGTAGTTAATAAAGGTTATATTTTAACACAAAATGTGGAAATAGTGAACGAAAAATATTGCAAACATTCCTAGACCTAGTTTACCTTGTTTCCTTTTGGGAAACAATAAAAAAATTAAATAGAAATTTAAATTTTTAATTTATAATAAAATCTAATAATTTATTATGAAAAAAAATCCTAAAACATAATAGAATAAAGATAAAATACATTAAAAAAAATTATGTTTTAACGAAAAATTTCAACAAAAAATTATATTTAAAAATATATTTGTTGTTTGTTAAGGTATTTTTTAAGTTTTAAATTAAAAAATTAATCTTTCACTATTAATTTATTTTTTAAATTTATTTATTTATTCATTTCTTTGTCTGTAAATAATTGCTTCAGTTGCCCAATATGGAAAAAGTAAACGAAAAAAATTACAAATATTCCACGACGCAGTTTAAATTGTTTATTCTTATAGGTATTAATAAAACTGAAATTCAAAACTTTAATTCGTAATAAAGTATAATAATTTATTACGAGAAATCTATGAAGTAAGATAAAAAATAATAAAATAAAGAAAAAATACATTATGGAAATTATATTTTAACGCAAGATAAACAATTTTATTTAAAAATATTTTGTTCTCTAAATTTTAAAGTTTAAAATGAAAAATTCATCTTTCAGTATTAATTTTTTTAATTAATTAATAAATTAATTTGTCCAGTAAATAATTGTTGATTTCGTTTGCAAAAGAGTAACAATATGGAAATAATGAACAAAAAATATTTCAAATATTCCACGACATAATTTACCTTTCTGTTATGGGTAACAATAAAAAATTAACTACAAATTAAAATTTTAATAAGTTATAAAGTATAATCATTTTATACAAAAACAATCTCAAGCTCTTGACCTGATCTACTTCCGGTTTAAAAGTACACAGCTGCTTACTACAGCTTATTCTGCGAGGCGATATTTTCAAACAGATAATTTTGTTTTTAATAAAAGAAATAATTTGTATAATTTCTGAGCTCAAATCTGCTGCATTTCGTAAGACATTAATAATATTAGGTAATTCTGGTGAGTTTGAAGTGAAATTTAGTTTTTCATAGATGTATTGTTAAATAAAATTGACATGGTTGCTAGATTTAGAAAGAACTTCGTTTTTTTGGCATTTCTGATTTCGCTTCTTTTTACTTGTTTATTACTGCCTGTTCTTGGTGCAAGCCGAGTACCATAATACGTTAGTGTTAACATATTATCATAACAGTAAGATAAAGTTCATTTTACAAATTCTCACTTAGGTTTAAATTTCGAAGTTGGTATGTTGTTAACAAGGTAAGAAGTGTTTTATAATAATTTTTTTTTTCTTTTCAAATGACTATTCTTACGTTTTGAACTGGCGGGTTTTCAACTTAAAACGATTCTTCTTTAAAACACAAATAATAAATCAGGCAACAAATATACCTATACAAGATAGTCTGAAAACACAATGATCACGCTGTGAGCCAAATGGTTTCAAAGCACACTCAAACCAGTAACATAGAATGGATGGTGTTTTCAGTAGAAATGTAAACAATAACAATCTCGAGCTGTATGCCTGCTCTAGTTCCGGTTAGAAAGTTTGCAGCTGCTTACTACATGTTATTCTGCGAGGCGATATTTTCAAACGGATGATTTTATTTTCAATAAAAGAAATAAATTAGATAATTTCTGTGCTCAAATCTGCCGTATTTCATAAGATATTAATGTTATTATGTAATTCTGGTGAGTTTGAAGTGAAAATTTGTTGTAGTTATTTAGAGATATATTGTTAAAAAAAGGTGGCATGGTTGTTAGATTTTGAATAACTCGCTTTTTTGGCAGTCTTGATTTGGCCTCTTTCCACTTGTTTATTACTGTTTGTTCTTGTTGCAAGCTGTGCACCATCTTACGTTAGTGTTAGCATATTGCTAAAGGAACAAGATTGAGTTTAGTAATAAGTATTCAAATACCACGTTTGCAGGAATCTTAAAACACAATGATCACGTTGTGAGCCAAATGGCTTTAAAATACACCGGAAACAGTAACCCGGAAGTATAAGAGGCATACAGCTTGCAGCGCTCCCAAAAGTGTCGAAAACACCATCCATATAGGGAATCAAGAGCTTGCAGCGCTCCCTAGTGCAGAAAAAACCATGCATCCATAAAATATAATCATTTATTACAAAAAAATCATAAAATAAAATAAGAATAATGAAATGAAGAAAAAATACATAATAAAAATTTTATTTTAACGCGAAATTTCTATAAAATATTGTTTTTAGAAATATTTGCGTTCTCTCATTTCTTAAGGTTTGAATTGAAAAATTCATCTCACGCTTTTTAACTTATTTATTTCTTTGTCCAGTAAATAATTATCGCAATTGTTTGCAAAAGGGCAACAATGTGGAAATGGCGAACGAAAAAGATTACAAATATTCTGGGAGACAATTTATCTTGTTTGCTCTCACGGAACAACAATATAAATGAGTCCCAGATGAGACACATTCTGCATACTTCCTTTATTCTTGTATTTGGCTTTCTGATCTATAGCGACACCAATTAATTACACAACAAACATTCTCTCTGTTTGATGAATAGGTAAGCAGGAGGAAGAAAAACATCGTTCGAAATGTCAGCAATTAATTGTTCATTTTTTCTCCCTTCTAATGTTTGTATATCTCAGTTAAAATTTATTTTAACTCTTAAATCACTAAAAGTTAAATCTCTTGCAAATTTAAACTTACGTTTGAAAGTGTTATTTTATTTATTAATTTAAAATTTAACTTAATTACTTATAACGTACTGTGGTTATTTATAGGGATATAAATTTTTTTTTTCGCAGAAATTTTAATTCATTAATTTTTTTCCCCCTGAATATCTTCGAACACTTATGATACAGGCAGTGGACAAAATAATGGAAACAAATCAGTACTAAGATATTTGTTTCATATTTCGCACGAAATACCTAAAGAATTATTTTATAACTTCAGGAGTGTTTAGATTATATGGTTTCTCATACATATCAATGAAGCTTAAAATTTTTAAAGGGACCGGAAATAAACTATAAACGGAAGCGAGTGTTTTTTAACTCCCTATCCCTAAAAATGTAGCAATTATTTGGGTTATTATATGCGATAATTGCACAAAACTTCGTAAATCTAGCTTAAATATTTATGGAGATATGGACATGTCTTATGTTTTTTTGCTATAACTTTAAAAATGTTAAATAAAATTAAGCAAAGTTTTTACAGCAATTTAAAATTATTTATAAAAAAATTATTTATAAAAAAATTTTTGAAAACTGGGCAATACAAGAGTAAATAATGTAGTTCTTTTATTTTGCGCATGGTGGGAAAAAATAAAAAATTTATTTCACATAATGTTTTCACATACACTGGTGGACAAAATTAAGAGAAAATCAGAAATTAATCAGAATTGAACTCAGCTTCAATGGGCTAATGTTCTCTTCACCGATGAGTCCAGATTCAGTCTGCAACCTGATTCTGGACGGTTATTGATATGGAGGGAACCTGGAACCCGATACCATTCCAGCAACATTATCGAAAGGGATAATTATGCTGGTGGAGGACTCATGGTTTGGGCAGGGATCATGCAAGATACCCGCACACCGCTCCATGTGTTTGACAATGGTTCCATGAATGCCCAGAGGTACAGGCAGGAGGTCCTAGAGCCCTATGTGCGTCTTTTCAGGGGCGCTGTTGGCCCTGAGTTCATTTTTATGGACGACAATGAGCGACCACATAGGGCTCTCATGGTTGATGAGTATCTGGAAAGCGAGGATATTCAACGAATGGGTTGGCCAGCCAAATCCCCTGGCCTGAATCCTATTGAACATGCTTGGGATGCTCTTGGGACAGCCATTGCGATGCGCCAACCTCCCCCCAGAACCATTCTGGAGTTGAAAATTGCTCTGGTGGAAGATTGGGAGGGTCTTCCAGTAGTCCTCCTTAACTCCCTTATTAACAGCATGCATACTCGTTGTGCATGCTGTCTGTCAGGGGTGACCATACACCATACTAGAGGCAACACACACTGTACGAGCCTCATTTTTATTGTCATCTTTTATCCTTAAGTTCAGACTACATTGGAATTATTGGCAATAGGTCTTGCCAGTGAATGGCACTTTCATTTTTGTTCTGCATACTTTATTATCATGGAATAAGTTATATCCATACCAAATTTCATCTATTTATATTCAGTATTTGAGATATTTGGGAAAATGTCTTCCATCTCTTAATTTTGTCCACCAGTGTAATAACTAATCTATTTGAATGTCTTAAAATTATAAAAAAAGTTGCAAAGTTCGATTTGAATGTCTTAAAAATATTAAAAAAAAATGCAAGCAGTTTCCTAAGTAGTTTATTTTAATTATTTATTTTTAAACTTTTTAAAAAGAAAGTTCGAAATGATAAGGGGTTTTCTACAAATATACTTTTGTATCATGAGACAAAATTAAATAACAATTAATAATACCATTCAATAAACGTTCACACACCGAAATTTATTTGTATAAAGAAAGAAAACACGCCAAAGAAAAGAAACTTTTATGAGGGATGATCCCCAATGCCGGTGTCATTTTTAATAAATCTCGTTTAATAATACAAAATAAAATTTTTGGAAAACCCCTTATCATCTTGAGCTTTCTTTTAAAAGTTCAAAAACTATTTAGAAAATTGCTTGAAATTTTTAAGATATCCAAATCGAACTTTTTTTATTAGTTGCCAAATAAAATTCATAACAAAACTAAGAAAGAATATTAAAATTTTTTCAGCGCATGCGCAGTTTAAAATAATTACTTTCACTACTCATACCATGCGCAGTTTTAAACAAATTTTTCTTACATTTTAAAGCAATAATTTTGTAATTAATGTTAAATTACTCCAAAAATTTTGTTTGATTTTATTGAATATTTTTAACATTATAGCAAAAAAACGTAAGACATAAAAATTTTTTTTGAAAATATTCATATTTTTATAAATATTTAAGCTAGGTTTACGAAATTTTGTGCAATTATTGCTTATAATCTAATATATATAATTCTCTTACGTGACTCCCAAATTTTGGCTGTATTTCTTTTCCGCCGGTGGCAACGTTTGCTTTGTTTTGTTTACGTTTTGAAAACACCAAAGCATTCTGCCTTTTAATGATGTGTTTCTGATCTAATATATATAATTCTCTTGCGTGGCTCCCAAATTTTGGCTGAAGTACTTTGTACAACTAAATAAGATTATACTTAATAACTTAAATATTTACTTTATTTTCTTCATTTATAGAGAAAACAGTCAGCAAAGAATTCTGTTAGGTTAAAAAACATTTCGCTAAAAAAAGAACGAATTCTAAAAGAAATAAAAATAAACAACTTAAAAATAAAAATGCTGTTGCCAGCCATAGAATTTTTTGAAAGTTAACTTAGCAACATAAATCAAAATGACATAGAATCGCAACTAGATCAAAATTATGATACCTGAGCGCTTGACGTAACAAATTCTTTAATTCTGTAAGTGTTGTATCGCCAAATGCCCAAATTAACAATTGCAATTTCAAATTAATATTGAAATGTACAGGTTTAGAATTTTCTACAGTGAAAATTTTTCGGTACTCAAAAGCTAGACGTTAAGAACGTATCCAATGAGCGAGCATTGGATTGCGAAGCAATCCGAAATGAACTGCGAAAGCAGATCCGGGGGTTGGCGAGCGGCAGCGACCGAAGCCTCCTAGTTAATAAAATAATTGTTACACATTTATTTCTTCATTTTCTGGCATAGGGTGTTCAAAAACACTGTGTTCCGTTAATAATTTATTCAGGCCGGGATAGCCTGGTGGGTAGGGCGCTGAGCCCATGTCCAAGAGGTCGTGGGTTCGATCCTCGCCAGCCGAAAACTCCCCGTTTAGTAAATAGTGACGGATGCACCTTAAATCTGTCGAGTCTCAAAGTCCTCCATGTTCCCATAACAAATCAATACATCTGGGGGTACTGATCCAGGAGTTTCCTTGTCTTCTGGATTGGTTCAAAATTACAAATCTACGGAGTTGAACATTAGTAGTCGTAAACCCATGAAACTGGGTCGGCTGTTCCACGACGGTTATAAAATAAAATAAAAAATTTATTGTCGGTTCCTCAAACCTCTAAAAAGCTATCAACTTCATTGAGATGTATGAGAAATCGCTTGATCTATACTTCTGAAGTTTTAGAATGATTCTCTACGTATTTTTGGATAAATAAAAAAAATATTAAGATAGAAGAGTTTCCATTATTTAGTCCAACCTCTGTATTTTCGATTCGAATAAAACTGTCATACGTTTAAAATTTATATTTCTGAGAACCAATTTTATATTTTGAAATATAAAATTCCGTCTTTTAAGATAATGGAAAAATTTATGTAACTTTCAATTCAATTGTATCGTTTATTACTGTTGTTGTTGTCGTCGACCACTTTAGGCAGAGGGGGTGCGATTGTTCTTGTTTTCCAGTGGCGCCACATTAAAATAAAACTTAATAATGCTACTAATATTATTTCCAAAAATGGCTCAGAAGTATTAATATTCTCACCCCTTCCCTATTATGACATATTTAACATTATATATGGTTGCATGATGTATGGGGTTTAATCTGAATTAGAAGTACCATTTCGTTGCGTAGCTCAGCAGATACATGTGTATAAGTGATACGGCAAAAGTAATTCATTTTTGTCTAGTTTCTTTAAGTTAAATATTTGAATTTTAAAAAGTGGAAACATAAATTTCTAAACTGTAAAACACCAATTTCCTCTGATTCTACCGTGACTAATTTGTATTATTGAAGCCTAAAATAAACGTCTGCTCCAATGTTTCTTAATCAGTGCATATATTCTCACAAAATAGCAAACATAAAAAAAGTCATCCGAAACAAAAAATTTTTTTAGTCATTTTGGAGACCCCTTTAATTTAAAAAAAATTCGGAGTGGAAGTTTATTTTCGGCGAATCAGGTCCTGATTTTAGTATATATTTAAAAAATATTTCAAGAAATTTCGCTTCAGAAAGGACGAAGATCCAGAAACGATTTAAAATAAATTTATTTTAATCAAAACTTTTTTGAAGTAAAATAGGAACATACTTTAAATTGAGTTGATACGGAGTGAATTCATTCTCTTTCTTAAATTCGTTTCATTAAAAAAAAAAGAAAAAAAAGTGTTAATTATTTGCGAATCGCAAATCTAAAAGTTGTTTGTATCGTTAAATTAAATTTTATTTTTTCTTCTTCATGAAATAAGTATTAAAAGTCATTTACCATAGAGAAAAAATTTTACCTATTAAAAAAGAAATAGCATTCAAAAATTACAAAATAAAATTTTTAATTTATCAGATATTAAGGGAGGGTGGATGCGAATACTTCTTTTTGGTCCCTTAATGATTACCATATCATCGTTAGTAGCAACAAATTTTAACATATCTCGTGGATATAAACAAATTGAGTAAGATTCAATGTATACCTTTAAATATTTAGAAAATGAATACTTAAAACAAAAGTCTGATTTGGCTCTAAAACCTGCATATCTTTGCTGAGCATAGAATGGCCTTCACGCTTTGGCTGCTCCTAACAGGAGAATAATCTCCAGACGTACTTCACCTGGGAGAGACTGGAGTGCAGATTTTAGTATCTTTAGACAAACCTATACCTCTCTGATAAGAGTATTCTTGGAGTACAGTTCCAAAATTTATTTCTATGCAAAAGCCACTAATTTAGCAAAACTAGGAGTTCAATCAAATGCTGTTTACAAAATCACTGGCATGAGACAAAGCTGTCCCAGAGGTCTTATGTTATTTGAATGCGATATCCAATCCTTGAATCTGAGAAGAAGCAAGATACAAAGTACTATAACAAGCTATACAGCACATCGGCTTTCTTTCAGTGATGGGACAAACGGAGACAGTCCTTTCTTTCAAATTCACTTGATGGACCTTCTAAATTGGGGCGTTAAGAGACACTCGTTGAGGATCAATCTTTAACCCCCTTGAGGGCTTGCCTGTAGTGCATTTTAAACCTGAACTCGTCCCAGATACTTTTTAAATTTATACTGAGGGCAGCAAAAACGAACATATATTTTGCGGTAGGAATTAAAAAAAAATCCAACATTCAATAATTAGTATGAGACGTGAAGGAAAAAATACCATGCAAGCCGCAGAAATGCAGCAAAAAAGTAGGAATTGTGAAGTTGTGTGGAATATGGTACAGGATAAAATAAAAAAAATTCAAGATTCGATTAATTTGAAAAATAACAACTGTAAAACTCTTAAAAAAGATTTAATTCCTGCTGAAATTCAATTACACAGTTGAAATTTTAGGTGATGAAAATAACGCTGATGAATTTAACGCTAGTTTTTTCTTTCCTTCTTATTGAAATTTCAAGTTATTGCATGTTTATGTGCGTTTTTCTTTTGCTTTATATTACATTTTGTTTTGCTGCGCAAAATCTAGAAAACTTAACTACAAAGGCCTATCAAAAGATGTATAAGGGGATAAAAAAATTTTAAGAATTAGAATTATTAACTGTTAAACTTTTAGTAACAAAACAAAAAAAAAAAACATTGCCCAATCTACAGCCCGCTGAAATGCAACCACAGATATAAAATTTGATGTGCTGAAAGGGCCATTTTCAATTATTAGCTTAACGTAAGCTAATTCGAAAATTAATGCAATTCAAGTGTTATGTCAATTTTTTTCATAATGATTATTTATCCAATGTTGCCGAAAAATTTATATCACTAGAGATCTTATTTTCATAAGCTCACTAATCCAAGTATTTGTTGTCCATTTTGTTATGATCAAATATAAACAAAACGTTCTGATAAAAAACTATAACGCTTATATATTTTATTAACTAAGTTATTTAAATATAGATTACTAGACGAATATAGAAACTAGACGTCCAAATTAACATGGCCAACGGTATCTCACCCATTGTGGTGGCCACTGAAAGAGTAGATACCACTTCTTGAGAACGCACTAGGTCTGCTCATTGGGAACACTGATTGTGCAGCTCATTGGAAATAAAAAAATAAAAAAAAAGTTAGATTTTTAAGTGGGGGGGGGGGGGGGGCAAAGATGAGTGAGAGGAAGTCATGAGGGCTGGTGAGTAGAGCCTCCTAATTTACTATAAGATTTGGTACTCAATCGTACTAATCATGTCGTGAAATAGATCCAATTTTAATAGTTATATTGTTAGCAGTTAACAATCGTCCCATCACAATTTGCTTAAAAGATAAGATGGACTAAAAATTGTATTAATGTTGCAAACATACCAAATATTGTGTTTATAATAAATACACTTAAATGTGTCATCTCCAATATTAATTTAATATTTTTAATTATGTTATGAGCTGTATTTATTATTATAACTTTAGTAATTATATTTATTATACCATTTTTACATTTAATATAAAAATTAACTCCATACATGAAAAAATACTTAATCAAGCAGCGTAGTCAAATCTTTCAACAAAAAATAAGAACCTTTTAAGTACTTTTAAAGCACTAATTGTTACTGTATTGAATATTGATTGAAGTTATTTAATCTACGATAATTTTTCTAAAAACATTTAAAGGGAAAAAAGATACTTCAAACTTAAAAATTAAATAACGAAGTTACAAAATGATTAAAGAACTGATAACATCTAAGCATTAAGGCAAGGTACAACAGAAAAGTAGTCACTCCCTTATTCATGGTCACTTTCAATACTAAACAATTTCACTATGTTCAAACATATAAAATTTCAAAAAGAACAAAAAAAATATTGAGGAACAGAACTGATACCATAATTTTGAACAACACTGTTCTAAGCAAGAAAAAAAAAAAAAAGGTTACTGATACAAAATACAGTATCAAAACAACACAGATTAAAAATAAACAATTATAAGAAAATTGTTTTATTATACACAAATGACATGACCAAGAATAAAATCCAATATTTATATGAAGTGCTTCACATTTGACGAATTTCAACAAAAACTCTGAACGGGTCAGTTCATAAATAAAAATTAAACATATAAAAGCTGGTAACAATTCACTGAGATACCTAATGTAACAAATAATTTTTGAGTTCAACATAAACATCCAAAAAAAAAAGTTGTTCTGAGATAACAAATTATCCACCACAAGAATGTTGCAAAAATTTCTAATTTAAAGGGTGTTACAAAATATTCGGAAGTATTGATTTTTGTTCTCTAGATCTAAAAACTAATTTATCTGAGTACTAAACAAAAGTACAAACATTGCACTCATACACATTATTACAACACAGTAAAAATTGCATAGGTGATTTGTAGAGGAATGTAGTAGCACAAAATTGTGATTAAAATAATCATATATCAGTTGCAAAGAAAGTACATTAATGCAAATAATAAAGTGTTACAAATGACCTCACTTCAGTTAAAAAGAAAAAAAAGTTAGCAAATTAACACTGATTATATACCTAAAATAAGTTTGTATACTTGTATATAAGTTTGTCAAGATTTTGGAAAAAATTGTGCACTTGTTATCCATTTTGTATTTGAATTTGATTGAGAAATCTGTTCTTTGTTAGAAGCTAAGTCCAGAAGCACTTTGAAAGTCCTGAAAAAACTTGATCCAAGAATACATCACTTTTTTTTTTAAAAAAAGGACCACAAAAAAAAAAAAAAAAAAAAATGCTTTCTGGAAACACAAGGAATTTGATTTTTATATCAATTGATAATAATTTAATAATTCCTGATGATACTATTGACAATATCAATTGAAAGACTAGGTGTATATATATAATATTTCTGAATTAAACACATTTGAAATTTTGTATTTTTGTTTTCTATAATAAATATAAATCATCGCAGGATTTCAACTTTCCCCACAAAATTCATTTGATTATTTTTTACTGAACATTAATTATTTAAACTTTAAATTACTAAAATGCACTAATGCAAATACATATTTTTAAATTTACTTGAATTAATGAATATTTATCACAAAATGTAAAGAACAAAATTAATTTACAAACAACTTAAATTTTAAAGGCAGTAAGGAAAATTATTCAGTTTACCGTAATAGTTAGAGTCAGAAATAAGA
This sequence comes from Parasteatoda lunata, assembly GCA_949128135.1. Classification (NCBI taxonomy): domain Eukaryota; kingdom Metazoa; phylum Arthropoda; class Arachnida; order Araneae; family Theridiidae; genus Parasteatoda; species Parasteatoda lunata. The sequence continues at coordinate 21,889,340 of OX421976.1, forward strand.
ATTCATTGAAGTTATATTGCAATTATAGAAAATTTATAATTTAGTTATGAATTTATTCCACTAGGTTTTAAGATATTTATAAGCAGTCTTATTAAATTTAAAAAAAAAAAAAAAAAAAAGTAGAAAAACAAAAAAACTGTTATCAAAAGAATAGAATTAGCACAGCATAAGATAGATTTATTATTCCCATTAGCATCGTATTCTAATGATTAAGATATTTATAAAGGGACAAAAAAAGAGAACACTTTTTAAGTTCTACTAGAATTTAAATTACAAAGGCCAGTCAATTTTGATATAATTGAATATCATTATGGTATAACCAAATTATAAAGATTGTTGACTAGCTTTATAAGGATTACTTATACAAATAATGTGTACAAATTGAATTATCTTGTTGATAGTATAATTAAAAATGATTTGAACATTAAATACATTAAGTTAATACAGTCTAGTTTAGATTTTCAATATAATTAAGAAATTCAATGAAATGAACTTAAAACTTTAACTTTTGTTTCCTTTACAATAAAATGGTTTTTGGTAAAGTAAACAGGAACATTATTTTTTCATTATTATTATTAAAAAAAAAAAAAAAGAAAAAAAAAAGAAAGAAACAGTTGATTAAGAAAGAATATAGTAACTATTAGAAAATGAGGGGTTCATTATAAAAGGAAAATATTAAAATATAAAAGGAAAATGTTAAACAAATAAAGCTTTCTTTTTTTATCTTCTGTTTCTTCATAAGGAAAAAAAAAAAGAAGCTTAAAATAAATTAACACATTGGTTGATATGTGTAGCGATGAATTAATTGCAATTTTAAGATAAAATTCATTGGTTACATTTAAATTCAGTCAGTTAAAATTTCTATTTAAAGTACATAAATAGAAAAGTTTATTTAGCATGTGAGGTCATCATGCAACACAACAAACTTTACAATTTAAAGAATGTATACATGTTTCACGATATAAGTGTTCTTTCTTATTTACATATATGTGAAGAGTTCTTCATCTCCTTTCTCTGTTATATCGTCGATCAGGTCTATTTGGCACACGTGCAGTTCGACGTAAAAAGTCATCTACAGATCTTTCATACTAAAAAAAATAAAATACTTTATTTCAGCAAAACTTAGTATTCAATATTTTTATTTCACATCAGAGTTTCTTAGCGCTTCAGTTTAAATTAATAGGTGCAAAAATATTATGCGAGACGTAAATATCACAGGAGGGGGGGGGGGACTTTTTTTTTTTTTAAGCTGGATAGCCACCTTGGCATCCTGAAGTGGGGTTTATTGCAGTATGAAAAATAATTTTGCGCAGTATTGGATAAAGGTTTTTTTGTGAGAATATGAAAAAAATAGAAAACACAAAAAAGTACCAATACTCAGATAAGTACTATAAGAACCATTAAAATTTGCAGTGCTAAGAAAATCGAATATCAAAAAATTAGGTAAAAAAATACCCATTTACACAATATTTATTTCAATTAGTATTTTTGAATGGGATTTATGATAAAATAAATTAAGTATAATTATATTATTTTTAGTTTTATGTGTAATTATATTATTTTTAGTTTTATGTGTAATTATATAATTTTTAGTTTTATGTGTAATTAAAAAATATTTTTTTGTTTCATATGCAATTTATATTATTTTTAGTTTTATGTCTAATTATATTATTTTTAGTTCAATGCTTATTATATTTTATTAGGTCCTTAATAATTGCAAAAAATTGACTTATTTGTATTCACAGGCTTATATTCTGATTACAAAATATTTTCTGTATAAATTATTGCTTAAGATCTCTCTATGCTGATTAATTTTTTGTTATAATTTGTTTCTTTGAATATCATTGTAATTTTTTTTCTTTCTGTGATGAAATAAAAGAGTTATTAAAGAAATGCATAACATAACTAGAATAAGCTTGCAATTAAAAACAGCTTAATTTTTTTTTTTTTTTTAAAGATTTGATATTTCTTTTTAAAAGGCATTCTATCATTTGAGATGGAAAAACCTTTCTCTTTCGAGATAGTTTTTTACGGTGCTTTTTCCACTTTATATTTTGCTAGTATCCTAACAATATTTCTAAACAATTTCTTTATAATACACAACTGTTGTTAAGAATAACAATCAGATTTTATTAAAACTATAGAAAGAATTGTAAATTATGCAATAATGAATATAACTGAATGAGTAAGTCTGTCAGATACTAACAGCTCGTTTATCCAAAGGACGTGCTCCTCTCGGAGCAGAGAAATCTTGGTGCATGGAGCGTTCATAATATGCTGATTGTTCCATGGAAAAGGGAGGTTGAGGAAAATTATGCTGAAAAAAAAAAGGATAAGAACACATATAAACCTAAAGCATAACAAGCTTGAATCATTAAAAAAAAGAGAAATCTAAAGAAATTACTTACTTGTGCACCAAATGGCATGTTAGGCATAGCATTTCTTTGAGAATGATAGTCTCTTATGTAATCATTGTAATTCTAGAGAAGAAAATGTCAGTAATTATTATTTAGTATTTTAATGTAAGGTGAAACCAATTTTAAAGGTTTGAATATAACAACTTTAAGAAACTTTATGCTTGGAGAAGTATCGAGGCCAACACTATGATCTATACTCAACTATCATAGATTAAAAATGTTACAAGGATAAGACAAGATAGATTGACTGCATATCAATTACTACATAACTTAAGAGAAAATAGAAATGAATTTTATCTTTTTAACAGCTTGCAATTTTCCTAGTCAACTAACTTTTAAGACAAAATGCGCTTAAAAAACACTATCTAGTATAAAAGAAGTGAAATGATTGATGATAACTGATTCACTCACATATTTTTAGTATAGATTATCAGAGGCGCCAACTTCCCAAACCAATCATCAGTTATCAGAAGTACAATAACACAAAATATATCCAGCTAAGATTTACGAAATTCAAAGTAGTCCAATTTTTAGGTGTACAGTCAGCAAAAAAAAAAAAGATATCACCCTGAATAATTTTCGTTCTAATGATCGGATTTTCACGAACTAAGTGTCAATCTTAATGGTTCCTGGGGGTGACCTCAAATATGCTAATTAGTTAGTGCTAACTATTAATTAAATTACGAAATCAGACACAAAAACGTACTTTCTCTGAATAAACATATATTTTTTTTTACATATTTGGAATGCAGATACTTGAATTAGGGGGGGTAGACAAAATTTTGAAAAAAATGGGTGGTAAATAGGGTCGCAACAAAGGTTTATATATTTGGCGATAGTCCAGAAAACCGCCAAAAAAAGTCGCCAACGCAAATGAATATTTTAAGATAACCCATTGACCAATTCAAAAGAAGAATGCTTAATTTTACTAGGTTGCTAAGCAACCAAGCTCTGACTGGAAAAAAAATGAAATAATGTTCTTTGATTACTCAGAGAGGTTTAATTAATAGTTAATAGAAAATATCTCGAAGTTTCTAGGCAATAGACAATTTTTAAGCTGATTTCTGTTCAAAAAGCAAAGTTTTTTTAATTTTAATCTCCCTAAAAAAGAAAATTTGAATCGATTATAAATTATTTATGATTTTCTAAGTTTTTAGAATTTAAATACATGAACTTTTTATCTGATATTATTTAGATTATGTTGTTATTGCTATATTTATTCGAGGATTTCATACTAAAATCAAATTAACATAACTTATTATGGCTATATACAAAATTTTAGGGATAATCATTTTTACAGCTTTAATCGAGTCTTCTAGGCAAGAAAGTTTGAAGAAAAAAAAAGGGCTTGAATAATAAAATTTAGATTGTATAGTAATTCTAATGCACATTCACAAGTTTTTCTATAATTTACGATATTTCTTTTTCCTATAACTCAAGGAATTGCTGAAAGTTTAGTGGTATTTTAAAAGCATTGAAATATGTTATGTTTAAGAATAAGAAATTGAAATAATATGTTGCATATTGTATGATTCATTGTTTCAAAAATCGCTTCATTCTGCTAGATATTTAGATTACAAGGTTTTCTTTGGATAAAGATGATTAGCAAATAGCATCCTTATGCTTCGATACATTTAGAAACTTACGTTCGCAAATTCACCATAAAATATCGCACTGCATATTCTTCAATTACGATAAGCTACATTTACCACCAAATACTGATAATATGATTATTTTTGTTTTCTTATATATAACTGATATGATACTCTCTTTTTAAACAGAGCTTGTAACATCCTTAAGATACTGAAATGGGCGCACGAAAACTTAAAAGATAAAATATTTAATTTCATTAACTCAAAATATCTGGTCTCAAAATTTTAATTTTAAACCAAGTTAAATATAACCTTTACAATATTGATGCTCTTATGTTTTTAAAGACCACATAAATTCTGTTAAAATATGAAAATGCATATTTTTACTTTAACGAGTGTAAAATCCTTATCAAAATAATGATCAAGACCCAAATGTAAAACAGTATAATTGATGATAAAAACTCAACTGGCTTCTAAAATATGAAGAGGGAAGTAAAAGTCGACATGTTTCGAGCGTTCAAATATATTCACCCATTCTCAAAACTTGTCAAGCTTGAATACCTTGTGACTTTTATTATTGTGCTCAAAACATGTCTATTTTTTTCTATTAATTTTCAAATCAATGAAGCTTTTATATTTTCAATTCAATTTCTTGGGACAAGGCCGGATTTACGCATAAGCTAAATAAGCTGTAGCTTGGGGCCCCGAGATGGCAAGGGCCCCCAGATCCCACTTTTTTTCTTCTTTTCTTAAAGTTTTATTCGGAGCTGGGGCCCATTATAATTTTTTTTTCTTTTTTACATTTTCGGATGTTTTTCAAAGTCTAATCGAAGTGTTTAAAAATATAAAATAATTGTTGGCTATACACACTTTTTATGTAAATAAAAAGTAAGGTATTAATTTCTAATTCCTTATACAATTTCTAAATTCATAGCACTGAAATATTTATTTAGATATACGGAAGAAAATTAAATGAATTTGGTATACTTAGTTTAATTACATTGTTTTATAAAAATAATTTATGTGTAATATTAATATTTAAAATAAGTGTATAAGTCAAAGTGTGAAAAAATAAATAGCCTTATTTCCATGATTGGATTTGACATTCAAGGTCCTAACTAAGGTCCATTTTTAGTATTTATGTCTAAATAAATAGTGCGGAAGTATTAGAACACAAAATAACGCACTGAGAAAAATTTGCGACACGCCTCGCAGAAAAAAAAAAAAAAAAAAAAAACAATTTTGGTAACAAAAGCAAAATATATGGTATTTAAATCATTCATTTGGTAATTTTTCTGTTCACAATGCAACAGTTTATCGAAAATTCTGGTTTTTAAAATTATAGCTCTTATTACTACTTAAAATTATAGCTCTTTTGCATTTAATAAAAATACAAAAGTCAAAAATAAAATTAACCGAATTAGTGATTATTATGCCATGCTCTAAGGCAGAGGTTCCCAATTATTATTTATGCTTCCCTCTACGGAACCCTAAATAATGGCGGAACCCCGACAATACGATTAAAGTTTATTAAGGTAATTGTGAACGTAATAACCTAAAAAAAGACTATTTTTAAAATATTTAATTAGAGGAACGAAGATTTTTCATTGTTTTATCATTAACAATCTTAAATAAGGTTTTATATCCGACAGTTAAATTTGCAGTTCTTGTGCTGTATCTAGTTTATTTTTGAATTTATTTTTGGTGTATATACAAAAGCTTAAAATGAATAAGGTAAGCCGAATTATAATTTATTTCTAAATTAACTGAAGAGACTAGTTATAAACGCTAAAAATGATAATTTGGAAAGCATTTTTCTTTATAAAAGAATTTAGTTATTTTATATTGATTTGAAAAGTGCGGTATGAAATATTAATGTAATATTTTATAAATGCTTATTCTTTTCCTAATTTGTTCAAAATTAAACATATTGTTATTAGAAATATATTTTCATTTAAAAAATGCCATTTCTATTTAATTGGTATTTTACTTCGAATTTCAAATAATTTAATAAAGGAAACAGAAAGATTATATACGATATGATTTATATGTTGGATCTAAATATAATCAGAGATTATAAAAGAACTAATTAGAAGTTATAAAAGTATTTATCCCCGGTTATAAAAGGTACTAATTCGCTCCAAAACCATAAAGTTCTATAGAACACAGTTTGGAACTACTTTCCTAAGGTATCAAGATAAAATTAAAAAATTTAACACATTTATTACCGAACAACATTGCAAAAAACAATATTTTTATTATGTTGATTTCATGAGAAGTCATAACCAGATCACTATTGAAAAAAAACTATCCTGTATTTTGGTGTTCCCATAAATACTGTAAATTTTACTATATTCTAATAGTTTTGACCATACTTTCTATTCTCAGTGAGGTCAGCACCATGATTCACATTTCATAAAAGGTACTGTATTGTCGCATGCAAACAGATATTTTTTCTCAAAATTTCGGAGAGCCTTCTATTTTGACTCCTAAAAATTTTTAAAAAAAATTATTTTTTCGCAAAATTGAAGAGGAAAAAAAACGTGCCTCAAAGTTTTACATAAAGAACATATCCGGAAATTTTCGACCAAATCAAGAATGTCAAGTATCCAAATGACATGGCTTATTAAATTTTAAAAAAAAATAATAAAAAAAATTCGCATGACATATTTGGGGCTGAAGATTATGAAATCTAACACGAAACTGTGAGATCGTGGGTTCTATTCCAGCTGATGACAGTTTTTTATTTTTATTTCCTTATATTGAAAAATGTTTTTCTTATTTTTTAAAGTATGCATGTTAAAAACTAATAATTTAACAATTATTTAAAAAACTAGCTCCGCCCCTTGTTCACTTTGCTCACTAACCCTCGTGTTTGCTTCTCATTAATCAGTGCAGATAAGAGGAAAAACGGTTTATTTCCATTTTTCTACACAAAAATTACGATTGTCATTTACATTTTGAAGATGACTAAATTTAAGCAAATCAATAAAATTGGAAAATTGGTACCTCCCGCAAAGTTATTTCCCAGTGAAGATGTACTTAAGGGAAAAAGCATTCGCCTCCGAATGAGGTGAACCGAGTTCGAATGCCAGTGATGACTGCTGGTCGATATAAATTCTACACCCGGCTTGCACCGACCACAGTGCTGACGTAAAATATCCTCAGGGGAAGACGGATCATGGGTTAGAGTCCCTGCTGTCAGACTAACCGTGGGAGGCTTCCGTGTTTTTCCTCTCCATGTAACTCAAATGCGGATTGTTTCTATCAAAACGTCGTCCACGAAGGCAAAAATTTCATCAAATACTTGATCCTGGAGTTTTCTTGTTTGCTGGATTGGGTTCAAAATTACAAGGCTACGGAGTTGAACATTAGTAGTCGAAACTCGAAATTGGGTGGGATGTTCAATGACTGTTATACAATAAACTAATAATTTGGCCGCAATAGCTTGGTAAGTAGGGCTATGGACTCGTGTTCGTGAAAATGGGAGTTCGAATCCAGCCGGCCGAAGAATACCCATGTATAAAATGATGACTGTTGCATGTTAAATCTCTCTGGGTCACAAAGTTCAGTAAGTTCTTAACAAATCAATACCTCTGGGTTCTGATCCATGAGTTCCCCTGTCTTCTGCATTGAGTTCAAAATTACATGGCTACGTAGTTAAACATGGGTAGTTGTAAACTCACAATTGAGTCAGTTTTTCAACGGTGGTGGTAAAAAGAATAAATCTAATAATTAAATTGTATTTTATTATATTTCTTTCTAACTCCTTGCATATTTTCTACACATCTTAATAATTTCATGTTTCTAAGTCCATAGATTTTGAGCAACAAAGCAAAATGTAACGTAGAGAAATTTTTTTCATAATTTTATATTAATGCTCAACAATAAAAAATAATGACTGTTTTCCTCAGGTGTATATAAATAGAATTGAACTTACAAGGGCCCCATCTTTTTCAGTAGCTTGGGGCCCCGCCAAGTTTAAATCCGGCCCTGTCTTGGGATTATCTATTTAGTTACACAATATATTAAATTATTTCACTCGATATTAAAATAAGTTTTACTTAAGTTATAGGCACAGGTTCTTAGATTAAAAAAATAATAATTCGCCATTTTGTAAAAAAATCAATGCAGTACAATTTTTTTTGCTGCAAGCCTTAACATTTTAATTTAAGGACATAAAAATATTCCGTTTACAATTGAAATTTCAAAAGTCGAATGTGAAAATGGAATGTCCCCTAGCACCAGAAATCGAAATTAAATAATTACAAGGACAACTATTTTAAACAAGTTAGCGTTTCCGTCCTACTCGAAATTGTTTGAAAAGGTATTTTGTATATATAGATTCCAAAGTTTATTCTACAAATGTTTTAGGGTATACTTTCGGAGTATTTTGATGGAGTTTAGTTTTACACCCTTATTTGCTTAAAATTATTAAATAATATGCTTAAAATAAATTATTCAAGCAACATGATTTAACGCATTTATAGTATAACAGTAAACGGGGATTCCATCGCATATCCTTAACCTTGATACCGCTATCAATAAATGAATGGAATAAGCTTAGATAAATAATAAAAGTTAATTTTTTCCCCGTTTTAATTTTCAAGGAAGTATATTTCGATCAAACAGATTTCATTCTGGAAATAGCGAAATTATTGAGTAGGTCCCTTGGAGCAATATCATTCATATCCTCTTTTGACGAAATATAGGAAAAACTGGTTTTCACAGTTCTGTAAAAAGTATGTTAGCCTTCTTGCCACGTTTTTTATTATTTTTTTATTTTTAATCAAAATAAGTTCGGAAATTTACGTATTTTTTATTGCATTTTTTTAAATCAGATGATTCTAAAATTCGCACGGCTTCGGAAACTTCTTACAAATTTCAATTTTTAGTGTTTCCTGCTAAACAAAATAAGGCATTGTTCCTGATAACAAATTATACTACAATAATATCTTGGGAATCGTGCTAAAGTAAAAAATTAAACAAAATAGTTTAGTATATTATCCGGAAAAAAATCTACATGGAATCATAAAGAAAGAATCATTTAAGATACTGAGATATTTTAAGACGCTTAAAAGTTTTGGCTACGTATTTGACAGCTTTTTATGTTCGGTATCCTTATACTCTTTGTAGTGACTTATAAAACATGGACACTATTTTAGATAATATATGTTGAAGTCACAAGAAACAAAACAAAAAAGACAATCAATGATTTATATTCTTTTTTCGAAAAAAAATAGTATGCTTAGTAAATAATCAGCTGTTTTGCATTAAATAATTTTAAACAGCGGAGTGTTTTTAATTTCTTTACAAGGCTTTATTCTTAGCTAGCAGACAATAATTCTTTTAAAAAAAACTTGACTATAATGTAAAAAGGAACTTTACTTTAAAGAAAATATAAATTAAAGTACTAAAAAAATTGATTAGTATATTAATGAAGAAATAATAAATGTAGTAGGGTAAAGAATAAAATTTTTAAAAATGCTAAAATTTAATTAAATAGTTGGTAAAATAGTTCTGCGAAACACTTCCGGACAGGTGATTACAAAATTACTTTTAAGATTAACACGATATATAAGATGTTGAGAAATTTGCGAGTAAATGTAGTAGGGTAAAGAATAAAATTTTTAAAAATGCTAAAATTTAATAAAATAGTTGGTAAAATAGTTCTGCGAAACACTTCCGGACAGGTGATTACAAAATTACTTTTAAGATTAACACGATATATAAGATGTTGAGAAATTTGCGATGATGTGAGATATGCTTAAATATGTTTACTGCGTATTTTTATTAATATTCATAAAAAATATATACAAGAAACTGAGAAATATTTTATTCCAAATCTATTCATACGTATGTATATTATTGTAATTGTATCAGTTATTAAGAAGAAAAAAACTAAAAAATAATCACATTAAATAAGCACAATGTGGTGTATAATCATATTCTATCAAAAGCATGCTTTTATAAAACTCGACATTCGTTGAATAAAATGTTTTTTATTCAATAAAATGTTTTACTCAAATTTCTTTACTTAATTTCAAATAGATTTTTAGAGGAATAAAAAAGAAACATTGTATTTTATAGTTTTAAAAAAATAAAAATAAAAAGATTAGCAAACGATTATTAGCGAAAAAAATATGAATGAAATTTTACGACACGCGCGCTAAATCAAGTTCTTCGTAAGTTTATCACATTTTAATATTAATCGCCCCATTTAATCATTTTTTCATTGTCGCCAAATTATTTTTTTTAAAATAATTAATTTTAATTTTTCTCATCTTCTAATAAATAAAAACAGTTGAAACTTTAGATTTTTCAATTGAAAAGCATGTAGATTAATATGGTATAAAAAAATCCATACCTTATAATTCAAAATTTTTTCATCCTCTCTTTAATTAAATAATAAAAAATAATTAATAATTATTAAAAATTATTTTTTTCATGAAATTATCTTTGGGTAAATGCGTTTTATGAGTTGGTGCAATATTTTTTTGAATTGCTTCATAAGTTTTTAAAATATGACTGAAAACGCAAAAAGTGAAATTAACATTAAGGGGTCCAAACTTTGAATCGCTCTCCTGACCAAACTATGGGGAACACATTTCCCAGATTGCGGCTACCCCCTATATTTTGAAGATAAGGAATCCAAATATGTAAAAAAAAATATATGTTTATTCAGAGAAAGTACGTTTTTGTGTCTGATTTCGTAACTTAATTAATAGTTAGCACTAACTAATTAGCATATTTGAGGTCACCCCCAGGAACCATTAAGATTGACACTTAGTTCGTGAAAATCCGATCATTAGAACGAAAATTATTCAGGGTGATATCTTTTTTTTTTTGCTGACTGTACATACTACTTAATTCTGAATAGGTATAAAATAGTAATAAATTATGATAGAATTTACAATTAAATAAAAAAAAGTACAACACTGTGTACTTCATTATTAACTTAAGTTGATTACTCAAAATTAATGTTCTAGTTTTTGGCAAAACTAAAACTTGCTTTGATTGCCTTATTATCATCCTGCATTCGAACACTAAACAATTTTTGCTTCTGGCATTTCAGATTTGAGTTGATGGTTTTTTGCTTTTTTATCAGGAAAGATAAGATTAAGTTTATGGACTTCTTTAATCTTTATTTCTTATTTCTAAGAAAATTGTTAAACAGATTAATAAGAGAATTCTTAAAAATCATAATTTTTATTAATCAAATGAGACTGTAATCTTGACTATGACATTGTAATATTGATGGATAAATTATGATAGTCTGCACCGTTGGATTATGATAAGCTAATTAAGCAACCAATTTTTTAAAACCTATAAATCAAAATTTAATTTACTAGCCTATAGAGAAAGAGAAGTGCACATGGATGGCTGTTTAAAAAATATTGAATTTTTTAGAATTGTCTCTCAACAGGGTTTAATCTTATCAAAGTTTAGTTAACCATAATAATAGAAACTATGTAAATAAAAGAAGTCAAAATTTTTTGGAAAGAACGAATATCCGAAAAAATAGATATAAGGCAGAAAATAGTTTTATATTTCTCAGACAAGGACCTTAAGCTGGCAACTCTTAGTGACTATCGAATACAAGTAGAATTAAATGCCTGTGAGTTGGCTTTCGAGTCTAATAAAACGACTACTCTTAAAAAGTGGTCCAAGTGGCACAGCTGTTGAAAGACTGCAATTTGTATGGCTGTCAAAAGCTGATAGATTTTCACACCGGAGAAAAAGTAATAAATTTGCAGTAGAATTAATGCAGCCATCTATCTGAGAGCAATTGGTACACACTGAAAGCCAATCATTTTCTGGGTATAAAAAAGTTAATAGTCTCCCAAGTTGGGATTTTAAAACCAAGTTATTAGAGTTACCTTTACTGACAGGTTGAATAAATTTGGTAACAATATGAAATCCTTTGCATACAGCTGGATTAAGTGACTGTGAGAGATTTTTAGGTCCGAAATTAATAAGTTCCAATTACTCTCCGCAAGAAGCAGAATTATAGTTTTTTGGTTTTGGGTACAAGCTCAAGTTACAAGAGTCACTGTTCCATATAGAAAGGTATCCAGTACTCAAGATTTCTTTCCAAAGAACAAAATAATTGTCCTAATGGACCTATTATCTGCACAGAGCAACATTGCACCGTTTAGAGTTGTTTTAACCTTAACAGTAATAAGGCGACAAAACTGATTTTGTAATCTTTTAAGTATGTCGCATATTTAAACCCTCAAAATCTTCTAAATAGATATATTAGCTCTAAGCATTTTATTATTCAAACTTTATTATCTTGCTGCATGTATTCGAAATACACATAAGATTAAGAACACAAATAAAAAAACTTTAAAAGAATACAAATTTCTATAGTCATAATAATAATTGAATGGTTTCGTGATCTTTTGAAAGTATCCAATTTCCAAGATCACTTATTTGGGAAAATCATTAAAAAATTCAATTTTCAAACAAATTCTGTAAACAGACAATGCTTCTATAAACTTCTAAGAAGAAACAGTTTTCAAATCATTACAAAAATTTAAAACAATGAACCCCTCATTTTTTATTTGAATTAGCTACATTATTAAACAGGGGTGATTGTGAGCCCAAGTCAAAATTCCGGAAAATTTCTGGAGTAAAAAAAAAAGTTTAAATCGAAAAATAAGAAAAAATTTAAACAAGGTTTTTTTTTCTTTTTCTCAATATTTCTTAGTTTACTTAAAATATATTTAAAATTTTACACACACATACCTATGATGACCTGGAGAAGTAATTAAAATTTACAAATATGTCTTTCTTTCTCGAGTTTATAATCGTAATAACTATTTACTGATAAAAAATTAATATTAATCTTGAATATAAGCTTATAAAGTAGCTCTCCTTAAAAACAAATAAAATAAACTGTGTTTCTAAGTTACACCCTTGAAAATTTGATTTCCGAAAACTTTTGAGATCAATGATTTTTTAAAACATCTCAACCTTCGATCTCCGGAAACTTACGGATCACTGTTAGCAAAAAATCCGGAATTTTTCCAGAGCACATTCAGCCCTGATTAAATCAGTTCCACTCTCATTTTTTAAAACAAAAATAGTTCAAAAGATGCATCATTAAAATAGTAGTTCCGCTATGTTTGGAAAACAAAACAATTGTTTAAGTCTTATGAAATAATTTAAGCTGTCTTTAGCAAACATCGAAGAAATTTTTTTGCTAATATTTTTCAGTTAATTCAAATTGATAGTTTATTAGATCTATTAGTCTATTAAGTCTTGATAGTTTATTAAATCATATGCCTTGTTTTAAAATTAGACTACTGTTATACACATTATGAAGTATGCATGAAACATACTTAGAAATAACTGTATAAGTTTTTAGCATATGGCTCAAGTTTTAACTTACTCCATTTTGAACATTGCTCCTGTTTCTCATATTAAAGCGATCCGATGGTGACCTATAAACAAAAGAATAATTAAAATCAAGTAAAAATAAATAAATAAATATATTCCAATTTTAAAACAGAAAAACAATTCTAATTACCTATCTCTTCCTGGGCCTGATTTATAGTAACCTAAAGAAGGAGTTCAGAAATAAAATTTAGAAATTTGAATGTCAAAATACAACTTTGCAAAAACAAACAGGAAAATACACATTGGGAGTTAAATAATGGTGATAATGGAAAATCATGCTAGATCTAGACACAATGGTCTGACATAGCTTGATTATACTGCCACTGGCATCTTGAAGTCCACCCAGCTTAAGATTGATGAAAGCTAGCTTGGGAAGTAAAGGCATCTGGTGCAGAATGCTTACCACATGGTCACTATTAATTAAGCATGCCATCCTGTTCTTACAAGAGATTTTTCTTGAACATTTAAAGTAGTAATACACTTTATCAATTCATTTTTGATTTGATGAATGTGGTTTACAATGAAGTTATAATCTGATGATCACAAAGGAGGTTTTAAGTTATAAAACGAAAGAAACACAGCTGCCATAGGAAAAAATTCAGTAGATACGAAATGATATAATTATCGTGATAATTGTTGCAAAATATACTAAATATTTTAGGGATTTTTATAGTCATCAAAATAAAATAAAAACTGCAATATTTTCCAGGTACAATTTCACATTAAATGATCTTGAAATGTTGTGTATTATGCTTATTCATAATTTTAAATAGTAAGAGGCATTTAATTCATCAAAGATAGTTAACTGAATTTTATAAATGACGCTCGTTTTATTATGAATTAGGGAAATTTATTTAAATATTCAAGCAGGCAATAATCTGCATTAAAAATTCTATTTCAATAGGGATTTTTTAAGAAAACTTACTCAATTTTAGGGAATTTTTTAAAATGTACAAAAATCAGGAGAATTTTTATTAAAGCAGTAGACCAGGAGAAACTGGCAATATCCAGTACAGTTGGCAGCTATGAATAAAGCTTCTTTTAATTATTATTTCTCACCCTTTTTAAAATAATTGTGAGGAGATAAATTATTTTGGTTTTCATCCATGCACTATCATATGACTTGTCTGAAAATTGTATTTAATAAAAATAATAACGTAAGATAGCAAATTAGACAAGAAGCAAACAGAATTGAGACCCAGTTTTCAAGCTAAAATATTAACCCTATTAATTGATTACCCAGGAGAAAAACCTATGAAAGCAACCAGATCCTGCAGCTGGACAAAACTGTTTGAGATAATATTTTGCAACTTAAGTATTAAAATTTAAACAGATAAATCTAATATAGAGTTAGGTTGGATGCCATATTGCACACAAAACCTTCTCTCTCTTTTTTTTTCAAACTTAGAAAAAAACCAAATAGCCTTGTAAATGATAAAAAACCCGAACATATCCAAAATACTTTCTAATATTCTCTTTTAATAATTTTTAAAATTATCTTTATGAAAGTATAAAACTATATTTTAGAGCTTGCTATCTCAATGATAGAACAGACGACTACTTTCTTTTAATACAAAAACTTGTGCATAAATTCTAAGCTTTAAAATGATTTTGTTAAAACAAATGAAATTCATTTCTTAACTATAATGATACATAAGGGTTTCCACAAACAGTCGAAACAATTTATCTGCTATCAGTTTATTTTTTCAGTCATTTTCCCCTTTATATTTAAAACTTACTGAGATAAATATAAAAAAGCACCATTCACTAAACAAAAAGAAATTAGGATAGATAAGTATGTTATAACTTTTTGCAACAACCCATAAATGGGCAGAATTTTTAAGGGTGCTTTATAAAATAATAAAAAAGTAGCGTTCTCAATGTTTTTAACTATGAAATCATAAATGAACGACCTTCTTTTAGCGCAACCCTAAGACTTCATTAGCAAATTGTGAAATATATTTAACAAAAGACGATAATTTATTAAAAAAATATTTAATAAATTAAAAAGTAATTATTTTGAAAATATATAATGAATGAAATTCTTTCCTTTTGTGGTTTTAACATAGCCAGTCTTAAAATTGAGTTTTATGTTAAGACAGTTTAATTTACAGGTCTAGAGTGGCATCTAAAGTTCATAATTTGATTTGAATGAGCTGGAACAAAAATGAAAAAGGACGAAAATAAACCTTGAGAATAGTTATCCGATATAAATAACTAGTGGAAAATTAATTGAATATAATTTTGTTACAGGGTTTCGAAACTGATAATGTTGTCTTGATTCTCAGAAACTCCCATGACCCTTCCACTGAACCCAAGGGTTACGTGGTTCATACAAGGGTTACATTTAGGTACTGCTGTACTTTAATGCACAGAAACTGTTAAATACAAGTCATAACTTTTTTAAAAGGAGAAAAAAAAACACTGCCTATATTACTAAAGTCTGCGTATTTGTATCTTAAGATACGAATTGCTATTTTGTAACTAACTTTAACAGTAATACAGTGTCAATAGTAAGAGTGCATTATACTCAAAAATAAAACAAGGAGAAAAGAAAACTCCTTTACTACAAGTTTTGATGTTGTTTATACCTAAATTTGAAGGGTCTGAGCCAGTTGCAACAAAACAAAAATGCTTGAATGGAAATGTGTGAACGCAACAAAACATTGCAAAAGAACACTTGTGATGATCATTGATCAGATGATTATCAACAAAAGAACTGGAACTAGACAGTAAGATGCTTTGCAATAATTTACATTATTGAGTAAGACCTTACATTATTGAGTAAGTTTTGATGTTGTTTATACCTAAATTTGAAGGGTCTGAGTCAGTTGCAACAAAACAAAAATGCTTGAATGGAAATGTGTGAACGCAACAAAACATTGCAAAAGAACACTTGTGATGATCATTGATCAGATGATTATCAACAAAAGAACTGGAACTAGACAGTAAGATGCTTTGCATTAATTTACATTATTGAGTAAGACCTTAGAAAAGTTAAAATTTAATTTTAATTTTTACTGATTTATTTGTAAGTGTGAATGGTGTTAAATACCTTTTAACTTGCAAAGTATTTAAAGTTGCACAAATGTTTTAGCAGTTTAGTGCTATTTAATAGAAGAGACATTAAAATAACATTAATTAACTTTGCAAGTTTTTATGGAAAACACCTAAAAGATAATTACCAAGTTTTAATTTGTCGTAATTAACAATTAATTAATCAAGTTTTAATTTGTTGCAATAAAATAAATATTAAATTAAAATTTTCTCTTAAAATACACAGGCATTAAAAAGCACGAGATAATCAAAATTCTTTTAGATATAAAACCTTCATTATAATCTTGGCGACTTCTTTTAATGGGTCTTGCATCAAATGCATCTGGCCTTCGACGTCTCCTTCTAAATTTAAATAAAAAAATACAATTCCTTTTTAATGATAATTGAAAAAGTACAAAAACGTATTTAAATAATATTTGCAATGCTGACAATGTATTTTCATAGTAGAAACTTTTCAATTAAAATATCTATTTGTCTTTAGAGAAATCAATGAAATGCCTCGTGAAAAACTATTTTGAGGCACTGTACCTGCACTGTACTTACCTGCACTGTAAGATCAAAAAAACAAGTGTAAAAGCGTCAAGTTAACAGTTAAACACCTTCAATAATAAGATGTATACACAGTGAATAACACAAATATTAAAATAAGATATCAAAAGAAGACCAAAATAAAATTTAGAACCAGTTTTAGCAAAGTTATAAATCGTATCAGTTAAAATCAGTCTTATTATTATTTTTTTTTTGTGTGCATAAATTGCATACAACATATTTTATACTTCCTAAGTTCAACTTTTTGATTTTTAATTTCCTAAATTGGCTTCCCCCCCCCCCCAAGGGTTTTAGTAAAATTTTTAATCCTCCTTAGTATTCCCCAGATTCATTTAACCCACTGACGGATCTGCACGTAAAAAGTCATATTTTAACCTGCAGTCTTCACTGCATAGCAAACCAGGTTTTCCTATGATAATGGATAGGGGAACTGTGTGTAGGGGAGAAACATTCTCCCAATTTCGCCCATTTCCTTAACCGCCAGTGGGTTAAGCTAATTTGAAATCCCCTGAACTTTTAGGTTATTAAGGTTTTCCTTGACACATATGAACACAGATTCAATATTCTCTGCAGCAGCCCAAAGCAGATACTATCTGCCTGAAATTGGTGGGGCATGCAAATCCTCTACCACAGCAATGCATGGTTTTGGGGACAAAATAGCAGCAAACATCTCAACTCTCTACACATATTACTGGCATCATTCCTAGATGACAGACTTCTACAATACTGGCCTACAAAAAGTTGAGCCCACTCAAGTACTGCAATTTTGGTTGTTTTTATGTTGAGAAACATAGCGGTATCTTTAGTAATGACTTTTATAGCTTTAGCACTTCAGAAAAAAACTTTTAAACATTTTCTAAGAAGTTTCAAAATTTTGATTTATTTGAGGAATTTTAATATTTAGGATAAGTTAAATCAGTACAAAAATGTCAGCATTGCAAAAGAAATTTTCTTTAAAAGTTATAAGCTTATGTTTAAAAAAAAAAAAAAAAAAACAGCCAATATGCCAAGTTTAAAAATGTATTTAAAAATGGAAGAAATTTAAATAATCTTCTTCAGATTTATTAAACATGAAAAAGTTTAATCATAAGATAAAAATAACCACTAAAATTTAATTAAAAAATAAATTTGGCACACAAAATTAACACAGAATAATAACTAAATGATCTATATAATCAAGTTTCAGAATACCTTTATGGACCAACATAGCTTTTCTTTCTTTCACATGTGCGTGAAATATAAGTACCTCTTAACTTTAATAATAAATGCCCAATGTACAAAAAGACAGCATTCTGTGGAATGACTAATGACAATCAAGTAAAGTATGAAAAAATTAATATGTACATTGCTAGGCATTCTACAGAATCACAAATGAAAAGTCCATAAAGTACGAAAAAAATTCTATTTAACACATTGCCTGGCATACTATAGAATAACTAATGAAAAATCTACAAGTATTCAAGGAAATGTAATGAAAAATCTAACAGCACAGCTACCAACATGGATAGGAAAAAAAATCCAGTAGATTTTAGGAAATAACATAAATTTCATATAGCTGTTGTATATAGAAATATCCTAAATATTTTACATCTAGGAAAATTTAGGGATTTTTTATTGTCATCAAAATGCAAAACTTTATTACAGTAATAACTATAAATGCTTTGCTACATTTTCCATTTATGATTGATATTAAATGAACTTGAAATGTTTTTAGGTAAACTCATAATTTTTAATAATAATAATAGACAAGTAATTTATTATTGATAGTCGAGATTTTTTAAAATTAATTTACAAAGGGAATTCTGAATAAGATTAAACTGAAAACTATCATTCAAGAAAGCAAAAAATTGCATAAAAGTTCTATTTCAATAGGGATTTTTTTAGGAAACTGACTCATTTTTAGGGAATTTTCTAAAATGTGCAAAGAACAAAATTTTTTATTAAACCAGTAAAGTTGGCAACTATGTAACAGAATACCTATAAAATGACTAGGTTATGTATGTAACAATTCTCACAATTCATATTTTGCCTAAAGAACATTTACCATACTATAGAATGCCTAGGCATTCTATACAATGATTAGGCAAAGTATATATTTCCTCATAATTCATACTTTCTTAAAATGTAGGGCATTCTATACAAATACTAAGCACTCAATAGAATGCCAGCATTTTATACATTGATGGTAAAAAATAAAAATAATTTCACAATATCATAGAACTACTCATAAGAGGTAAATAAATTAAAAAGATATTTCAGATATTTATTTCATAATACTTAGATATTGAAGAAGAAGAAAAAAAGAAAAAAAAAACAACCTAGTTTAATTAGATCTTCTTTAGGATATTTTAATACAGAAAAAATGGTTAAATGAGGTTATGCCAATCTAGCATAAGAAAAAATAAGCATATCTTGCAAAATCATTTTTAGTAAAACAATAAAACTAACCAAAATTCATGAAAAAGTCTTTCATTATACTATTAAGAACAGTAAAAAGTGATTTTTTGAGCACAATACAGCTATACAGAGTTTCTTTGATTAACCTTTGGCAAAGCAAATACGAAAAACATGCAAATATCAGAAGTATTAGAAACTTTTATATGCACAAATTTTTACAAGAATTCTTTTTTAAAGGATTTGAAAACCTATAAAAAATGTATTAGAAAGAATTTGAAAAAAAAAAAAAAAAAATTTTAAATTTTAAACATATAGTTGCAAACTATGTCTATTTAAATACACAGCTTAAGGTTTATTTCACTTACGGTGCAAGTGATTCTCAGAAATTTAAAATTCAAGAGCATAGATACAAAACATAGAAATATTATGTGTATTTAATTTCAGGTTTTAAACCACTTACTTTGAAAAGCTATCCATCAAATGATAACATGAGACATTATGAAATTGAGTTTGAGTACTCAAACATACAGAAAAAAACACAAGTAGCCTAAATGCAGAACCAACTAACTTAACTAAACTTAGTATAAATAAATACAAAAATTAGATCAATCCTTTCTGACAGACTTAGATAATATAAAAAATTTACATGAGCAATTATAATTAATTAACTATTGAATCTAGTTCCAACCTTTTCTTCGCCACCTATTTTGGAAAATTTGTTAGAAATTACCAATTTTTAAAAATGTTTTAATCTTTATAAAACTCTATATTGATTATTACACATACCTTCTCTATGCATTTATACATTCTCATTATTGATAATTACACATGCCTGAAAGTCAAATGAAATGACGTAATCACAGTAAAAGTGTAGTTGCACAAAGCAGAAATTCCCAAGATTATCTGCGAGTTAGAATTGATTAATTTAAATTATAATAATTTCCTATTAAATGATTTAATGAGTAATACTAAAAAAATTTTGGCGGCGTTGAGAATGATTAATTGTGGGGTAAAAAAGAGAATTTTGACCATTCTTTGCTTTTAATGAGTGACACTAAAAATGTTCTATGAACGTCATTCCTGTATATTACACAGATCTGCTTTATAGTATACAAAAATTTAGTCAAGAGCCAAAAGAAATTAGGTCATATGGATACAACACTGATTATTTTTTAATGTCGATTTCTATTTTGACAACCAATGTACCCTGAGAGATAAAAATTATTACAATTTTATCGGGAAGGTTACATTCATTTTAAAAATGAAAGATAGTTATTATAACACATCAATTTTGAAGATGTCTGACAATATTCAATATGAGCATAACCTTTTTTCTTATCAAAATGCTTCAACGTGTTACATTATTTCAATTTCATGAAGGAAAAAAAAAAGCCAGTCAAAACACAATGAGTTCAATGTTTCTTGCCAGCTATTTTTCTGCAGAAGTTTAGATTATTTTCTCTAATACTTCCTACAGAAATATTTAAATACAAAAGTAAATTAATTTAATATTAAATCAAACAAAGACTAGCAATCAGATTAGCAGAAAATGGAATTTACTGGTTTGAATTTATATTTTGAACTAGAGGACTCCCTCACCTGCATGCCAATTACTGAACTGTTTCAGTTCTTTCCAGATTATTTCTTGATTTGATTTGGATTATTTCCCTACATGTTCAATACCCCAGATTATAATTTTAATTTCTTTTATACAGTGAAACCTCCAGGAAAGATCACCTATATGAAGTGACTTCCTTTAGGAGAGACCATCAAAGCCTCTCAAGCTCTTCCAGGAACCGGGCAAACTTCTGCACCAAATGCAAGAAAGGTCAATTAAGGAAATATGAAAAAATTATCAAAACAAATAAATAGATTAAAATCTATTCAAACTATCTGTGTGATACTCTTGTTTATAGCACTTTTTTTGACAATCTCTTAAAAGAGATCTAAAACATCATGTTGCAGACAGAGTGCACTAAATATGATGCTATCAATGCTTTATATTTATAATTAAAAGTGAATAAATCAGGGCTAAAAAAAAAACACCGTCAAAAATTCCCCGCAGACAACGAATTTCTCGAATCCAACGCCCACGCGTACGACCATTTTCCTGTTCATGATACATTTTCAATTTTTGTTATCTTACAAGAGTCTAGCGCCTCACTTCTAAAATGACCCTCTAATCTAGAAATCCTATTAATTCCTTCGCCAGACCAAATGCGCTTGCTCACGTAATCGGTAAACAAAAGAAAAGTTGCTCCACGCATGTGCATTTGGACTTTTAACAAAGGAATTAACAATTCTGATCACGTACCGCCCAGCTCGTGACGTCACTGTGGACTCCTCCTTGCTGCTTCCAATCAGGGCACTCAAATCCTGGCACGCTGTTCCTCGCGTTTCTCCTCTGAGTCACTGTCACTCGAAAGTTCTTGTCTCCTTTCCCTACTTCTAAAAAAGCAAAAACTAACGCGGCCAGACTCCGCTTGCACTGCCGTTCTTATCATATTTACGGCAAAAAGATGAAACGGCAGCAAAGCATTAGCAATTATTTTGGTAGTGGAATTGGTAACGATACCAATAAAAAGGTGAAAACCATTACAGAAGAGTGATTCATTGGACGACATCGGAAAGAAAAAAAATCTTCATCAAATTTACCACCGAGAGAAGAGAAAGCGACAATTTCTAAAGATTTAGAAAAGAATTTCGATGGGTGGAGTTCCGTGAGGAAGAACAAAAAATGTATTGCAAATGGTGCACGAAAGTCCCTAATTTAGCGGATAAAAAAGCCCTTTATTGAATGGAGCAGGTGGAACTGCACAAGGGTTTCATAAAGAAACTCTTCAAACGCATGATGTCATAATAAATGCAAAGAAGCTGTAAAAGCTAAATCCAACCCTACAAGGTTACTATTAGTAACCTAGTATTTCTTTTATTACTGTATAATGTAATCCTAGTAACTACTAATTCATAGAGCAATTTATATAAATGTTTATAATAAATAAGAGAAAATAATATTTTTATTTATTTAGAAGCTTAGGGTTAGTTTCAAAGGAGGAGGGGTACATTGTTGGACAAGCCGTCCTCAGGGACGGGTAAAATTTGATTTTTTTCAAGCCCTGGAATTAATTATAAAAATAAAAAAAAGTTATTTTAGAAAAAAACTAAGCACCTCAAACAAACATCTTCTCATTTTGTTAAAGTTAATTTTTATGATATAAAATTAAATACAAACTTAAAGAAAAAAACATAATTGTTTATTTATTTAAAATAGTTCTATCAATCATAATTGGGAAATTTGTTTTTCTTACACATAATTATATCAGTAAATGTCATTTTTATCGACGCTAAATTTCATTCATCGACTGAATTTTCATGACACCAACATAGGTGGCATTTCCACAAAAAAAAAGACACAGGCTAAAATTAAAATCCTTTTCAAAAAATCAAGCACCTTCGATGACACTATGAAGTCAATGGAGGTAACCCATAAGAATGACCAACCTCCATTAATGACCATTTTACTATAGAGCAGATAGTGGTTGCTCCTGAGAGATTTCACTGTACTGTATTATAAATCTATATGAGACTAGGGCTCCTATTCACTATCACCAACATTCTAAACTGCTTGTGCAGTTCTTTTTAGATCACTTCTATTCTTTCATCACATCTATCCACAGCGAAACAGATTGCCGATAAATGGAATAATTCATGCAAATTAAAATTTGTTTCTTGCACGAAAATTTAGAACTTACAAATTAGAAATCCTTAAAAAATTTAGCAAATGATTAAATAATGATAAATATTTGCCAATGTAATTTGAATTTCATTTTTAGAATTTTATCTTAAAATAGGTAGTAATTTATTTTTACAAACTACAGCAGGGGTGAAAGTTTCAAAAATTGTCAAGACTGAAAATTTCAGAAGTGGGCGTGTCCCGTCCAATAATTTTAAGTAGACAAAATTATATATGAATTCTTTTCATAAAAATTGTGAACAAATTTTTCAATAAAAAGTAAAATACACAAAATGCAAACAAGGCTTATAAAAATTCCATATTTATTTTAGCAAACCTATTGTTCAGGAGTATAAACAAAATATGCAAAGTAATTAGTTATTTCAAGCAAAAATTACCTCAGCTTTTAATTTTTTTCAAACATTTAATTTTCTGATAAAATAAAGTGCTAGCATTTTAAGGAAAAGAATAATACTTAGCTAAGTTAATACTTTGTTAATAAATAACAAAAAAAATTTTCAAGCTAAACGTAGTTCAATAATAAAAATAATATTCAACAAAATGTTGATATTTAATAAATGTTAAGCCTACAATGCTTATTAAAATTAGACCAATATTGATTAAAAACATATTGCATTTACACAACTATCTTTACAGTATATCTATACTTATCAATTTTAAAAAGAAAAATTATGAAATTTTAATTACAAACTAAAAACATTTATCAATTTATATTTAATTAAAAAATTTACAATTCTTAAAATAAAAGTACACAGAAAATAGAGTGATTTATAAAGAGTAATGATTTAACTCTTTCGAAAATAATTAGTTAGAAGATTAATAATATTCCGTTTCGCTCCGTCTTGTGGTTTTTTTTAAAAAGACGGAAATCCGTCAAAATACGGAAAACTTTCACCCCTGAACTACAGGCCTCCTAGTGAGCCAATGAAAAATTCTTGCAACATGTTTTGTTACAGTAAGCACAGATCACTCTGCTTTTAAAAAAGAACAAACTACAAACTAAAAAAAGTATAATTTACTTAAGCACAATAAAGGTGAATTTCATCACAAAATATATGTAAATATATATATATATATTTTTTAAATTTCCGAATCACTTTTTATAAAAAATAAAGTAAGTTTTAACATTTTCCAATATAATTTTATAAATGCACTGGACAATATATTGATAATTTTTATGGTATAGTTGCATTAAAAACAATAATTAGCATCCTGATTTAACTTTCTCTCATACCAATATTTGAGTAAAATTATTACCAGAGTTCACGATTTCCCTTATCGATTACATTTAACGTAATGCTTCAATAATCTTGAAATGAAAACATGGGAAATATGCCACCTAACATCTTACAATGAAAATAATTTTGTAAATATTCTCTTAATTAACCCTTAAAAAAATCTATCAATTAATTATTGTATTGTTATAGGAAAAGAGCATTGTTAAAATTAGATAAATGAGATGAATAATGCCTATGAAATGATAAAACACCACCCTACAAGATTTCTTACAGTATTTGTGGAAAATAATAAATGTATGACCGCCATATAATTTGATATTGTAAAAATGTTAAGTTAATTTCTTGACTTTGAACTATGAATATAATTAGAAAGAAGCCCCTAAGTTTGAACTATTGAATTTTGCTATTATAAGCATTATTAATTAAAATAAAAAAATTTTGTGGGGAAAATTAAAATCTTTCAAATTTAAAAACTGATATTTTTTAATCCACATTTACACTCATAGAAAATGGGATGTTCTGAGTACAACCAAACATCTCGATTATCAGGGCTAAAAGCTATTAATCAGGATGAAAGATTTTTATCAAGAAAATGAGGAAAACTATGAATTCTATAGAATCGAGGAGAGCAAAGGCAAAAAAAAAAAATAATAATAGTAATAAACCTCTAAAGAGAAAGAATTTATATTAGCGGAGAGAGATAAGATAATGTCTCGGCAGAAACAAATACAACTTATTTTATCTCTAAGACATATAATTAAAAAAAAAAAAAATTTTGAAAGGAAAAAATTAAGATGGGAATTTAAAAATTAAGATGCAAAAGAATTTTATTAATGAATGCAGGCTTTATGGCTCGATTGTCTTTCAAAAATGTGAATTATATAAAAGGATTTAATTAATAAAATTAAAAAGTGAACTTAAAAATTTAACAACTCAAAATCTAATCCAAAATTTAGAAAAACCCTTAGAATTTTATAACGAATAACAATTTTACATCGATAAAAATAAAGAAACAGAAAAATTTATAACGAGATAACTCAAGAACTAATTGAAAATTTAAATAATGGCAGACAAGTTGCACGTCTTCAACCCATAACCAATTCACTACATTAGCTGAAAACAGTAAATAGATGAATGCACCATAAATTTGTCATTTTAAATAATTTGCCTTTATAAAACAGTTAATAAAATTTACTCTCCATAAAATGACTGAAGTCGAAAAAAAATTATGAAACAACAAACGATATAGGAAGATTTGTTTAAAAGATTTACATCCAATGGATGGCCTTGAGTTCAACCCTTGTGCAAATTGCAAGATTCTATTATAATTCAATAAATGATAGATAAACATTAAAAAAAAAGAAAAAAAATTCTTATGTATAACTACACAGCTGAGAGTACTTTCATTGCTAAACAATTCTTATTTAAAAGTCAAAACATTAAAATCCCTACCCCTCAATTTGAAAATAGAGTATGAAATGGTGCAATTATTAAATATTTTTACAGAATGATCAATTTTAGCAAAAACAGTAATTTTTAAACTACAATTGTGCAATAACAAAAACATAATCAATAAAAAAAGGTGGCACCACTAGGAAAAAGGATAACTTTTTTTACAAATTTCTTCAATTTTACATTACAAATTACAATTTAATTACAAATTAAGCTTCAATTACAAATTAAGCAATTCAAAATGGCAGAAGAAATAGACATTTTTCATTTAGAGAAAAACTGAGGAAGGAGATTAAGTCACTTCATTTCAGTTAAAAGAAGTTAAATTGTCATTAAAAATTACTAAATTTTGACTTGGGAGACTAAAAACAAAAAAATACGACTAAACCAGTTATAATACGATTAACAGACTTTAGGGGTAAAAGGGAACCTATTTGGGAGCAACAAGTTATTATTCATCTTTTTTTTTCATTTGAAAAATCAGTTATTAAGTTTTAGGTTAGATTAGTTAGGTTTTACTTCTAGGCTACTTATATACTAACACATGAAAAATAAGGATTCAACCGGAATAAGGACTGGATAGTTAGGATACTCAATTACATGACAATTTTTTTTAAATTTTTATAACCTATATTTTAAATTTTTTAATTTTTTTTAGAAAGCTTTAAGAGATTTAATTTTATATGTAATTTGAAAATACCCCTTTAAAAGCCAAAAATAATTATGTACTTCTGAAATAAATAAAAAAAGAAACTTTTCAAATATGACATACTTGTTTTTAGCTAAACACTCAAGCATTGAAAATTTTAAAAAATAAACGTTTAAAATGTCTTTTTTTATGATACATAAAGCAAACTTTAATAAATTTTAAACACAGAAAAATGGAGTAAATAGGATAACGATCACTGAACAGCTTAAACAAATGTTAACATAAAAATTAATGGGAAAGTAATAATATATCTTACATTGACGTAGCTATGAAGTTTTGAAGGGATAAAAACTGTTGTTATAGAAACTAATTTTAAATTAGCAGCACAAACAATCATGATTCTAAAGAGAAAAACTGCTAGAAACTGATTTTAGAATACATATATACAGCAAAAACATGGTTTTACATTTTTTGTTATCCTGCCAAGACATTTTCTACTTGTCCATGAGAGTTTCATACACTGCATAAATGATCCCGGATTTCATGTTACTGTTTCAGAAGGAGAAAAAAAAGAAAAAAAAACGCATTATACACTTTTCTAACAGATGAAAATGATTTTTTCTCTACAGAACTCGCACAAACTTTTACTGGGTTTTCTTTTTCTTCTTTGTTTGGCATTTCTGAGTCTTTCTATTCTATATTCTCCTTTTGTCTGTGAGAAGGGATTTTTCCTCTTGAAAAAAAATGAGAAGGGTGGTGGAAAGGGCAAAGCACAAGTAGGGTAGTTAAAGTATGGAAGCTTAAATTTAAAAATTTGCAAGTGGAATTTTTTCTAGAAAATTTCAACCTTTAAAAATCTTGGAATAACCCAATAAATATATGATTCCTTTAAAATTTGATTTATCAGGAACTATTCAACTAATTTTGCTCAAATTTTGCATTTTACCACATAAAATTGCATACTTTAAAATGATACAAAAATTTTATACCTTGTAATTCCAAATTTTTTTTTACTATTATTTAATAATATTTATTCTTTTGCATGGAATTTATCTTTGAAGATAAGAATTTTATAATTGTGTGCAAAAAGTTTTCAATTTAAAAAGTTTTTGAGATGTGACAAAATATGCAAAAAGTAAAATTAACATTAAGGAGCCCAAACTTTGAATAGCTCTTCTGACTAAACTATGAGGACCATATTTAGAGGGTAAGAAATCCAAATCCGTTGAAAAAAGAGAAATGATTCAGAGAAAGTATGTGTTTTGAGTTTGTAACTAAAATATCATCTGCACTAATTTAACATATTTGAAGCCACCCTCTCGAGTCCAGAAACGTGATGATCCGATCATTAGATCAAAAGTTATTCAGGCCTTTTTTTTTTATGGCTCACTGTGTGGGGACAGAAAACTTCTAGTAACTGTACAAAGAGCAGGACCACTTAAACATTCCCCAAGCATGTTTTAAACTATATTTAATTTTAAGTTGAATGAGGGTTTTTTAAAACCTTTTCTGTTTTTAAACTTTCTGAATATTAATGAACTAATAACATTGGTCTTGTTGGATTAGATCACTTAGGGACTAGCAACATCATATTATGTAATTATTAGCTCACATAACTATCTGAATATTGACATAATCTTATAATCACTTGCTGTCGTTAAAATAATTTAATATTTTTTAAAAATCAATAAAACAAATAAACTGATTTCAGAATAAATTTCATGTTATACCAAATAAAGTAACAAAATGAATTATAAATTAAATAAAATATTGATAAAAAAAATTAAAAACTCTGAATTTTTTTTAAAGTTCACAACTGAAATAAATAATAATAAAAAAAAAAAAATAATAAAATCAAGAAAAAGAACATTTATTGTTAAATTAATTATGTTGGTATAATCTTTGTCACATAAAGCTTGGTAGCAATTTAATGTAAACTAATTATCCCTGCAAATGATGCAAACAAATTATGAAATGGCAGTTGAATAGTGATTCTCAGAAAATAGTTTATAATGTTCCAACTAAAAACCTAATTAAAATAAACATTTATTTTGATCAATAAATTTTTCCACTAAACTATATTTTCAAAACTAAATGCATTTAACATAAATTAATATCAATTTATGTAACATTTATCACATTAGACTTTATACAAACTTACCTAAACTATAGATTTCCAAGAAAGAGTACGAAGAATCACTTATAAATCTTAATTTAAATTTAGAAAAAGGAGAAATCTAAAGAACAATAAAAAATAACTAAGACAAATTACAATAAAATAGAAAAAATTTGAAATAAAGGAATGCTGAGAGATATAAAATCTGATTTCATTTAAAAATGTATTTGAAAGTTCTTATTAAGAATTTCAACTGTTCTGCAAATCAAACCATCTTAAGCTCCTCGTGGCAGAATCGTGGCGACATTGTCGCAGAACGTTACAGAGTTCTTGCAGAAAGAATTTCCTTTCAGAAAATAAAAAAATGTGATTTTATTTTCGGCAAAATTTTCAAAATTTTTTTTTCTCTAAAATTATATTTAAAAGATGCCTTTTTCGCGCATCGGAGGGGAAAGAAATGTTCTTAATTTTTCGATTATTATTTGAGAAGAATGAAAAATAAAGAATATTGAAGCAAAAAAATTCTTTTCTGCAGAAATGCTAGAAAGATTTTTTTTTCCTCCACAGTTATACTCATGAGATACCTTTTTCAAGCATCAGAGGGTAAGAAATGCTTGTGATTTTTTTAAATTCCTCTTTGGAAAAAAAATAAAAAAATTTAGTCTTCTTTTTTTTTTTACTAATATTTTTTTAAGATTAACACGATTTTTAATTTGTAAGTTTTTTTTTTATAATGTGATGATGATTTGCGAAATGCGAAAAAAGAAATAATTAGTGTGTTTTCCTGTTACAAAATGTGAGAATATCGTCCATGATATTAGAATAAAAAATATTACATATTCATTTTAAAAAAAAAAATACATACAATTTTATTATATGGAAATAGGCTTTTCTTTGTAAATACAACGTTTCTGTTACTTTAAATTTAATTAATAGCAGGTGTATTAATTACTGTTAAAAGTATCTTGCAGAAAGATAATAGTGATAGAGAGGTTTGTCGCAGAATGCCCAAAAAAATTCTGCCACAGGGCTTAAGCTACTTTATAGATAACTAAGCAGCACTGTTTTTTTTTTTTTTTTTTTCATTTCACGTGATTCCTATCATAAACAGAGGTAAAAATTTAAGTGTACATTCAATACTTATCGTACAAGCAAAATATTGTTATTAAGAATGGAATTTAGCAGGCACATTTCATTTATATCTGATATATTTGAAACTTATTGCTAAAAAAAAAACTTTATATTAAAATTTATAAAAAAAAAATTAGAATGAAATTTTCTAAGATGTTCAATTTGCAACATGACATTGACTTGAGATTTAAACATTAATTTGACTAAAATATATATTAAAAAAAATCATTTGCCAGCATGTTTTACTGAGGCATTTTAATAAAAAAAACTTTTAAAGCATTTATTTGTATTAGACCATAAAAATTAAGAGGATTCCATGCAAAATGAATAAGTAGAAATTAAAAAAAAAAAAAGAAAAAAGACAGACTTGGAATGCAATGTTATTTTATCTGACAAAATAATTTCTTCATCATATTTATAAGTTCCAGTCATCATAGCTATATTGATTTTCCTAGTTAATATTGAATTGAAAATCACTTTTATACGAAAAGTATAGTAAAAAAAAAAAAATGTCACAATTCATTTCATTTCAATATGGAAAAACTATTATAAGAAATTTTGAATTTTAATAGTCAAATTTTAAAGAATCACTTAGATTCTTTAAAATTTGACTTAGTCTTACAACATAAAAAGATGTCCTTACTTAGTTGATAATACAGGGTTGCCATAGAAAAAATTAACAATATAGTTGCATTTAGTAGTCTAAAGCATGAAAATAGTTGCCTAATTAAGAACAAAAGTATAACTAAAATTTTATTAAATGACTTAATTGTCATATACCATGATCTATTTTAGTCAAGTTGGTGGCAAATATGATAATTTTCATATAAACATTAGTGTTAGAGCACAAAATTTTTATATAAAAAAATTTTATATTTGCAGAAAATTAAATTTTTTTAATTAATAGAAATCATTCAAAAAAATATTTTTTCATTAAAAAAACACACTTTTTCTAAAAAATTGTCAGTTTAAATATTCAAATTCGAAATTCACACACTGTAATATCATATTAAAAATTGGGTACTTAATGCAGAATTTCTTAGCAATAAGTGTTCAAAAGGCAGTTGAGAAACAAAATAGATTCACAATGGAATCTGTGTAAAAGTGACAACTCAAATTTTTCCCCATTTTTTAAGAAAAAAAATTCGCTGTGTTCACAAGCTACTGCAGGTTGTCAACCCAATTTATGCTAAAAAAAGAAATTGCTGGGAGAAATGTCTGACAGAAAAGTCTCATTTTCCTGAATGTAGTTGCTTGTTTTTAGCCTCTTCAGGCAAAAAAAAAGTTACCATAGGACGAAAATAGTTGCAAATAGTCGCATGTGGCAACTCTGTAATATATCCTTTTAACTATTTTACAAATATCCTTTTTTCAGTTTTATCTCTCAGCATTTGTCTGCCTTAATTATCCTAACTCCATTAAATGACAAAAAATAAATAAATAAACTACTTACAAATAGTATGATCCATGTCTTTAAAAAGTTAAAAACAAAAATAAGAGATAATGAATCAATGAATAAATAAGTAACTGGAACTCAAAACTTTTGTCATGAATATTAATATAGTATTGTTTCACAATTGAGTCATGCTTAGTAAATGTTTTCAATATATGTTTACATAAATAAACACATAAGATATTTTGTATACATTAGGCATATTGGCTGTTAATATATATGAATGTTAATGCACACAATAATGTAAAAAAAGTGAAGACATACCAGTGCGGAATAAAAAACCGCACATAAGAATATATTCATCGAAAGTCCACTGGTTAGATGTAGAGAAGCGAAGGTAAACATACGTGTAACATCAAAACATAATGTTCAATGGCTTAAAAGATCCTTTTATGTTATAAAGATTTGCTTTTAGAAAGAGGTTGGAAAACAGGTGATAGTTCTTTTTGTATTTTAAAGAAAAGATATTTCTTGAGGAAAGTTCTAGGCACAGCATTTTATTCATAACTTACCAAGTCCAAATTTTGAAAAATTTATTTGAAAGACTGCCAACAGGAAAGAAATTGAAAATTATCTGACACTTTAGTTCATTAGTTCAATATCTTAGATTGACACAGCCCTCATAAAGTCCCGTAACAACCCAATTTAAATATTCCCAGAAAAAAGTTCTCCCACTTTTAAGTTCTTAAAGCCTTTTTTTTTTTTTTTTTTTTGTAAAAAAAGACACAAAATAAAGTTCCATATTTAAAATCAAATCATTGAGAAATGTTCCAAATACTTTGCAATTGAAACATCCCAAAATAGGATTTTTATTTTCTTTGCTATTCTGACTATTTCTTTGTAATTTTGACTCATTCCCCCAAAACTTCATTATGAATGGCATGCATGCTAAATTATGATGAACGTGTTTTGAAGTACTCATCAGAGCAACAATAGCCTTATTTTGGTTGAAATTGATTGCATACGATTTTAACTACAGCAGCGCTCTGCTGATTTTTAGAGCTTCTTTCTCAATTTGAACATTTTCTTGCTTTAAGCTCTTTTTATTTTCTAGCATTCAGCCACCACTGGCAGCTGGATGAATCACTATTTCACTGAAAGGCACATTCAACAGTTCTCGCCGTTTTGGCAACCATTTAACAGCTAACCTCATTGGATCAGGTGGACTTCTTCGTGATGCGACGTGAGCACCTCGGCGACGATCGTGGCGTTCACGATCATCTCTAGGCGGTCTTGAACTTCTTGTTTTATTCCTCTTCATATTTCTCAAAATGCTGATTAAATCAATGTTTTCATCCACAGGGAAAAGTCTGCATAATTCTTCAGCTACTTTTGGCTCAATTTCCTAAAAATTGCACACAATTAGAAAGTAACAAAGAAACGAACAAAACATGAGCTTGGTGGAAAAGCTAGTCATTAGAAAAACATGTTATCTCATTAAAAGCTGCCACAATAAAAGATTTAGCAAGGTAATACTATGCTTAATACTTACACCTGACCATAACATTTTAAAATACAGAAATTTCAGTATTTCCAAATATAGTGGAAAGTCACATAGCCAGAACTGCTGGGACTTAAGCAAGTCCGCAAAATAGATTTTTCCTAGCTAACAGGTTTTTTAGGTCAACAAGCACCAAATCATGAGTTATTCAATAAAAAAATAATAAATAGATAATTAAGTTTATGCAACAATGTTTTCTTATAGGATGAATGACATTTAAGAGCGTTTAGTACGACAAAATATATGAAAAAAATAAATTAAAGTGAGCAGGCAATAATTTGAACTTTTCCTCACATGAATAAAGACATGTTTTACTCCCCCTTCCCTGATGTGGAGAATTAGTAGCACAGATAACCAGATAAAAAAAGCATTAAACAACAAGCTTGAAATTCTAATAGTATATTACAATTTATCAAAAAATTAATCTAAAAGAAGAAGAACTGAGTAGATTTTTTTAATGAAAATATCTATAATTTAAAGCAAAAAATAAACCTCAGTTGCTGGTGTTTTCACACACTATTAATATTCAGCTTCATTAATATTCTAGTTTATTCTTCGCTCCAAAGTATGTTTTGCTTTAACTCTATTTTTATTCTAGTACATTCTATTAACTCTATTTTTGTCTTTTCAACTACTTTATCAGCGTGCTTGCTGAGGCAAAATAAATGTTTGGGTATTAAAAAAGCAGCAAGAAATAAAATAAAAAAATTCTTTTTTTTTACTTATATATTTTTTTTAACAGATTATGGACAGTGATAAAAAAAATTTTTTTTTTTAAAAAAAAGGAGTGCTGTTTTACTTCTCTTACGGTGATTAGACGTTCAGATAGGGGACTTCGTACTGTACTAAACACATTCTTCCACTAACTTTTTCAAACAATTCCTTTTTGAAAATGGCCTAGGAAATTTGAGCATTTTCAAAATATCAATTAACATAGTCTCCCACTAAGCTTTATAAATATTTAATTTTCTAAATAAACTCAAGGATATTTCAGCATTTTTAAAATATTGCTTAACTCTCTTGATATTAATTATAATATCTTGATAATCTCTTGATATTAATGACAATGATCTCATTTTATAACTACTATCTACCACAGCTGGCGTGTACTATATTCTAATATGAAGAAATCTTAGCGTTTTGAGAATATCATGAAAACCTTTGCCTAGGAAAATTTTCATTTAATTTTTTAAAAAAAGTCAAGGAATTTGAGCATTTTCAAAATATCAATTAACATAGTCTTCTAAGCTTCATAAATATTTAATTTTCTTAAAAAAACTCAAAGATATTTTAGCATTTTTAAAATATTGCTTAACACCTCTTAAAATTAATGACAATGGTCTCATTTTGAAACATCTACAATAGCTGACAATAACATATTCTAATAAGAATAAATCTTAACGATTTGAGAATATCATGAAAACCTTTGCCTGGGAAACTTTTTAAATACTTAATTTTTGAAAAAACTAAAGAAATTCGAGCATTAAAAAAAAAAAAAATGCAACTATAAAAGAAAACCACCTGTCCGTCTCTGCCTATCTTGACTTGTTTTCCTTCATTCCAGGGGTTATAGAGGTGCTGTGTCTTAGTGAAAGATAATTCCCGCCTAAAAAGAGAAAAAAAATAATAATCAAGCAATAATCAACAAAATGATAAAATTCAATGCAACTGTTTAGAATTAAGTTAGAATATTTAAAATATATTAAGCTTTAATATAAAATTATTTTAGAAAGTGTTTTACACTGAAAATAATACATAATGGTGTTGAATAAAAATTAAATAAAAATAATAAAATAAGAAAAGCATTGTATTAATTAATCTTACCTGCATATGTAATCTAAATGAAAAACACCACCCAAAGCTCTTGCACTTAAACCAGGTGGCAACACCCACTGAATTGCTGGCACATCGTGACGGGATTCTGCACCCATACGAGCAAAGCCTGAAAAATACATATGAATTTGCAATCACACAGCAGAGCTCTTATAATCAAATTTTTTTTTTCCTCCATTTAAATAACTTGGATGACCTAAGTCAACGATGAAGTGTTTTTTTCTTCTTTACAGTAAGTTTACTTGCTTTTCTGAATTTTAATATGCTGTCTTCAACTATACATGAGGCCTTCAAAACAAAATCACCCTGAATTGCATGAATAGAATGAATCATTTTATAAGAATTACAAATCAAAAAATGTGTTAGTTGAAGGAGTTGAACTGTTTTTACTAAAATAAAAATCTGAAAGTTTTAATATTTATTATTTCATCTTGTTTTTGTTTAAAAATCATTTTTAGTGTAGTTGAATTTCAACAGGGTGCGTAGCGAAATCTTTCAGCAAAAAATAAACACTTTTTAAGCACTATATACATTAACAAAGTGCAAAATAATTTTCAAAGATTTTACATGATCATGATAAAATAACTAGTCTTTGACAAAGAACTCTTTTGTAGATTATACTAGCCATCATAAAAAGATCGAGAGATTTTTCCATTTGATTTCAGAGGGTGGAAAATGAAGCTTTGAAATGGAGAATATCTTGCAAAATGCAGCAGAGTTGCACATGAGAGTGCAAGAATCTCACCGATCCCAGCTCAGTAGGCGCACATGCAGATTGGCACTTTCATATGCTATAAACCTATGGTGTGCCGAAAAAGCCAGTGGTCTAATGAATTGTGAAAACGTTGAATAGAACAAAAGGAAAAGCACGCTTTTGGATAATACGTGTCGAAAATTGACATGGTAAAGAAAATAAATCTCATTTTCGAAAAAGGAAATTAAGCACTTCTTAAAAACACTCAATGAAAAAAGCACCTTAAGGGGCTTTTAAAAAACGAAAATCAAAAATAACCACCTTTAAGCACTTTCCAAAAGCGCTACGCAGCATGTTCAACATTATGGCTTTTTTGTTACGGCAACTTTTGTTTGAAGAAAATCTGTTATGCTATGCTATTTGCTTGAAAGGCAATAAATCAATGAAATGAACAGTAAAGTTCAATGCAACAGGTTAACAATTAAAAAAGAAACTGATTTGTACAAATAATGCATTGGGGGAAAAAATACACCGTAAATTATTACGTTGAAAAGCACATAGCACATCCACAATTTTGATTTTCAAAGTTATTTGGGAAAAATAGAAGAGTAAAAAATGGTATAATTACAATTAACAGAATATTTGGACAATCTTTAATCGCTCAGGTCCAATTACTTTACACAACACTCCTGCTGTAATAAAGTATTAATCCTATGTACTACTCTATTTAATCTGAAAAATCCCATTATAAAACTTAAAAGCTAGCCTCACTTAAACCTTTTAAAGGCAGCACAATATAAACAATTTTATACAGGAAAACAACTCAAGAGATAACAAATTTTAAAAAATTCTTGGTATAAAAACATTAAGAAAATATAGAGTCATACCTTGAAACTTTCCACTTTCCTTCACAGAAAAGATAAGAATCACATTCCGGCAAGACTAAATAGTATTAAAACAATTATTTCAGATAAAACAATACAACAAATACCTATATTATTTTTGCCAATTTATATTTCATGGGAGAAAAAAATTAATATTTCTTACTCTATAAGCTTGATTAAACTTGCTTTCATTTTGAGGTGGAGTTGACCAAACACCCTAAAAAATATTTAATATAAGTCTCAAATACTCATATTGAAATACATATGAAACCACTGGCATATTAAAAATTTAAATATTGTATGTATGTATACACGTAAAGAGAAAAGTCTTACTTTTGCTTTTGACAAAGCAACATTTTCATGATTATTGCTCTTCACTAAGAAAAATCTGGCATCACGGAAAAAGTATTTCAGCAAGTGAGTATAGTCTATAGAAGAAAAAGTTTTTTAGAGACAATTTTTTAAGCTGTGACTTTAATTGAAACATTTTACTAATAAAATATCAAACTTACCTCTTTTACTCACAGAAGAAGTCATACGAGGTTTTTTAACAGCATCTGAAAAAATTATGTACTATCAACATATATGTCAGTTTTGAAATAAATTAATAAAAAAAAGCACAGTTTTTTAAAATTTAACTTTTATTTGTAAAGAAATATTTTCATGTGAATTGAAAAAGTTTCAATTTTATTCTAATGTAAATTTGTAGTCATCTAATTAATATGCCATCATAGCCTTTTTAGTAACTATATAATGTAATATATAGTTACATTATTAATTTTTATACATTAAAAAAAATATTAAGTTTAGAACACAGACACTTAAATAAGTATAATACTAACTACACAATTTTCTTAAAACGTTCACCTAATGCTAAAAAAATTTAGAACAAAAATTATTTTACTTAGTACTAATTTGCATTCTATTTGTTTGAGTTTGTTTTTAGTTGGCTTTTAGTTTAGTTTGTTTTGAGTTGGCTTTTGTTTTTTAAAGTTAATGTATAAACTCTAAATCTGTTTTTTTTTTTTTTTTTTTAAATATAAAAATATGTTTAATTTAACTTCTACATTGCAACTATACAAAAAGTTATTGTTACTAAACAAACAAAACTGCTAAAAATAAAGAAACATAATAAAGGCAATTTTTTTACGTTACTATAAAAGGGTAACAAACTTAAAATTGAGTGAAAATGTATATGTAAAGATTTAAAAAGCTTCATTTTTAATTCAACATAATTAGACTCATTTTGTCACTTCTTAACAATAACTTATATACTATAAAATTTTTTTTAATTAATTAAAACAAATTATTTTTATAAAAAGATCCAAAGCAATATTATGTTTTAGAAATTATCAATAAAATTGAGTTAATTATGTGTTTTATTACTTGAATCTAAATATCACACTTACGCTCTTTGCTTTCTTTTCTATCATAAATAACAGGGGAGTGAGTGCGTTTTCTTGACCTTTTTTCATGTTTTTCAACCTCTATCAACATAAAAATAAGATAATATCATAACAAATATATAAGATAATATAAAAAATAAATAAACAAAATTAAAATCATAAAAAAATACAAACTTTAATGTAGAAAAATTATTTTCAAGAATTGAATTTAATTTACTAGTTATAATTTTTATAAAATTTAAGACCATTTAAATGAACTTTTTTTACCAGATTCAGGAGAAGAAGAAGGGGATGGACTAAGGGATCTCGAACGTGATGGTGAAACCGAAGATGAAGCAATGCTGCTGCGGCCGCAAGAGCAAGTGACATCATCTGCTAGAGAACTTGAAGCATCACTGATTGTACTGAAATGGGTATTCTTATCATCAAGAGGACTTTTCATACCAAGATGATCATCATCAGATAGTTTTAGTTTCTCATCTATTAATTCTCTTCTATCTTCTCTTTTGGCCATTTGAGAAGCATTTGCAAGAGCCAAAGCTGAAAAGGGGAAAAAACATATAAAAGATAAGTTAAGGAACTGAAAAAAACTTGTTAATCAATTAGGATTTATGATTTTAGAGAACAAAGTAATTTTAAAGTAAAACATCTGCTGGCAATGTTGCAAAAAAAAATAAATAAATAAATAAATAAAAAAAATAAAATAAAAAATAGGCAAATGATTTCTTAACAGTATCTTCTGATTAAAATTGTTGTAAGCAGTTAACCAATAGAACAGAAACTGTCAATTTAGAAAATTTTGATCAAGCTGGATTAAGTGAAATACCCACATAGACATTTCTTGGAAATAAACAGCACAGAGAAAAAGTTTTTTTAATAAAATAAAACTTTGTTTTATTGTTTCTACATATTACTTAGATAATTAAAAATCGTTCAAAGAATTTTTAAAAAATTATTTATCTATGAATATGAGTGAGATTTTAAATGGATTAGACCATTTTTATTTTTTGTATAAAAAAATATTTAAATATTTTCAACCTAGACTTTTTTTAATCAAATTAAAACATTGTATCTAAAATTTCCAAATACAGTAGAGAACCAATTATCCGGGATGCTCGGGACCATCGCTATCCCGCATGTCTGAATTTCCCGGTTTCCCAAGAAAAACAAGTTTAAAAAATACAAAATTCTCATATTTATTTTTTAAAAATAATTAAAATTCCTAAATTAACTAATATAAACAAAACAAATGATTAAATAACGCAATATATTTCATACCTAATTCTACAGGGGGGAAAACGATAAAATAAAAGGAAAACTTATTAATCTAGATCAAAACAACGAAAATTATCAAACCGAAACGATCGTTAAAAAAGGCACTAACATAAATATTAAAGCCCGGAACAAGGCAAGATCAACGGAATTAAAAAAAGAATTAAGAAAAACCTAATGATAAAATTTATGAATAAAAAGAATTCATTTATCAAGAGCAAAATTTATCGTGAAAAAAAATCAAGCGTAGTGGAATCAGAAAAACAAAACTGCAATCTGCTTCACAAAATAATCGTATGTTTAAATTAATAAACAATTCTCCTTTTATTTTTATTTATTTATAAAAACACGATTTTTAACGAAAGCAGATGTGATTCCACATCAAGAAAAACTTGCAAATGATACCAAAGAATCAGAATTTACTCAAAAGAAAAATATTTTATTTTTATTAATCGATGTCAAATAGATAAATATATTTTTCTTTCATCTTCTGTTCACTGATATGCACGTGCAATGCATTTTCCCCACCCCCTCATAAATCAGAGAAAACGAAG
Organism: Parasteatoda lunata; assembly: GCA_949128135.1. NCBI lineage: Eukaryota > Metazoa > Arthropoda > Arachnida > Araneae > Theridiidae > Parasteatoda > Parasteatoda lunata. Next base: position 21,928,694 of record OX421976.1, read on the forward strand.
TCAGTATGCCACTCCTTTGAGTTTGATTGACGGCCTAAAGGAGAAAATAAAACATTCATCCCTTCCCTGCCTCCTCTCGATCTGAAGATCGTCAAGGTCAAAGAAGAAATGACGTTTCTCTGGGTAAACGGGGAAAAAAATTCTCTCCTTCCTCACATTTTTCTCTACTCAACTTCAAGGATGAGTCCAATTTCCGCATTTTTTCATAATGGTTCTAGTTTAAAATGGCGGGAAAACCGAGCAAATTTCCCCCCGGTTTTCCGGATACCGGATAAATGGTTCTCTACTGTACTTAATTACATTTTAAATAGATATAACAGATATAAATTAGAATAATTAAATTAGATTGCTTAAAAAATAATCAAAAAGATATAAAATAAAATGTTTATTCACATTGAAATGATATTTCTGAATGACATGGTAATGAAAGTTTTTCCTTAAGGAAATAAATTACTAACATTTACTGGCCAAGGCCTTGCTTTCTGGATCAGTGCCTCTTAAAACACACTTGGCAGCTGTCTGAGAAGATGAACGAGATGACGAGGAAGGAGGAGAGTCCCTCTTAGACGTTAACTTTGCTGGTTTCCTAACAGTTGATGGAGCTGATAAAATGCCAGTAGGAATTGCCTTTTTAGTAGAACTCTCCACTTTAGTGTCTAAATAAAAATGGATAATATTTTATATTAATCCTATTAATATTAAAAAAAAAGAGAAAAAAATTTATCCTAAGCCTGGCTTGGGCGAACCGGCTATACACTATCTTGCTGTACAATACACTTGCAAGATCAAAAAAAAAAATTCTTCAATTAATAGAAAATAAGGAGATGTGGTATTCCCGCACAAAAGGCTTGAGGCAGAGTTTGCAACACCAATTCTATTGAGATGCTGCTAGAGGTAATCATAGATCAGTCTGTCTAACAGGATAGAAAAATAAGCAATTCCTGTTCTTTTAACTTCCCATTTACACAATGCCTGACATTAGGTTTAGGACGCCACAAGAGAAATGAAAACCTGATCTTTAACCCTTGATCCTCGTAGCCCGCTTTCAGACAAACATTGCCAGCAAAAATAACGTTGACTTCAGTCAGGCCGGAATTCAGACGCCTGATGAATGACTCTTAGCGTCAAATGGTTGGTTTTTGCCTATCTTGGCAAAGTGGGGTTCTTAACATCAGAAATAGTGTAAATTTGACTAAGATCTTTTCAGGTTTGTGACCTCAAGTGTCTTCTGTCAGTTCTATTTAAATAGAGTGTTAGTGAGTCATAAAAAATCCAATGACTGTCTTGTATAAGACACTTCCAACTCTTTCTGGGTGTTATATCAGTATAACAGAGTTTCCCGATGTCTCTAGATTTGGTCTTTATCAATGATTTATAGTTTTGCAAGAGGAAAAAAATCTAAATACAGTGCCTTAAATTTTACCTATTAATACAGGGATAGTTTTAAGTAGTCTTTAAGTTACAATCAAATAAATATTACTTTAATAGTTATAAAATAATCTCTTCATTTTATGATGATTATATATCTAATTCTTTTCCTAAACTGCTTTTCATATTAAAAACTTCTTAATGAATATGATAATACTTGCACTGCCAAATAGAATCTTATACAATGTTAAACCTCTTTAACAGCAATAGCACCACATAATATAGAGAGGCACATATAACCAAAAAGGAGTAATATTTTTGTTTTGTAATAAAGAAATAAAATTAAATCAAATACTAACACATAACTGATACATAATACATAACTGATAATTGATGTATTTTACAAATTACAACTTTAACCTAGCAGTAACCATTTGTCAACACTTAAAATTTTTTTCAAATTAACACCGGGTGTGCAGCCAGATTTTTCAAGAAGCACCTTTTAAGAGAAAAAAAGAAGCACATTTTAAGCACTAAAAAAATATTGGTAATGACTTTTCAAAAATAAAATCATAATTAGGATTTGTGCAGTAATAAAAAGTTTTTTTTTTCTTTCTTTTGTTTAAAGTTCTTAATTTATAAATATAAAATCAATCAAATTCAAAAACTTAACATAATCGTGACAAAGTAACTAGTTTTTGATAAATATTGCAGAGAAAATTGTGAAAATCCTGCATTTTTTGTAATTTAGAGCGACAATCGACATGGCAAAGAAAAAAACTCTTTTTAAACGATAGGAAACTAAGCACTTTTTACAAACCCCGAATAAAAAAGGCACCTGGGTTTTAAAAATACATAAATCAAAAATAAGCACCTTTAAGCACTTTTTATAATAGCTAAGCACCCTGCTATGTACATGATATTTTAAACTCAATTTTTCTTTACTTACCAGGTGGTTCTTTCTTGACAATAATAGTTTTTTGAATCACTTTTGTAGGAACTGGAGCAGCAGGCTTAGAAGAACTTGAAGAGCTTTTACTGGACTTAATGACTTTCTTAACTATCCGAACAGGATTCTATAATAAAAACGTTATATTTATTTCAATATACATTACCATGTTATGTAAGAAAAAATTGTTTTACCATAATAAAAATTAAAACACGCAATAAATTCTCAAAAGTAGATTAATTCTAAACCTTATTTGCTGCACTGGTTGATCCTTCTGATGATTTTTGACTAGATTTAATTAGTACTTGTCTAATAGTTCCATTTTCTTCAGTTTTTTGTTTCACCTTTTTTTCTTCTGTGAGGGTTGAGGGCTTTGAAGTCTTAGAAATCGGTCTTGAAGGTCTTGTCACCTTTTTATGAACAGACTTATCAGAAGACTTCGCTGTTACTTTGGCTTGAGATCTAGAAACTGAATAGAGAGTGAATTTAAATTTTGTTTCAACCAATGCGAAGATTTTGTAAAAATAACACTGTAGATGTCAAGAGGTTCATTAATCACTAAAACCATGAAATATGATTCAAAATCAGAGGAATTGAATTTGTCTCTGTGTGATTTGTTAACTCATTACAAAAGATAATGTATTAAAAAGCTAATATTTCCAAAAACATATCTACTTTGCAATATTGAATGGGAAAGGAAAATGTTTCACACATGATCACATCACCACTTTTAATTTTATAGTCACAGTAAGTTTTTTTTCTTTCTGGCAATGTAAGCAAATACTTATTGTACTGCTTAATGTTTTGATAAGAATCACTGATTTATTTCGCAATTAATCAATACCATAACTATGCACCAAGTTATAAAAGATACATAAAAAATTTAAATTTTCAAAATCACGAAAAGTATTTTCTCGCCAAGATTACACAAGGGAAATTATTTAGCAAAAAAAGTTATTGCAAGGCAGAATATTACAAACCTATCTTTTTCTCTTGACTATCTAATTCAGCAATTAATTCATCATCTTCTCCAGGAACCACAAGAAGTGCATCCAAGACATTTACCTCATCTGCTAAATAAGAATTACAAACATTTAAACTACAGTTTATACATATAGTAATGATGACAATTTATTTTATAATCAGGAAGCAAAGTAAAATCTTATCTAGTATCTATATCTCTGATGTATAAGTTTCAAGTCAAAGAAACATAATGAGTTTCCAAAATTTAGCAAGAAGTGCGACCATTTAGGCGGGAAGAGGGTGATCCCACTCATCTATAGAAAAGGTTTAAAAAAAAAAAAACTTATTTGTTTTTGGACTTGCTATTTTTAAGTTTTCAAGATATCTACTTTATTTCACAATTGAACAGCAACTATTCAAAATTACAAAAACATATCAACAAGCTCCATTGACCACCTGTGATGCATTGCTTTTGTGATCAACTTACAGGACGGGGAGCCACAGTGGCACAAGGGATAGACTACTTGTCTCCCAATGAAGTGATCCAGGTTCGAATCCCAGCAGTGGCTGGTTGATATGAATTCTGCTCTCAGATAGAACCAACCACAGTAAAATAAATCTCAGAGATAAAAAGATCATGGGCATCTCCTGGCGTCAGACAAACCATGGTAGGTTTTCCTCTACATGCAATGCAAATATGGGAGTTAATTCCATCAAAATGTTTTTCACAAAGGCTAGTTAGTCTCAATGCTTGATCCAGGAATTTCCTGATCTTTTGAGTTAGGTCCAAAAATAAAAGGTCACCTAATTGAATAATGATAGTCATTAACTCCAAACTAGGCCGTATATTCAACGCTCGTTATAAAATATAATTATACACAGAATTAAGTAATCTTTTTCTTTTACATTTGTTAAATTATATTATTCATATATTTAGTACTCAATTAAAAAAATTAAATATATAATAAATTTTTGAACAATATTTTTTACAACCTTATCATCTTAACCTTTTTTTTTATAAACCTTACCTTTTTATACCTTATTTCATGTTAGATAATCTAGGTGAACTGATAAAATAATGCTAGGATAAACTTAATCTAACGCAAGTATATTCAAATTCAGACCAATATGAAAACAATTCAGAAATTATTTAGACCAGCAAATGATTATAGTTAATCAAGTGAAAAGTGATGGTACACAGGATTTGGTTTTTGTCTCAATGCAGCATATGCATTTTAATAATAAACACTAGCAGGAATTTACTTGATCCTATTGTAAAAAAAGATTAAGATAATTAGTTTTCTGCTGGATAACAATTATGTACATAATTTTTTTTTCTTAAATAAAAGCCAAGCAGTGATTTATTTTAGAAATCAAATCTTGTGAAAGGTCTGCAAAATGATCCCCTTTTCCACTTAGACTTTCCTCACTCCAGATAAGGTAGTATAACTTTTATTTTAGTCTTGGAAAATACATACATTTATTTAGAATATTTTGGTTAACATTTTTATATAAACTTTTTAAAATTTAGGCACTGCACTTGGTAAATTTATTTCAACTCGAAAATTTTTTTAAGCATTTCCATTTTTAAATCTAAACAAAATATAAAAACGTACAAAATCCAGAAAATGGGTATAGGCTAGCATAACCTTCAACTTGATTTTCTTAATTTGTAGTAGTTATATGGCCTGTTATTTCCTATAGAAGTCCAAACTAAAGAGAGGTTATGTGACTCACACTAGCTAAGTACTTTATTATAATATAATTGTATTTAAACTTATACATTTTGTGAATGCGAATGCAGGTGTAAATATCAACAGATGTGACTGCCATAAAGGCAAAAAAAAATTTTAAGCAAAATTTTACTTTTCCGAAGAAACAATATTGATAGAAAAGATCTCTGAAATACAAAAAAATACTACTTGTACAATAAACAAACACTAGCCTAGTACTGGTTTTAAACTACTTATCTAAATTCAATTGGTTATATAGATTTATAATAAATAATTTAAAAATAAAAGAAATATAACTTACGGTGTAATTTTTATACTTTTAAAACGAAAACGTATGTTTTGATGTTCAAAATGTTGTGTAGGTGTATTTTTTGAATATGTTTAATGACACCCAATTTAACAAATTTATGAGGAGAAAATGTTTATTTTAAAACATTTTGGTGTACAGATTCTGTGTTTAATAAATTTTGGCGAATAACATAAGTTTTTTAACGGTAATCACTTACGAGCACTTGACATATTAATTATAAAAACTAATTTAGAAATTGAAGCTGTAAATTGGTTTAACCCTTCATGTTAAAATATAAATCAGAGCTTTGCAGTAAAAACAGAAAGAGTCCTATAAATGACAAAGAACAGCAACTTAGATTTATCACATATCGGTTTATCCAGTATATAAGGAAAACTCTAGAAGACGGACAATGAACTGATCCGCCATTTTGTTTACAAATTGCAAAAAATAAGATTGCTGAGTCAATGTTTAAAACAAGGTTTAATAACTCATTCATTAAACTATTATCGTAATTTAGAATCTAAAGATTACACAGTAAAAAAGCAAGTTAAAATTCACCAAATGGTTTAAGAAATCAATATTTTTCATCAATACCACTACAACTGAAGGTATTCGATTCACATTCTTTTTTTAAATAATCTTAAATCTTCATGATCCAAACATTATAACATTTAGTTTTAATATTATTAATACTTTCGGCATTTATTAAATAATAGTTATTTAAAGATGTTGGACTAGATATTATTTGCCCGAAAGCGTCTCACCTTTTGAATCCATTCTTTTGCTAAGTAAAAGATCTTATAAATTTTAATGTTTTAAAAAAATGAAATTTTAACTATTAAACATATTATCTATGTAGAAGAAAATAAAATTTATAAAACTAAATTTTAATATACGTCATAACATATAAAACTTGTTCAAGATCACAAGAACAACAAACAACAACAAGCAACAACTTTCATCTACAGTTTTTAATCTTCTTCTTTCCAAAGTGGGGCTTAAACTGTAGCTTCTTCATTTCTTTTTCAAACATTCATGAAATAAGAGTTATATGTGTTAGGGTACTAAAAACTTTCAGTTTGTTTAATATTTTCAAATTACCTATCCTAATGAAGATGTTTAATAAGAAAATAATTATTTAATTTAAAGGAGCACTTTTTTCTTTCATTCACTGTAACTGTTATTTGCAGTCTTTAACCTTCATTTCTGCAATTGTTAAAGCAAGTCCTTATTAATTATAAATTAAAAACACTTTTAATTTAGCTTTCATTTTACAAATTTAAAAACAACAATAAAAAATGGCCTCTCTTGCTACTAAATTGCCAGTTATGATGAAAGGTAAACTTATAATTTGTTTGATGGTCAATTTTATAGCTCACTAAAAATTTGTATATATAATGTAAACACACATATTAAGGTTAATAATTGGTAATTTGTACAGAAGCGCTGCATATTATTCACTTGATTTATTATTCCATAATTTAGAAAACTTCAAATAATTTCAGATAAATATCGCTTGATAGAATATACATTTATTAAAAATTGGTTGAGTATCTATTGATATTAACATAGATATAAATCAAAGCGATGATAAATAAATATGACTTTATTTTATTGTTTTGTAACGGTTACTTACAATGAAAATTTTTTGTTTCGTGAAAAGCTAAATTTTAATTTTTAAAAATCAATTTATGTTTATTTCTGACATTTTTTAGATCAGACATGAAGATACTATTTTGTTATGCATATGCACTCGTTTTTCTAATTTTTTTTCCTTCGCGAACATCGGCGATAATATAACTGTCAATGTGGTTGTGGGGTTTTAATTATACTTGTGTGCGCTGATAAATGTTATGCAATTAATCAGGAGAGTGAAGGAGCAAAGGTGTCTACTTAATACCGTAATTGTTTTTATTGTTATTATAATATGTTTTTTTAATTTTAAGGTGATTACTTAAATTATATTAATTTGCCTGGAATTCACTACACTGATGGCTTTTATGGTTAATGATTTCTGTGGTTTTGATTAGTGGGGAATTTTCATATTAACTTTGAAGCAATGCACATGCAAAAAATCTCCATATACTTATTTTTAATTAAAATGTGATTACTAAGTAAAAGTTTCTCCTGAATCCAGTACATTGATGTTTTTTTAAGGATAAAGAATTGCCTAAATTTTTTTTTCTACCTATCTACACTCTCGGGATAAGTTTAAAATGTTCAAATTAATTTTGAAGAGATGCACAGATTTTTAATTAACTATTGGTGCAAGACCATCATTTTTAGATAGCAGCGTGTTGTTTTGCTTTGAATTGAGCCCAGGAATGTTGACTTGCTATGCTATGCTGTGGCTGTGCTTAACAAGTAAAATTTTTGTATGTGAAAAGATTTGATTTGACTTGGTTTTATTGTTGTAGATATACTTAAAGAATGATAAAAGATTGGTATAATTATAAGGTATTTTAAAGAAATCATGTTTCTTAATAGAGAACTTCAATGTGTTTATTGTTGTATTTTTTTCTTATGATATGTTTGTTTAGTTTTGTTAAATAATAGTTTTATGTGTAGTTGTGTATTGCAATATGTTAGTTGTTGTAAAATTATAGTTTTGTGTGCATGTATTGCTATATTTTTATGAAATTACAGTAAGCTAGTAATGAAACTAGCCTGGAATATAACAATTTATTTAGATATCTGCCATTTTTTATTCATGAAGTACGTATTTTGTATTGTTAAAAATTGACTGTAATACGAGTGAACTTAGAATTTAATGTGCTTAGAATATTTTATTCCATTTTTGGCCTGTGGCAAAAAACAGTGTCGAAAGTGCTTGTTGAATCACCAAACTGGTGTTTGTTCTTAACAAATCAGTTTTTCTTTTCTTTCAGAAGTAAAGTTTTGAAGTTTCTGAAATGCAGGTTATTTTTAAATAAATATTTAATGGAAAATTTAGCTTTTTTAGAAATATGTCTCGTAAAATTTTTTTAAGGTTATAAAATATTTTAGTGCATTTTATATGTACTAATTATTTTAATCTTGAAGCAACTTGAGCTCCAAACAATTCTTTACTGATATATCTGAATCAGTATCTTTTAATACCTTAAACTGCCTTTAAATGTCTTTTTTTTTTTTTTTTTGTTTTTGCTGCTATATATAAAATGTAACTTAAAATGAGTCTAAATAACAGTGTTACCATTTTTTTATTTTATTTTACATTTTATTAAATGTTATAATCAAATTTTTATGTGAAAGTTCATCTTATTCTACATATTTTCTTAGTTTTGTAATATTTACTAAAAATTATATTTAAGATTATTTCTTTTTCCAGACCTTAGAGAATCATGATTAAAAAATTCTCTTTTCTTTTATTCGAAGTACAGCAGTAGTTAAATTTTTTAAAGTAATTTTCTTGCTTACCATCAAATAAAATAGTTTTTACTATAAAATCTGAATTATTTTATAAGAAGTAAAGAAGTATTATACTTATGAGATATCTAAAAATAGTAAGGTAATTTCTGTTAGACTGTAATATCTTTCCCTTTTTAATTATAAATATTTTTAAAAAAATTTTTATTTTTAATTATAAATACACATATATGATTATTAAAGTTAGATGCCAAACGTGACATGATTGAAATAATTTCTTTTAGGTATTCAACCGCTTCCCTTACCAATTTTTTTGAAGAAAAAAAAAATCAACATATTTTTTTATTTCATTAATAAATACAGGAAACTAATACACAAGTTCTTAGTTGAAATTTTAATTTTTTTATGTGTAAAAAATACTTAAATTATGTGTTTAAAATATTAAAACTAAATATTAGTCTTTTTATATGTTCACATCTTCATGATCTCAAAAATCATCTGCAATACTTTCACTTTTGCTCGCGAACACCATTTTTTTTTTTTTTTTTTTCTGTGTAAATTCATCAACCATAAAATGTTATACAGCTGTACAAAACATGTCTGCAGTCCCACAAATAGCAAAACTCCAAAACAAAAATTGGAAAGTGTAGAGGCTGTTGGTTGCAACAGCTGAGATAGCGTGAGAATCCGAGGTAGAAGGATCGAAGACCGAAAGTAGAAGGACGAGCCGGAATAGTTCCTGCGCGGATGAACACCGGCGGATGAGCACAACCAGCGGCCACGACAGGGAGTGAAGAGGCTGATGTCTAGTACTAAAGGAGATGGCAGTTTGCCATCAAGAGGGTTGTTGTGCAACGTCCAAGACTTCACCACGATATTCCGTTTCTACCCGGTGAAGCCCACCTGTAGTTTGAGATGTTTACAATCGAAAGTTAAAGTTTTTAATTGATTTTTATAACAACTTTTAAATGTTTTTAACAAATAATCAGTTAATTGGAGTTTGTTAGTTTCTTGATGGTTTTGTTATCTTTGACTATTAAAGAGGATGTTTCGTTGCCATATTGTTTCATTTGACGTCTTACATTCCCATCACCGAAACTTATACAGAAAACTTCCGATCACAGCAGATTATTATTATATTTTGTTTTGCTTCTGGCCGAATAAAATCGTGATAAAGCAAAACTTATTGACGAATTCTGCTAAGCCCGAGTTTACTCGGGATAATAAATATTTGCAATATATACATACCCAAGTTAACTCAGGATAATCAGGGAAACCGTTAAGTCTTGGCAGTCTTTTTTTTTTTTTTTCTTCGTTTAACTGTTAGTCTGTTATAATGGAATTGCTTAATTATGCAGCTTTTTACCTAGTCTGCTGGTATTTTATTTTTACTAATATTCTACAATCAAATTGTTTTAAAATATTTTGGATATTACCAATATGGACTACAGATAGAATTTTCTTTTGCAATATAGCTTAAAATGTGTTCATTTCTCAATTATTCCATTGCATTTTAAAGGTTTGGTTGAAAGTTCAAAGCCTAAGCTTGCAACATTTGTGAAATATGCTAAAGTTGAACTTGTACCTCCAAAAATGTCAGAAATGCCTGAAGTTATGGCTGGCTTTGGACGTCTGATGAGGTCAGCAAAAAGTGGTGCTTGGAGGCATACTCCTGTTAGGGTAAAAATCTTTTCATATATTTTTCAGTTTTCATTCTTAATGTTTTACTGTATTCTAAATTTAAACCTAAAAAAGAAATAATTACAATTTTGTATGTGATTTATGTTTACAAAATGTTTGTAAACATTTTATTGTATTTCCATAGCTGCTAATTCTATTGGATTTACTGGTAGACTAACTAGATTTTACCAGTTTCTCCTAGTCTAATGGTTTTTGTACATTTTAGAAAATTCCCTAAAATTCAGTTAAGTTTCCTAAATTAATTCCAATTGAAATAGAATTTTTACACAATTCCTTGTTTGCTTGAATATGTAAATATAAATATTACTAATACCTAATGAAGCAAGCCTCAAATATAATAAACAGTTAAAAGCTTTTCTTTTTTTCTTGCTCTAAAATGTTCAGTTTATTTTTATTTAGAACTCCCTTTGGCCTTTTTTTTATATTAATTTTAAAAAAAATTTTTAGCTATCAATAATAAATTATATGTCCATTACTATTCAAAATTAGGAGTTAACATAATGAAAAAACATTTCAAATTCATTTTAAATGTCAATCAAAAAGGAAAAATATTTCCGATCATTTATAGTTATTTGTGTATTTTGATGACAAGCTTTTGTATTTTGATGACAATAAAAATTCCCCAAACTCACTATCTGTGAAAAAAAATCTGTATATTGCGCTACAGTTATCGTGAAATTTATTTTATTTTGTTAAGTTTACTGAATTTTTCCTATTTATGTTGGCAGAATTGTCTTTCATTTTTGTTGTTTTACTCACTGTCAAAGTAACTTGTTAAATGGATCTTAAAAATTGGTACATATTTTATAACAGGGTTTTCACAAACCTACCTTTTTAACCTTTTAAGGTTTTAACAAACCTGCTCACATATATAATTATATGTGAGCATGCTAAGTGGAAAAAACTCTTTTTCAGAAAGATATGGGTGATTCCCCCAAAACGTGACTCTTTCAAATAACAAATTCTTAAAAACTAAAGGTGCTTTTAAAAAAAGATTATTTTTTTTTATAAGACATTTGACACGAGCAAAGTAAACGAAACTCACTTTAAACAATGTTGGCTTTTAAGCTAATCTTTTGGCTCAGAAAATACTAGGAGAGTGACATTCTTGGATACCAGGAGTGTGACAGTTTTTTCACACTAGGCCTTTTACTAAGATAGATTTAGGATTAAGATAGTTCTTTTATTATAATAATCACATTATTATTATTATTATTTTTTTTTTTTAATGTCTTTACTCGGCTATTAACATTGCTGTAATTGCATACCTTACCTTATAAGTTTTGGGTATCTTTATGGTAGCTGAAGTATTTATTGTCTTATTTTGATTAATATATGAAAGTAATTTAAAAAAATTATAATGAAATACCAAAGCATTAAATGGAATATTTCTATTCAAACAGTATCGTTCTTTTTACATATTATTCTTTAAAATTTTAATTTGCAGTTTTTCACATAGCTGTTGATCCCCTTTTTCAATGTTTTAAAATCGCATTGATGTTTAGCTGATATTTTTTCTCTATTGTATTAAATTAAGACCTTTTTATAACTCTGTAAAAACTGATTTTTATTTAATATATTTCTGTGTGATTCAGTAATATATAAAATTAACAAAAAATATATAAAAATATGATTTGTTAAAAAATTAAGTACATGGTTTTGAAAAATATGCATACATAAAGATTTATATAGAAAATACCTTTAAAGCAAAAGTTTTTTCTAACCACGAGAAAGCTTTTGTTGAAGCATCTGAGCTATACACACCGGCAAAGGACTTGCTAGTCATCATTCATTTGGATGATTTTCAAATCAAAATCGGGGGTATTTGTCTCAAGGGAGTGGTGAGAAAGAACGTCCCATTTGTTGCACTAATCAGAAGCTTTCTTTGACTCAACAACGCTGGCTAACAATTGAAAAAGAGACATATGCCATTATTTAGACTCTAAAACAATTTGAACACTGGATGTTTGGTTCAATCATCACAGTGATCACTGATCATAACCCAGTAGATTTTGTAGAGAAACATGTGCTACAATCATCAAAATTATAGCACTGGGAACTTTCTTTTCAAAAATATAATATTCAAGTCGTTCACTGCCCAAGATCAAAATTAACTAATGCATATACAAGTAGACTATTTACTTCATAAACAATATCTTTATTTCTAGATTTTTTTTATTCTGTGTGTTTGAAGGTAAATATTTTTTTCATTAACTATTAATTGAATATATAAGACATGCTTAAATGTCCGATTATAGGTAATTAAATATCTTATGAGATTCCTAAATTTTTAACTTTATATTTTTCACATTAAAATTTTTTATTTTATTGATTTTTATTACATTATTTTTGTGAATTGAGTAAACTACTGTACACTCTCGATTATCCGTGCATGGATTATCCGGTTTGCAGAGTATCAGTGTTCATTCCGCAGTCGCACAAAAAATTTAAAGAGAAACATTTTCAAAATTAAAAAAAGTTGATTCCTGAAGTTATAACACTACCAAATTTTTGGAAAGCAATATTCGTTATTGGATTGCAGTATAGGGAATATTAGCTGCATGGTCAAAGGTAAATTCTTCTATGTTATCACTATCGTGGTGAAAGATCATACCGCTTGATGAATAATCTTCTTCAGATATTTAAGAAGAATATGATAACAGTATTCTCAAACAAGCAAAAGAAATCTAAGGTTTCGAAATTCTTGATGAAGAAAATTTAGAAGATTGGTTTCAAAGTGATGCATGTGAGCCTGGCTTCCAGTATTTGACAGGTGAAGACATCGTTATGTTGTTAAATCAAATAGTAATGATAGTAAATTTAAAGAGAAACATTTTCAAAATTAAAAAAAGTTGATTTCTGAAGTTATAACACTACCAAATTTTTGGAAAGCAATATTCGTTATTGGATTGCAGTATAGGGAATATTAGCTGCATGGTCAAAGGTAAATTCTTCTATGTTATCACTATCGTGGTGAAAGATCATACCGCTTGATGAATAATCTTCTTCAGATATTCAAGAAGAATATGATAACAGTATTCTCAAACAAGCAAAAGAAATCTAAGGTTTCGAAATTCTTGATGAAGAAAATTTAGAAGATTGGTTTCTAAGTGATGCATGTGAGCCTGGCTTCCAGTATTTGACAGGTGAAGACATCGTTATGTTGTTAAATCAAATAGTAATGATAGTAAATTTAAAGAGAAACATTTTCAAAATTAAAAAAAGTTGATTCCTGAAGTTATAACACTACCAAATATTTGGAAAGCAATATTCGTTATTGGATTGCAGTATAGGGAATATTAGCTGCATGGTCAAAGGTAAATTCTTCTATGTTATCACTATCGTGGTGAAAGATCATACCGCTTGATGAATAATCTTCTTCAGATATTCAAGAAGAATATGATAACAGTATTCTCAAACAAGCAAAAGAAATCTAAGGTTTCGAAATTCTTGATGAAGAAAATTTAGAAGATTGGTTTCTAAGTGATGCATGTGAGCCTGGCTTCCAGTATTTGACAGGTGAAGACATCGTTATGTTGTTAAATCAAATAGTACTGATAGTAACTGATGCAGAAGATGTAATAAATAAGGGAAATACAATTTCTGCTGCTCTACAATCTGTTGAAACTTTATTAGATTGTATAGGAGGATTTGATTTCGGTGACATTACTACGGTTCGTAAAATATGTGTCAATATGTGGTGCATTACACATTTTTTTAAAAGGAAAATTCCTAGTTTGATGTTATACAGGATGCAAATGTCAGTAATTTTTATATTTTTTGTACTGATATGAATTTTTTCTTTAATAAAAAGAAGTTTTCGGAATATCCATGTTTTTCGATTGTCCGTGCGATCTGTATCGGTGATTAACCCCGATAATCGGGAGTGCACTGTATATGCATTGAGAATAATTGGATGATAATTTATAAGCTTTTAATTTATTACCAAGTTTATTACTTTCTGAAAAGATTTTCTAATGATTATTTTATATTGATGCTGATTATATGAGATTAGGAGTGTTTGATAAAAATATTTTTGACTATTTGGAACATTTATTTATTTGTATATTATATTATTTTCTCAGTATAAATATGAATAATTAATTTCAACAAACATGATTTGTAATAATTCATGGTGTTTTTCCTGTTTATATCTTTATTCTTGTACAATTTTGTGTTTTTATTATGCTAAATTCTTATCTCCAGTATCAGTTTTGTCTTTGAATTATATTTAAAACCCAATTCCATAACTTGGGCAGAAGTTGTAATATCAGAATTTATCATTTTTGTTAATTAAGAGGTGGGGCTGCCGTCACGTGATTATCGGGAGCTACCTCCCTCCTAAAAGGGCGAGAAAAGTTTAGTTCTAATCGGCAACGAGCAAGGTTTCCTTGTCTAAGATTGTTTGTTTATATTGTGCTTTCCTATCTTGCAGTAAAAGTTTTTAAGTTTATTTTGGAGTTTCTTTAATAAGTCCATATCAATCAAACCACAATGTCATTCAAGTTTTCATTAAGATATAATTTATTTTAAAATAAATAATTACATTTAAGTATAAATTGTTAATTTATATTTTAAATTTTCTTTTATTCTTTTTTTTTTTTTTGTAGTTAAAATGTTAGAAATTTTTTTTTTAAAAGCCCATACTCTAAAATTCATATGGTTGATTTTAATCTGTTTTGTATTTTACTAACTACGAAATTTAATAAATGTTCTAGACGATTAGGCACCAGCCTGGAAAAATCTACAAAATTTCATTTAGAAATTTGATACAATGTGTAAATTACTTAGATTAATGAATTTAGTTTTATGAGCTTTTAATTTGTTTTATAAAATTTTATGAAACTATTTTGAGCATTTGTGTGTTACAATTACTGATACGTTTTATTTGAAAGTTCTTCGCTACAAAGGCCTAGCTAAAGATATTAGTATTTTAAGAAGTTTAATAGGAATTTTATTTTTTTATAGAAATAACTGCTAATAATAAGTTTTAAAGATTGCGAAATTCAATGTTGTCCAATTTAGCTATTATATCTAGGTTGTGAATATATTTGCTAGCTTAAATTTTGTGATTTGTCTTATATATTACATTTTAATCAGTCTTGTCTCTTCTTTCTTTTAAGTCGAATTTAAATTAAACTTATTCAGAAACTTATAGTTCTATAAAAATAGTTTTTTATTCTAACTTTTTTAAGGGATTACATTCCAATGAGAATTTTAAAATACAAGAAAAAATACTCTGAAAAAGAAATTGTCCAAAAATGCCATTGTCATCAAAATCTGGGGTTTATTACAGTGTTCTCCTTAAGTGTTTTTAAAAGGGTAACCTGCTTTTCTATTCTCTTTGTCCTTTAAAAAAAAAAAAAAAAAAAAAAAAAAAAAAAAAAAAAAACCGCCATCTCTTAAAAACACTGCCTTTTTATTCATATTCCTTTAAGAAAGATTAATTTAAAGTTAAATTAATAATTACACCCAGGTTAAATTATCTGTGTCTATAGGTTTAATTCTGATTGCTATTACAAATATTTATTCTCTTAGTACTATTCTCAAATGGTTGAATTTTTTATAAGTTTTTCTTTTTCGGGGGAGAGAGGATATGTTAATAAATTTTTCAAGTGATTTTAAATTTTAAAATTATTTTTTAATACCTTTTTTTAAAAAAAAAAAATGCACGTTTAAATGTTTATTGTCTCATAATTTTCAGTTCAAATTATAGGAATAAGCTTTCTAGCTGTTCATCAATTAATCATTTAAGTTTTTTTTTTTCTTTTAAAAAAAATTGTGCACAGTGATTGTCTTTAAAGATGTCTTCAATTATTTTTTATAAGCTACAAATTTTTCTGTTATTTTGATACTTTTTAAAATACACACATTAAATAGCATAAGAGGGTGATTTAAAAATTGTTGCGAATCAAATTTAGTTATTAAATAATATTACACTTTTCTGTGAGGAAGCACCCTGCTCTTTTTTATTCCCTGGGAGAACTATGCTTATTAGTAACCACATTTGTAAAACGTTTCAATCAACTTGAATTATCTAGCCAATAGAGTAGTATATATTTCTCATTGTTCATTAAAAAAAACTACTAGATTTTTCAATATTTTTTATTTTTTTCATTTTACATATTTATTTATTATTTTCTTTTTAGGAAGCTTGGTTGAACACTTTAGTTGCAGCTGAAATCTATTTTTGCTTTTGCATAGGAGAGTGCATTGGAAAAGGAAGTATATTAGGTTATCAAGTATAGATAGGTACCTAAAGTACTTTACGCATATAAGAACTTTGTTATTAACACCCCACTAAGTGTCATAGAATTTATCATGTGATTAGATAATAAAATAATTGTCAAAAACATGTGCTTTGATTTATTTATTTATTTTTTTGCTTAGATTCAAATTAAATAAATTCTGAATCAGTATTATCTTCTGTACCTTATGCATTGCTAAACTGAAAAAATAATTTATTCTTTAACATTCTATGTAAAAATTATATTCAAAATGTGTTTTTTTAAATGTTAGTGTTAATCTCTGTGCACTAATATACAAGGTGCAGCTATTAATTTCCAGAATTTATCTCAACTCCAAAAATTATGTGAATTACATGCAATTAGAGTTATATGCATACATACCTATTCCTTTTTACTCTGAATTGGAGCATAGAGCTTCTGTCATAGCTTTCCATCTCATTCTATTTGTGGTCAGATATTTTGTGTCTCTCCATGTCTTTCCTATTGTTTTCCATTCATTTTCAATCATTCTGCACCAAGTATTTTTGGGTCTTCCTCTTTTTCTATTGCCCAGAAGGTTCCAATCAAAAACATGTTTTACTTAAAATTTTTAAGGTTTACATAGAACATGACAAATACATTCCTGTCCGTGTCCGTAACATGCAGTTTTTATTACCAAGAAGAATCTATAGATGATCTAAATTTCGACCGTTTTTCATTTAGTGTTTAAAAGTAAACTGTGTTCTATTCTAGTTTTGATCATTTCTTGATCGCGAGAAGCATAATTTATGCAAAAAAAATTTATTGTGAATCTCGATGACCGCTTTCTTACTTGATAGAGTGCCCACATTTCAATTGAAGCTGATAATTCAATCGTTTTGTTGTTATTCTAATCCCGAAGTTGTCTAACCCAACTAGACCAATTCCATAAGTTCACAAACTTCTAAAAAATTTTTAAAAACATCCTCGCCCAACCTAAAATCAGTTCAGTTTAAGAGGTGCTTGGGCAAATCTACACTTCGTGCAAATACTAATTTTGACCTGAACCAGAGAACAATCAATCTAAAATTCAGTACCCTCAGAGGTATAATTTGATATAGGAGCTTGGAGGACTTTGTGATCCGACAGATTTAACGTGCACCAGTCTCTATTTACTACATGTGGAGTCTTCGACCAGTGGGGATCGAACTCACACCTCTTAGACATGAGCCCAACTCTACCAATCAAGCCATTCCAGCAGTGTAGGGTATACCAAGCAGTAGCACTGAAAAGCAACAAAAAATCTACTATTAAAAAAAATAATGCCTATTGCATTGGTAGAGTGCCTATTGGGATGATGCCAAAAACATTTCTTTTTTTTTTTTTTTTTCATACTAAATATAAAAATCGAATGATGTCGCAGTTTTCCATTGTTGTCCCTGCATTTTTATTAGCCGGAAAATCACGTGGTAGAATCTAGTGTTTTCTTATTCATTTCCATATAGTTTTGGTTGTCAGCAGCAAAAAATTTATAAAAGTCGCAAGGGTATTGTTTTTCTATAAATATTTTTGTATCCCTAATTTTGAGTTATATTCCTGTTCAGTGCTATTATTACGCTTTTAATTCAAGAGTTTAAAACTAAGATAATTGTTTTTTTTATATTTTATTATTATTCTTAAAATGTAATTCTGCGCTACATTTTAAGATAAAATTATTTAGAAAAGTGGTCTAATCTTATTTACCGTTTTGCAATTATTTTTGTGCAAATAACATTAATATACTGTTATAAATTACGGCTAAAGAGATATGTTGAATGATTTAGAACATAATGATCAGCATCATGCACAATGAGATGCAAGCAGAAATAGTAATATATATCTGCCCGTTTGGTAAGCAGAAGTATTAAATTACGGTTGTGAACTCATCCAATTTTTTTGAACAATATAATGTTTGTTTTTTATTTCCTATGAGCGGCACAATCAGTCAGCAGACCTAGTGCGTTTTCCAAAAGTGGTATCCACTCTTTCAGGACCACCACAATGGGCGAGATACCGTTGGCCATGTTAATTTGGACATCTAGTTTCTGCCACACTAGATGGCAGTACCGAGACTCTATTTGGATGCTAAAGTGCACTAGGAATTTAATTTTGCCGGAAATGCCAAGAGCCAATAAGGCACTCCTGGGATCTTTTACATGCCGCATAATCATACGACTTGGCCGCTGAGGATTTTCAGCATCCTGAAAATCCGGTGTCTGGGCCGGGGATCGAACCCGCAGACTTGGGCTCAGAAGGGCGACAACAATATAATGTTATAACATATAAATGTTATTTAAAAAAATTATTACCTCGAAAAATTTCCTTCTGTTCATCAATAGATCTAAATATTTATAATACTAATAGATAATAGTAGTGGGAAATGGAGGTACAAGCGTAAGCAAACAGAATCCCTTTCAGTACATGTATGTTAAGTGAATAAGTTTAACTTTAGTAGTAAAACTGTTTTCTGCCAAGAAACAGCAATTATTGTGAAGCAATCGTCTGGATTTGTTAACGGCAGTGAACGGGGGGCTTAGCCCCCCTAGTATAATACTAATAATGAAAAATTTACTGTTAAAAACAAGCCCTTTAATATTCAGAGCTATCAATAATAGTATTAGAATTTTATTTAAATTATAGATTTATCATTTTGACAAGTAAATTGCTTATTAAATAAAACTGTACTCAGGAGTTTCAGTAATTCTAAAAATAGTATGTGTAGAATTCTTGAGATAGTATAAAAGTTACTAATAATTTGTGGTTTTTCATTGTGGTATTTTCAAGAGACCTATTCAGCTTTCTACCGCAGAGGGCGCTGTACACATTGAGATAAAAAGTGATTGTATTTTCCAGCACTAGAAAAGAATTTTCTATGACTTTTTCGCAATAATTTTTGCGTGGAAACTCTTTAATACTTCTCTATGATTAAGTCATTTGCTTAAAAAATTGAGCGTTGTTACTTTTTTTTATTTTATTATTATAGTACTGTTGTTGACATGTTTAAAATCCAATTGCAATGTATTTATGAATGCAGGGTTTCTTATGCGTTATCATAAGGCAGTGTTTCCCAAAGTTATGACTTTTGTGTACCCTTTCTAAATTTTTCGTAACGATGTGTACCACTAATAAAAAAATGAATGTATATTTTACTACAAAAAAATTGCACAAAAGTTAAAAATCTCAACTGGCTGTTGACACCACTAATTATTAACTGTTAACTCTGCAAAAAATAGCCAATAGAAAAATACGTAATCGTAAATTTTCTTGGCTAGCTTTGTTTTTAAATAAAAATTTTTGAAATTTCCGTTTGTTGCAAGATATTTCGCATAAGAACGCTTACCCCCGGTAAACTGTTCCCGTACCCCTGGGGGTACGCGTACCACATTTTGGAAACACTGGCATAAGGTGTCAACAACCTTACGAAGCAATATGCCACAACTTATCGAACAGAGCTTGCAGAAAAATAAAGATTAAAAGATTATCTATTTTATTCTAACTGGCCTCAGCTGTTTTATTCTCATGAAAAATTACGTGAAAGATTAAATAACTTATTCCTAATTTCTACTTATTAAGGCAAGGAGACGAGATCAGGTATGTTATAAAATTCTGATCCAAAAATTTTGAATAAATGAGAACAGTCTTAATGAATATTTGTTACTTATATTAATTAAGATGGTTATTTGAAGCCCTGACATTTTATGAAATAACACTTCTTAGAGGTTAGTTTAGTAAGAGGATCAGCTATTTCCATAACTGTTGACTGTTTGAAGCAATAAATTCATGGCTGTAATTTTTTTTTCTTTAGCCATCTTTCGCTTTGTTAATTATGCAAAATGACGTAAAATATCATAATAAAGAAAAATCGCCGTTTTGGGAAAAGAAAAAGAGTGTGTAAATTTTTAATATTTTCAAAGTTAGTACAAAGCAGCATTTATAGGTTCATAAAAATATGCAAACGTTTACAACTATTCATTTGTTCTTTAGGTTTTCATTCGGGTAAAAAAATCTCGCTTAACTGGCGTGTTTTTTTTTTTTTTTTTTTTTCCTTTCTTTCTTTCTTTTCAGGAATTGCTCAGCTGATTTCGCTCAAATTTTGCTTTTTTGCCTCGTAAAATTAAATACTTTAAAATGTTGTGAAAAATTCTATACCTTACAATTCAATTTTATTTTTTTTTACTATTATTAAATTAAATAATAATAAATTGTTACTAAAATAAATTTTTTGCATGGTATTATCTTTGGACAAAAGAATTTGATTATTGCGTGCGAAATTTTTTCAATTCACTTAAGAAATTCTTGAGATAGGACGAAATACGCAGAAAGTAAAATTAGCATTCCAAACTTTGGATTGCTCTCCTGACCAAACTATGGGGACAAAATTTCTCAGACAGAGTCTACCCCCTATATTTTTGGGATCAGAAATCCAAATCAGTTGGAGGGAAAAAGGTATGTTTAATCAGAAAATATAGGTATTTCTATCTGATTTCGTAACTTGAATTATCGTCCTCACTTATTAATTAGCATACTTGAGGTCGCCCCCTCGAAACATTGTGTCCTAGAACATGATGATCTGATCATTAGATCAAAAGTTATTCAAAATAGTCCGTTTTTTTTTGGGGGGGGGGGCTTATTGCACAAGCACACATAATATATATTTACAAATAAGCAATATAAAAAAGAGCATAAATGCACGTTTTTTTTTTTGTATTTGATAATGCAACTATTTGCATTATTTACTTCAAGTATGTATACTTTAATTTATACTATACAACGTATGCTATTCCATTACAATCATCCTTAAAATATATGTTCAAAATCTTTTTTTTAAAAGGTATGAAGCAAAAGCATGCGAGGTATGAAGCAAAAATAAAATGTATATAGCGTCCCTCAAATTAATGTTTAAGCAAGGAAATAAAAAAACGCTACCGAAATTTTTTAAATCACAATAAGATAATATTCGACGAAACCTGTTTGATTCCGAGAAAGGCGATTGTTCGCAATACCTTCAAATATAATCCGGCAATCGACCCTGTATTGACATTTTTCAGCTCGCCTTTCTCAATAGTTATTGGTCAAATTTTGATTGCCTTTTCTGTTTTTCATACTTCTATAATTATCGCTTCAATATACACTCATGTTCATAAATTAAGAATAATGCCGCTCCATCAAATAAAGGTTCAGAAACAAAACAAGCGTGACTTTTTCTTGAAGTACATTTCTTAAACAAAAGATAATGAACAAAAAAGATGGTGTATTCATGATACCATTCATAAAAACTACGAGAGGCATTCAAACCTAGGCATTTGAGTATCAAATTACCGAGCTGATCATGAGGAAGGTTACTCCATTCATCAAGCACTGCTCTCCGAGTCCCAGTACACATGTAGGACGAGGTTAATGGGTTGCTGCACGTCAGAGAAGTATATCTCATGCATGCTCTATTGGATTCAAGTCAGGTGAGAATGCTGGCGATTCCATAAGTGGGGCATCCTCAGATCGAAGGCATTCGTTTACGATGTTTGCTTGAAGAGGACCGGCGTCATCATTTATAAACATAAATTCTACTCCCATGGCAACCCTAAACAAACGTGCAGGTTGTTTCAGAATGATGTTCGGATAAATTTGGCCTTTCATGATTCCAATTTGAACATAATCTGTTCTTTAGCCCAGTATAATATAACCCCATACAAGCCTTCCAGCACTATTGTAACGGTGTCATTTAATGATTTTGTCTTGGTAGTAACGGGTACCTGGCCTTCTCCATATGTAAGTCCGACGTAAATCAAAAAATGTCTTTGGGGGTAGTCGGATCATGTGTTAGATTCCCGTTTCTGTCGGGTTAAACGTGGTGGTGAGTGGGTTTTGAGTCTTTCTTCTCCGTGCAAATGAGGGTTAGTTTGATCAAAAAGTTCTAAGACTAGTTTGTCCTAATGCTTGATCCAGGAATTCTCTTGTCTTCTGAATTGGGTTCAAAGTAAGAAAGCAACGAAGATCGGAAACTGAAAATTGGATCGGCTGTTCAACATCTGTTATAAAATGAAATAAAATATTAAAATAAATAAATAAACAATCGTATAAAAAAAGATATATAGGATAAATTAAATAATATACTATTTATTGGGACAATATTGCGAACAAATTGACAGTAATAATTATAAAATTAACCTAGAAGTAGAATGTTACTCCTTAAACAAAGAAATTATTGCTTAAAGATCAACATTTTAAAGAACGGCAATCTATTTCGTCATATTTTACATAAATTCGTATAATATCACGTGATATCTATTTCAGATTCAGCTGGCTAACATGAAGACCTTTACTTATTTGCTCATCTGCAGTATTTTAATCTCGAGGTATGTTGATTTATATTTGTACATTTCTTCTTTCCAACTTAAAGCTTAGTACAGAAACAATTAAAAAAACATTTCTTGCTTAATAATTCGCTTACAATATTGGAATGAAAATCACTTTGAAATAGGCATTGTTGCACAAATAAAATGATATTCAGAGGCTGATCTCACTAGATTAATTTATATTACTCGGCACGTTTCTTTTTCGATGACTTGTAAAAATGGTTTCGAAATTAGACACGGTAAACCCAACAAACCTTCGAGATCAGAATATAAAATTAGTATGCTATCACCGGAGTCAACAACTGATCGCAAAAGACGTCTTATATTAGCAAAATCCATTGAACTAATTAAAGCAGGATCGCAATATATATATATATATATATATAATTATTCTTATTGTTTTTTTTAAATATATTTCTTTCATAACAATATTTTTGTTTTGGTAACTACGATTAAATACACTTTGAATTCAACTTCTTTGGCGATATTTTTTTCAAGTCTTTAGCTGAATTTTGGCGCAGAATCCTTTACATTTTAATTTATCTCATTACCAGCATCAGGCAGTGGCATCTTGTCGAGTACGATCAACACCTCCTACAAAGAGTAGGCCTCAGCACGGGTTACCATAAATATCCTTTAGTAGTCCAAACGTAATGACATGTTTCGTATTTTCAACCATTGCGCAGCTTAGTACCCCGAACGTAATGACATCTTTCTTATTTTTCATCTACTGCGCAATTAACTTCGTCACATTGGACTTCTAAATTGATCCGTGCTGAGGCCTTCCTTCTTCTAGGAGGTGTTGTTACGATTCGAATCCGATACATGAATGCAATATTGAATGTTGTTACTTATTCGTAATTCTGTGCTCTTAAAATACACCCAACAAAATAATTAAAGCCTCTAAATTTTCATAAACATATTGTATCATTTTTCAACAAGTTTTTCTCTAAATTTAAAAGTCCAAATTCTTATGAGTTAAGAACAACGAAATGGTTAATTAGAAAATGGATAATCTCTAAGAAATATTATCCTTTATTTCATTAAAATCAATGATATCTATAGGGACAGGTTGGGTAGTGGAGTAAAACTGTATCTCTATTTTGGACAAAGTAGTTCTGTTTTCCATTCGTTCAAACTTTTAAATTTCTTTATACAAATCAAGAAGAACATTGGCTTGATGTTGTTGTCTTATGCCACTTTCAATACTGACAAGCCTATTTTAAGGCAAAGGGATGCGCTTTTTCCTGTTTTCCAGTGACACCATCTTTAGCCAAGAATTCGACTTCTACCACACACATACGTCACAGCCCATTTTACAGAGAGGAAGAATTCACACACCATCCGTCAATCCATCCGCAGATCATTATTTTGACCTGAACCAGAGCACGACCCATCCCCGATTCAGTACCTCTGAGGTAATGATTTGCTACGGGAATTTGAAAGACTTTGTGATCCGACAGATTCAGCGTGCAGCAGTACCTTTTCGTACACGGGGATCGAACTCATGATCTCTTGGACATGGGCCCAATGCCCTACCAATCAGGCTATCCCGGCCCATCATATTGGCTTGTTGTTGATGATAAATTCACTGCGTTTGTTAGATAAGTTTGTTTTACTGTGTCAATGTTCTCTTTTATTTTTAAGCTATTCTTATTTATTGGTCATTACAGAAAATCCTGCGGAGAGGATTTTTTTTATTGATAGACACCCTTACAAGAAAAATATACCATAAATTTAAAAAAAAAATTCGATTAGATGACTGAAATTTATCTTGGTATAGATAGTATTGAACAGTCAAATTATCTTTCCCATCCACCAAAGAAGCCTTCAAGCCCTTGGTATATGAATAGATGTTCCATTTTTTTTAATGCTGTCGAAAATTATCATATTTAACTCCAACAATTCTGGGTTCTCATCTTGAGGAAAGGTGGTACTGCTATCAGCTACTTCTGTGCTATTAGTTATGTAAAAAATTATTAATTTTTCCCATATTTCTTTAAATCATTTAAAAAGCGATATCTCACAAGGGCACTTTTTTTTAATTGATTTGATTTCCGTTGCTTGCCTTTGTATCCACCAGAGTGTGTGTCTACGTTAAAAGTACCTATGTGAGCCGTATTTAATTAAGTTCACGTTAATTAACATACTAACTTATGTGAAGAAACTTAGCTCGACTTTAACACGCCATTAACACGCGTTTATTAACGATCAGCTGGCGCTGTTGTTATAGGTCCCCGTGTGTGGGTATCCATGATGTCCTTCTTCTTGAATTGCAAGTATCCAATTCTTATATTTTTCACACCCTTCATATTATTAAATATTTTTCCTATGTAAGTTGCAAGCTAGCAATTAAGGTGACTAAAATTTTAAATACTAAATATTGTGTCCTACTTATTAGTGAGTTTAATTCGAAATTCAAATCAAATGTAACGAAACTCTATAAGATCAATAACTTGTTATATGTTGTTGCAAAATAGTATTGAATCATTCTCAAAAAAAGTTGAAAGCATTTAAACGAAACATGGAAGATAAATATATTTCAAAGGAAAGACGAAAAAGGAGTCAAATCAGATACGTTCGCGATTTGTCATTTCGGAGTTATGTTCGTAAGGTTCTGCGTAACATGAATGAAGAGGCTAGCATATCCGAAACAGCTCAAGAGATAATGGATTCTATGGTTTTAGACATGTTTGATAAACTTGGAAAAGAAACCAAGAATTTTATGGTAATTAACGGAAAACGCCTACTCATGCCATTTGATGTCCAATGCGCTGTCATTTCTGTACTAAATGGCGAAGTCAGAAGAAATGCAATTGCAAATGCTATTAGAGCAATAATTGATTACAAGGCTCTTATAAGAGGCACTTAAATTATGTGAATTATCGAAACATTATTTAAAACATCAAGAAACAGAAATTATTTGAACAGACATTATAATTTGAATAATAGACGTCTTTTTGATTAACATTTTAATAATCCAACTCAAATGTAATTAAAAAATTTATGTTGCTTTTACCCAGGAATGACGATTGTACAGTATTAAATCACTAAAAATTTTGAGACTTTTACATGTGATGAAAATTACAGCCACCGGCAACTTTTTGTTTTGGTTTCATACTGTAACTAACTCTAGGAAGACGACTTCGCCCATTCTGTGCAATACAGTTTTATTTTTAACAGTATATTTCATAATAAATATTAATTTATCGAATTTATTTTTGTAATTAAAACATCATCTTTCCCTGACTTATTCAATGATACTTGTAGTATTTGTTATTTGAAACAGTTACAGTAGTTTTCCCGGGTAGAATTCTAGAATAGCCCACCCCTTGGCGCCTTTTTGAAATTTCGCCAGGTTGGCGATTATTACTTGGATTGACGTTGTTTTTTTATTAATAAAAAACAATTTAAATTATTACAAATTTATTAAAATATTATTAATGAAATAAAATAAAAAATAACTTGCAATAAGTTTGCAACATATCTCCCGGAAATATCTTCCAGAAACCTTTGGCGAGATTTCAAAAATTGGCCACGGGTTGGACTATTATAGGATCCATCCGTTTTCCTGTGTTGGATAATTTCAAAGGAAGGCCTAGGCCCACCCTGGGCAGTCGGATGAAATAATTTTTGCACTATTAACATACATACATAACTTCTTTTTTTTAAAAAAAGTGAGAAATTAATTAGCGTTGTGTATAGGAAATATACCCTCAGCTAGTTTTACCAATCTACGGTATTTATCGGTCATAGGGGCCATGATGCCAAGTTCACCAACACGTAAGAAAAACGCTTGATTCTAATTTATACGGGTCGGCATCTACTGATAATACACTGTAGCTGTATCAAGCATGACAATATCACGATCATTAACCATAAAAATCAATATCGAATGCAGTAACATCGTAATTATTACTGATAACCATAATTATCGAAAACCATTATGTAGCTATATTTATCCATTACGTTACACATCGAAAAGATAATATCGCGAATATCATACATCATGCGTATTATTGAATGCGAAATTATTGTGAGTGTTGATGAATTTTGTTTGGGTGATCAAAATACTAACTATAATTAATTAAATTAGAAATATATTGCGATTTGTAGTTAAATATTGATGTTTTAGACAATAAATTGCTAGATTAAAATTCGTATTTATCGATTATGGAGTCCAATGTTCGGGGTGACGATATTTCACAAAAGCAGTCACCAACACATGGTCCCTCGATGAGTACCCAAACAGATATTAAATGTTGTTGTCGTAGGGTTTTAAGGCATTGGGGTTGCGATTGCTCTTGTTTTCCAGTGGCGTCATCTCTGGCCAAGAATTCGACTTCTGACACATCCATACGTCACACCCGTTTATATGGCGGACACATTCATGCATGCAAACTATACATAAACAAAATTCTGCAGGATTAATGACAACTTGTCGTTAGTAGTCGTAAACCCATGAAATTGGGTCGGCTGTTCATCGACGGTTATAAAATAAAAATAAATGTAAACAACTTGTTTATTATTTGGTAACATCTACAATTTATTCAGCCAACTAGCGATCGATGCACCACCATGATCAAAGTCCTGGACACGTAAGAAGCTTGTGTTAATAAATTACTCTGAGGAAACAAAATTTCTGTTGTATACGATTTTTTAATCAGATCTCATGTATTTTTGTATCAATCATTTCAAATCTGTTTTTTAGTGACATTTTCTAGTCTACTTTCTGTCGAAATGATCAAGTTTAAAAACGTTATAGGGGTCGCATAAATGTTACAACAAACTTCTAGGTGATTTCAAAGCGTCTAGGGAGAATATCATGAGGATTAAAATTATATTGTAACCCACGCGCACAAATATCGCCATACGCCGCTAGAGGCGCTTCTCCTATTACTAACTGTTTTTTCGTGTGCCTCTGAACATGTCATAATATCTAAACACCCCTAGCTGATTACGATGACATCTCCAGCCACGGGCTCCTGTGCAGTTTTTATTTTGATGATGTGGCCTAACTCACCTAAGCGTTTATCGCAAAGTCTACACGCAACCCCCTTGTTATATATAATTTTTTTAACTTGTGCATTTCGACAAAAAATAGACTGAAATGTCATTTAAAAAAATCCATAGTTTTAGGAGCAAAACTGATTTCAAATTTGAAATCCCTATCTCCGAATCAGGCAAAATCAAGTATTTGCTAAAATGCAACAAAACATTAGTTCTCCAGTGTTATGCGCAAATGTAAAACTATTCTTGAAGCCTGGTTAGATATTTTTTGTTTACAGCATTTAGAGAACAATTGAAGCTTTCAATGTCATTAAACGCTGAACTTTACTTAAAATTTGAGCTCACTTAATAAACCAAAAAAATAATTTAAATTTCAATTCACAATTTAGTGTATTTATTGTTAAAGTTTGCTTGTAGCTTTTAGGACTCGATTTAAACTTTTATTGTCATCCACAGAAAAGGGCACCAAGTCACCTAAATCACCGATTCTTAAATCTTTTTGACTATGCAACCCTAAATGATCGAACTTCTCGTGGAACCCTGATTTTATGTATAAAAAGAGAGACGTGGTGGCGCAGAGGCTAGTGTGTTCGCGTCCCAATGATGAGAACCGGGTTTGAATCCCAGGCCGATCGATAGATATTAAGCACATAGCTCGCACCGATCACAGTGCTGACGTGAAATATCCTCAAACGGATTATGGATTAGAGTCTCGAAAGAGTCAGGCTAAACGTGAGAGGTCTTCATCTCTAAATGTGGGCTAGTTCCATGAAAAAGTCCTCTACGAAGGTAAATTTCTTCCATACTTGATCCAGGAGTTCCCTTGTCTTCTGGGTTGGATTCAAAATTGCATGGCTACGGAGTTGAACATGCATAGTCGTAAACTCAAAAATGGGTCGGCTGTTCAACGACGGTTAAAAAATAAAATAAAAATAGTAGCTGTGAATATATTAACCAAAAGAAAAACTGTTTATTAATTTGTAAATATTTAAGGTGAAGAATGAAATGTTTTAAATTCTAAATTTGTTCTTGGTTTATGTATATATTGAAAATGAGTAAAATAAGCTGAATTATAGTTTTCATTATTATAAATGTCAAGAATAGCTTACAGAGAAACTTTCTTCATTCTTGAATTTATTTTTTATATTTTGATTTGAAACGTTCTATGAACTTAATATGAAAATAATTTTTTATAAATGCATATTGTTTTTATAATTTATTCAACAAATTATTATTGAAAAAATATTTTTTAAAAATTATTTTACTCCTTTTTTGGCCTTTTGCATAAATAATTTCATTTAAACAATCGAAATATTAAACAAATTATGGATTCTTTATTGGATATAAATAAAATTATTACTGGTTAAAAACAATCCTAGATCACGGAACCCCTGTGAACCTTCTTACCTAAGAGTTCCGTGGAACACCATTTGGGAACAGCTGCTCTAACTATTCGAAAGAAGAAAAAAAAAGAGTTGGAATTTTGAATGACGATAAGTTTCTTTATACGACAAAAATTTAATAAATTATGCTTATAAATCATCATTTTTGTCTGAAAATGATGAAAGCCTTCATTATCATCAAGCAAACAACAGCAGTAGAGTTTTGTGTGCTCTTGTTCGAAAATTCGTTTTCAAGATTTCATCAGTAGGAAAGAAAGTTTATAAGTTGAAGACTGTATAAAATTAATTCTTTACAAAACTTTAATAACTGAACTGGGTTGATCTGGAAACATATTTTTACAAAATTTTTCTAATTTACATATTATATAATACAATTGTTAGAAACTTTGGTACCGACGTTTGGACTTTCGGCAACTTTAAAATATATGTAACCATAATATCGAAGTTATGTTAACTTAATTATTTGGTACTATCTTTCAACTTGAATAGAAACATACACAACCACTGTCTTTACCCTATGTGTTTCATTTTGCAGCTGCTTGACGTTGGATTGTCCTGATTGTGATAAAAGCCTTTGCAAAGAAGTGGAACCATGCCGACATGGAATAACGACTGATGTTTGCGGATGCTGTCCAGCCTGTTATAAAGTAAGTTTCACTTTACTGTAAGTAAAGTACACATAAAAAAAAGCCAGAAAACCAAATAAGAAAAAGCTATAATCTCGTCGTCAGCTCACACGATTATATCCTCAAAAGAGAGTGCTTTCTATTATTGTATTAATATAGCCAAAGCAATGTATATCAATATAATAGTAATCCACAAATAAATCCATAACATATAATGTTAATAATAATATTAGGATTATATGTTAGGGATTTTATTCATACTTGTATAATATGCATAAAAGTACAATAGTACCACACCTAAAGATGTAATATAGTACTCAAAATAATGTTTTAAATTTTTTTTTAAAATTTAAATATTTTTTAAGATAGTTTTTTTTGCTTTAAAATTATATTTTTTCCTTATTTTCTTCGTATTTTTAACTTATTTCATTTTTTTTTCTCTTAAAAATTTTATTTTTTCCTTGTTTTCTTTATATTTTTAACTTATTTTATCTGTTCTATAAACAGTGCGCAAAAAAAAAAAAAAAAAAAAATTATGTTAAAATGATGCAATTTATGTTACTATTAATAATACTTATATAAAACTTTATATATAAGTATTATACTTAGTTTTGACATTTGATATCACAAAATTATAATACTCTTGACTCACGCATTCATAACAAAGTAATGAAATATATTCATAATATTCTTTCTTTTTAGAAGAAACATAATATATAATGGAATAATACTCACAAAATTAAAATATACCTGACTCATTTATTCATGTGTAATAATATTATATTCAAAACATTAATACTTTCAAATTGAAACATAAAGTATAATATAATACTGTAATACTCATAATGCTATGATGTATATTCATAGCAAGTAATAATATGAGGCAACATTAGGGCAATAATTTTATTAATATTATATGTTATTAATATCATTATACGTGTATAATACTTATAAAAATATAGTACTCACACATCAAGATGTGATATATGTGTTATAAAACACAAAACATTCTTACTTATAACATTCAGTCATTACAATTATAATATTCATAACGTTTGCTGCAGCAATGCTGATAACCTTTTTTTTCTAACAGGGTATAGGAGAAGAATGTGGTGGTCCATGGAATGTTAAAGGTGTATGCGCTGGCCACCTATCCTGTATCCGAATTCCAAGTAAAAACGAAGAATTCAATCCAATCGAAGAATTCAACAGAACTGGAAAATGCCTAGCATTACCTTAAAATTGTTATTAAAGGAATGCTTACTCGTAGATTAGAATAAATATTCAATGTTTTAAATGTTTTAGTTCATTAACTTATAGAACATCAATCAAATTCTGATAATACGAGCGTCTTTCTAACTTTTGTTTCCATCATTAGACCATCGTCAATCGCGTCTACTCCAGTTAAACTAGATCAGTCAAATATGTAGTTGGATCAGTCTTTATGAATAATTGAGTTTAAACAATTAATGGACCATTCCAATTTGTTATTCTCTATTTTAACCATAAAAACACAGAGAAAAAAAATTCTAGCAAAAAAAGCATATTTACGTGGTAAAGATATATTTGATTAAAAAAAAGAAAGAGAGAATTTTAGTAATAAACTCCAAAAACTTTTAATATCGTTTTAAAAAAGTATTTAATAATTGTCCTGTTCATTATGGTTACAATTTATCAAAAATTCTGACAGTAAAAATTATAGTTAGTTCAGTAAAAATTCGCGATCGCAACGAACTATAGGGAGCGTTGTTGTATGTGCCGAATCCCTGCGATTTCCATATGAACAGTCATTCAGTTACACTGGAGAAGTCTTTAATGTAGCATTGTAACGTTCCATCTTTATTGTAGCTGATTAAATTTAAAAAAGAAAAATGTTTGTTTACTTTCTTATGCAAACGAAAACAAAATGGCATCTCTTTTTTTTTAGAGAAGGAACATCCAGAACACATCGGAAAAATATTTGTAAATAAAGAGAAAAAAATAGGTATATTCTTATAAGAGTTCAAACCTAATGCCTGAGAAATAGTTTTACTAAATTTAATGGTATAACATGAAAGGCCCATTTAAATTTTAATTTAAAATAAAGAATGCTTACGAAACAAAAAAAAAAAAAAAGAACCATTCTTTTTTTGTCCTCATTTTTTAGTGTAACGAAAATGCGTCTTTGGGACTTGCCAAATACAAAACAAGATGCAATTTTATTTTTTTAGGAGCGAAATATTTTATGGAGAGAAATATAACGAAAATGTACCAATGTCCATAACATGAAACTTTATCTTAGTAAACGTCCATTTTGGAAATGTTATTTCATTTTGAATCTTATTTATTAGAGTTCATAATGGCTATAGAATCAGGTGAGAGAAAAGTTTATTTTGAATCTATGCTAAACTCTATATCGGCCCATTTTCCACCGAAATCCGATTGACTACTTTGATTTTAAACAAAGTGTTTCATTTTAAGATTTTTTCCAAAAATTTTAAGTGTAGATTGGCGGCACTTAAAAATCTGCCAAATCTGTAGCTGTGGTTAATACGTAAGTACCGAATTTTTCTTCCATACTTTTCTGAATCATATTACTTCAAATATTAGAATATGCAAGAAGTATACATAAACACATAATTTAATACCATTTAATTCTTCAAAAAAAGTATTTTGACAACAATTTTATCAAAAAATTATAAACTAAAAAAAGTAAAATAAAGAATTCTTAGGATAAAAACGATTTTAAAACTTCCTCATTTTTCAATAAAAACTTTTGTATTGTTTCTTTTTTTTAATACTTATAGTATTAATCAGACGTAAAAAAACCATTTTGTAGAGAACGATCATCAAGTAAGAAAAAAAATTATTTACAAGCAAATTTTTTATTATAAAAATCATAACACTTACCTGATTTATAAGTCCGGAGAATTCCAAAATGATATGTTCTTTGTTTGAAAACTTTATTCTCAAATAATATATACATAGTTTATCCCTTCATTACTTTTAGGTAACATACCACACATCAAAATTTTATAATTGTAAGATCTCGATATGAATTTTAATATGTAGCTTAAAAACAGAATAGCTGAATTCTAGTTGAAATTCTTTCAAAACTAAAAAACACTTACCAAGAAAACGATAAAAAAAATTTATTTATAATCAGCACAAAAGATACTTTTTCAAGTAATTCGGATTATTCTTTATTGTTGTTTTCCGAATTATGTAGATACAGAAATATATACTATTCTATAAAGAAGAAGAATATTCTATAACTATTACAGTTCTGTATGAAATTCATTGGAACACATTTATTCATTGGAATGACGAAAGCAATGTTGACTTCACTTTAACTTGTAATGAATTGAAGACAGAAAAATTATTTTACCGCAATACACACATTTGTAACAGCAAGTGATCATGAAATCATGTTATGTTGTTGGTAATAGAAAGGTAAAAATTATTGAGAAGTTGTTCTTCAAATGCTTGGCGTGTTCTGCTTCAATGTTTGGCATGTTCTGATTAGTTTTTTCAAGAAATTTTACCTTTTCTTTAGGGAAATTTTGTTTCTTTTTTGATTCTAAGAAAATGGCGTCCGTCATTGGCAATGGTTATGTGGGAACTAATGCCCGATATTTACAGTCTCCCGCTAGATGGCGTACTCGAGTGTTGCGATCGCGAATTCCATTTTGACGTTTACACACACGTTTAGTAAAAATTCCACTGAGAAAAGAAAATTTAATAGAAACATAGTCATACTCTGAAGAACCACGATAAAATTTCTAGACTATTATCCAGATTATATCATTCATTTTACCATTTACTTGGTAATTTAATGGCAATGCTTTTTAAGATTTTAATGACAATGCATCCTGTACCTAGTCCCTTGTTAAAACTTATGATCTGTTTACCATGCTTTCTGGTTCAGTTCCCTGAGAGTATTATAACCATAAATTATTCAAATACTCAATTTAATATTTGTTCACTTACAAATCATGAAAAAAGAATGAGAAATATGTTTAATAAAAATTCTAAGTCAAAGGGTCAAAGTCTAGAAAAAGTGAGTGCAGATAAAACTAGAGTATATCATAAAGTTTCAAATTCTGAAGGAAAAAAAACATTTTTACATAAAATTATGGCAGGATTATTACTACATAAACGTAAGTAATAATATCTTAATTTGTTTGTACTTTGATATTTTTAATTTTTTTCTCCATTTGAAAATTATTGATTTACTCTAGGTTTATCTGAACTATTTTTTTCTTCTCTATACTTTAAATTTTAAATTACTTATGGAGCTGAAACAAAATCCGCCATGAATGGACTCTCCCATGGTATCCCTTGTTTGAGTTAGTGCCTTGTGATTAGGCAACGCAAGGGGTAATTTTTAGCCTGGATCCTAAAGATTTTCCGTCAATTTGTATTTGCCTGTCCAGAAGGGTGTGCGTAAAAAACAAATTTTTGTCATAAGTTCACCATTACGCATTTTTAAAAAACGAATCATTTTTTTTAACGAATTATTTAAAGGAGTAAGAGGATCCACACGCCTAACGACGAATTTTCTTCTCATTCGTTATTGTTTATTTCTTCTTAAACGTAAATATTTTCCACAAAAACATAGATCATTTTGGTTTTATAGTATACAATTACTGTAGCTTCATGTTAGAACATTTTGCTAATGTGTTAATCGTAACGAAATAAACGTTTACCTAGATTTGAAAAATAATCACCTGTACTTGAAAAAAAATTAACCGAAGGAATACAGATTGTGAGATTCAATGAGAATAATTAAATGCGAAAGAATTTTAACCGTTAGAGAGACTTAAAGGATTTCAAATAGGGAACGGTTTTTATATTTATCAAGTTCTTTTTAAATTTTATTTTTAAAAATTAAATTACGAATGTCAAGGTTTATATCTGGCAACATGCAATCTCACTCATTTTATCTCTGTCTTGTTACTTTAAGATTGAACTTAGGGCTCTAGATTGAACAAATGCCACGTTTCAACAACCAATCAGGATCGAGTTTCTCACGAAAAACATTTCACACTGATGGTTGAATGCACTCTTTTAAATATTTCTTTATATTTGTTCGTGTGGTAAGCCAAGGCAAAATCGAAATCTTTCTGAGATCACGTGTTTATTTTCGGCGCTTCTGAAACTTATAAACAAGAATAATGTGGAATAACGTTAATAGAAATAAAAGCAAATTAAGTTGCGCACTAAAGTTTTAATACATCTAAAAAAATGCTTGATTGTAGTTAATATTGACTATCATACATCAATAACATCATGTTTTTATGCCAAATAATACTGAGAATATAATTTTTCTTTATGAATTAAACTATTTTTCTTTATCATATAAAGACGAGTCGCGGTGGCTCAAGGAATAGGGTGGGCCTGGGTTACCCAGGTTAAGTAACCCAGGTTAGAATCCCACCGATGGTTTGTCGATGCAAGGCCGTGCCGACCACAATAGAGACGTAAAATATCTTCAGTAGCAGATAGACCATGGGTTAGAATCACCTTGTTGTCAAGCCAACCCTGAGAGGTTTTTGTGGTTTTCCTCTCCATGTAACACAAATGCGGGTTAATTCCATCAAAAGGTCCCCCACGAGTGTAAATTTCTTCCAATTCTTGATCCAGGAGTTGCCTTGTTTTCTTGAAGTTACATAATTTTATTTTATTTTATAACCGTCGTTGAACAGCCGATCCAATTTCATGGATTTACGACTACTAATGTTCAACTCCGTAGCCTTGTAATTTTGAACCAATCCAGAAGACAAGGAAACTCCTGGATCAGTACCCCCAGAGGTTTTGATTTGTTATGGGAACATGGAGGACTATGAGACTCGACAGATTTAACGTGCATCAGTCACCATTTACTACACGGGGAGTCTTCGGCCGGCGAGGATTTACAAAATAAAATAAAATCATAAAATGACATAAAGCCACCAGGATGCTTTCAGATTTGTGCATAACAGCTTACTTTAAAGCAATACAGATTTATTGATAATTTCTGATTTATTTTATCCCATAGAAGGGGAGCGGGCTTTCAGTAAATCTTACATTCTGAAAAATAATTTTTTTTCATATTGAATTGCTAAAAAATCTAATCTAAAGCCCAGCACAAAAATTTAAAATTTCTAGACAAATGCGCCGGTGACAGAAAAGGTCTTGTAAAAAATTCCTTTAGTATTTTATTATTCTCAAAAGGTAGTTCAAACTATCTCCACTATTAGGAAAAGAGAAAATTAAATAAATAAATAAATAGTTAGCTTGGAAGAGCGCTACGCCTATTATGCACACATAGTACGTATTTCCGGACATTTAAGATTAAAATAAGCATAGGTTTCAGATTCTGAGTGGTTAAAAATATTATCAGCTTTAAAAGATAAGCTTCTCTTGTTTTCATCTATCCCGTACTTCGTCAGAAATGGTTTCTACAGTTATCGACATGGGACTTTTTTTATAAATATTGTTTTGAATTCAAAGTTGAATAGATTTTGTTAAGGACATTGTGGTAAGCAGCCTTTTTTGATGCAATGTTTTGTTATTTTTATGTGCTTTTAGAAAGATTGCTGCATGACGATTTATTCCGATATTTAGAAAAAAGTAAAATAGATAGATACACAATAAAGATATATTAGTATAGGTGTTATTTTTCTATGTATCTTTATTCTTTTAAAATTAGCAAGTACAGTGCGTACTAAGTAAATAATACGAAGTCAATCAAACTATCTATTAAGTTTGAGACACAAAAAAGATCTAATTAAAAAATACAACACGATTTAAAAATACAACTTTTCAGATATTTTATAACTCAGAAACTATTCAACCGAATTCACTCAAGTTTTGAATTTTGTTATTCAAAATTGAATGGTTTCAAAACGGTGTGAAAGTTCATATATCTTGGAATTCTAAACTTTTCTACCCTTATAAAATAAAATAAGAAGAAATAAGAAATAATTATAAAGTATTTTGTTTTTGAATAAACGTATTAAACTTTTTGTAATTATTTCGATAAAAAAATTTCTAATTCAGTGATAAAATATATCAGCTTCTAAAAATTTCTTTGGATAAACGAGTTTTATTTTATAATTGCCTGCAAAAACTTTTCGATTCTTTTTAACAGTTCTAGAGATTTAGCGAAGCACACAAAAAGTATACTTTACATTAAAGGGTCCAAACTTTTGACTGTTCTCCAGATCAAACTATTGGGACCATATTTTCCAGATTCCAACGACCCCCAATATGTTAAGGATCAGAAATCCAAATCCGTCAAAAACATCGAAATGATATGATCAAAATGAACATCAAATTGCTCAAACTTTCAGTAACTCATCTGGCTCAACTAATAGGGCAATATTTTTTAAATTTTGAATTCCCTCTCCCTTTATTTTGATACATAAAAATCTAATCCAACGAAAGAAAGGCATATTTATTCATTAAAAATATTTTTTTGTATCTAATTCAGTTATTTATTAATAATTAGTATATTTCATGTCATATTTTTGAACCGTCATAATTACCACTTAGTTCGTGAAAATCTAATCATTAGGAGTAAAGTTATTTAAATTGGTCTCTATTTTTATTTTGATCGCAGTATATTTAACTAAGGAATTGTCTCGATCCCTTCGATCTCTTTACTATTAAGTTTAACTATTATTCGTAATTCAATGATAAAATATTTCTACTTTTAAATATTTCGTTAAAAGGAGAAGATAATTTATAGTCAAATTTTGCATTAAGTATCACATTAAAGCGATGATTAAACCGTCTGAAACCGTATTTGCGAAATACTTCTCGGTAATTCGTTTCGTAATTCAAAGAATAAAAGCTAACAGATATTTAAATTCGACGGAAAATCTTTAATATTTTTTCAAATAACAAAAGAATGTAAAGAGTTGAAAATGAAATAATATGGATACTAATTTTTTTTATTAAAAAAAATTTATATGCTTTTTTTTCTTTTTTAATTCGGAGACAATGAATTTTATTGCTTTAACATCTATGTGCGATTGCGCACTGTATTTTTTAATGTTGTAATAAATTTTGACTTCAAATTAATGAAAAAAAAATATTGGCTGAATATGTTTTTTCGAGGTTTATACTACTATTGGTGAGTATTAATTTATTTGACACACCATATTTTCGTAAGTAATATATATATAATATCGACTTTTTTCATTTACGGTAATGATCTAAAGTTATATAACATAAAATTTGCATCCTCATATATCTTCCTTTATTCTGCGAAAAAAATCTGTTCAATTTATTGAAAAAAAAAGTCAGTTGGTGTACCAGTATAAAACTGTTTTTTTTTCAAAGAAAAATACTGTTATTTAAAAACAGATACCTGCTTTTTAAGCTTTTTATGTTTATTTTGAAACGCTTTTTAACGCTTATTTTGAAATAGGCTCAAAACGTCAATATGGTGAAAAGACATACTTTTGTGAGAATGAAAAGCGCTTGTGGTCTAATTGTTTTAATATTTAAAAACTTACTCCAATGCTGCGTTACTTGGTCTCATAAAAATGAGCGAAAACTGAGAATAAATCAACGATTTCGATAATTTTTATCTGGACGGAAAAATGTCACCAATTCGGCAATTTTTAATAAAGTTTAATGACTTTTAAAATATTTAAGTTATTTGTCAGTTCTAAAGCCCAGAAAATTCTTCACGGCAAGAAATAAATCATCGCATTGCTTCAAGAGTAAGGCATTTAAATTATGGTTTTTTTCCTTGGCGATAGAGCTTCGAAAAATAGCGTTAACTAAAAACTATATAAAAATCATTGTAGGAGCTAGACAAGACTAGATGACCTGTCGAATCTGGGATTCGAACGTGTTTCCTCTCAATGGGAGGCGAGGTCTCTTTACTCAGGTATAAAGAAAAATCTCAAGCTGTTTTTATTTTAAAAGTCTTACTTATTGAAATAATATTTATGAGTAAAAACGTTTAAAACTACAGTGACCAACTCATATAAAAGTCTTTGACAACTTATCTTATTAAAAAATTGTATCTAAAGAAATGTAATTCTGGTTGAATATCGATTTGACAATAAAATCATGTTGCAATTTTGCTTATATGTTCAAAACCATAAAATAATTGCTGAAAAAT
The DNA here is from genome assembly GCA_949128135.1 of Parasteatoda lunata. Classification (NCBI taxonomy): domain Eukaryota; kingdom Metazoa; phylum Arthropoda; class Arachnida; order Araneae; family Theridiidae; genus Parasteatoda; species Parasteatoda lunata. The sequence continues at coordinate 21,967,806 of OX421976.1, forward strand.
AACATCAGGTAATGAAAATAATGATAAAATGGTTTGGAAAAAAAAATATTTATCATACGGTAAGCAATCTGAAAGGCTTGAACTAGAATTTGATTTGACGGTTTTAATCCGTTTATGATTTGGAAAAACTGAGGAAAACCGTTCTGTCAACATAACTGCTTTAAAGCGTTAAATATACAGAGAAAGCCTGTAAAAAGGGGATCTTTTACTGTATACATTTACTGTTTATTTCCAAATTTTTTGCAATTTTAAAATAAGTGTTGAAAACTATTGCTAACACAGTTTGATGTTTCCAATTTAAAAAAAAAATGTCCATCTACATTATTTAAAAAAAAAAAAAACTACTGTTCTGAAAGCTGGACAAAAGTAAGATTAAAACAGTTATTAGAGTATCCATCATATTGACGCTCATATATTTATAAAGAAAAAAAACATATTTTTTAATGGTTCCAATTCCAACCTCTACTGTCATAGACATATCGATATTGATTTGTTAAACTTGATTAATTGTACTAGCTTTTAGAAACGCTTATCTATGAAAAATAATAATAAAAATGCATGCCGAGGATGTTAGAGATCTTAGATATAATAAAGTTATAAAAGTTAATAAAATTATAACATATAGGTAAAAAGTACAGTGCACAAAAAAAAAAAAAAAAAAAAAAAAAAAAAAAAAAAAAAAACGGCCCACTCTGTATAACTTTTGATTTTATGATCAGATCTTCACATTCCAAAACTCATTTTTAATGGTTCGAGAGGGCGACCTCGAATATACTAATTAATAAATACAGACGATATTTTAAGTTACGAAATCAGACACAAAAACATACTTTCTCTGAATAAAAATACTTTTTTTTCTGCGGATTCAGATTTCTGATCCCCAAAATATAAGGGGTAGCGCAATGTGGAAAATATGGTCCCAATAGTTCTGTCAGAAGTGTTGTGCACTCTTCTCACAATTATAAAATTCGTTAGCCAAAGATAATTCCATGTAAAAAATTATTTTTAGTAATTATTTGTTTAATTATGGTCGAAAAAATGTTAAATTTTTAAGGTATAAAATTTTTTGCATTATTTTAAAGAATGTAATTTTATAGACAAAATACGAAATGTGAGCAAATTCGGTTGAATAGTTCCGGAGAATTGAATTTTAAAAAAAAGACAGATATTTAAAATTCGATTTCTCCGAAACTATTCGACCAATTTTGCTTAAATTTTGCATTTTCCCATGTAAAATTATATTTTATAAAATGAAGAAAAAATTTGTATACCTTCCTATTCAAAATTTTTTCGACCATAATTAAATAAAATAATAAAAAATAATAAATATTTACTAAAAAAGTTTTTTCGCATGGAATTATATTTAGATAAACGAATTTTATAATTGTGTGCACACATTTTTTATTTCTCTTCAAAAAGCTCTTGAGATATAAAGAAATACCCAAAAAGTAAAATTAACATTAAATGGTCCAAACTTAGAGCGCTCTCCTAACCAAACTATTTTATATAATATTCGTCGTTGAATGGCCGACCCAATTTTATGCGTTTATGACTACTAATGTTCAACTCCGTAGCCCTGTAATTTTGAACCCAATCCAGAAGACAAGGGAACTCCTAGGTCGAGTATTAGAAGAAATTTGCCTTCATGGAGGACTTTTTGATGGAGCTAACCCACATTTGCGTTACATGGAGAGGAAGACCACGAGAACCTCTCACGGTTAGCTTGACGGCAAGGGGACTCTAACCCATGATCTTTCTGCCACAGAGGATATTTCACGTCAGCACCGTAGCCTTGTAATTTTGAGCCAATCCAGAAGACAAGGAAACTCCTGGATCAGTACCCCCAGAGATAATGATTTGTTATGGGAACATGAAGGACTTTGAGACTCGACAGATTTAACGTGCATCAGTCACCATTTACTACACGGGGAGTCTTCGGTCGGCCCGGGATCGAACCCACGGACTCTTTTACATGGGCCCAGTGCCCTACCAACCAAGCTATCCCGGCCCTTAACCAAACTATTAGGATATTTAGGGTGTCAGAAATCATGTATGGTTATTCAGAGAAATTACTTTTCGTATCTGATTTCGTATCTTAAAATATCTTCTGCACTTATTAATTAGCATATTTGAAATCACCCCTTTGAGCCATTAATATTGAGTCCTAGAACGTGAAAATCCGATCATTAGATCAAAAGTTATTCAGAAAGGTCTGTTTTTAATTTTTATTATTTATTTTTTTTTATATTTATTTAGCTCACTGCGCATTGATGACATACAGGTGCAAGAAAGTTATGACATACAGCCACAGTCAGTGTTTGCAGCCAAAACGTATCCAAAAACAATTCCTGTATAACATGATTGCATAGATTAAATGGTTAGGAAAGCGCGATACGCTGGCAACATTCGTCAAGTGTGGTGACCTGAATCTAATTCATTATCATTCTCTTTCACAAACCTGATCAGGACTATTCTTATGTTTTGTTAATGTTTGACTGTAGAAAAAGGTTTCTGAAAATTGATCAAAAATGTGTCAAAATAGTTCCGAAAGAAATAATAGTCAAATTTGAAAATAACATGTATTCAAACAGAATTTATTTATTTTTGAGCAAAATGCATAGTCACAACAGTAAGTAGTGCAGAGGGGGAAATATATGAGAGAGATGTTCGCTAGAAGGATTCGAACCAAGCCTCCTGGTTTGCAGTAGGATACTTAAACAACCATAAATGTACATCGCAGTCCAGGGAGAGTTAGGAAGCTTTATATAGTGACCACCACAATGGCACATCACGAGACATTGTGAAAGATATAGCGAAGTAAGCAAAAAGTTAAATGCTCGTTTTTGAGAAACAGTTTTACAGTACAGAGGTTACAGTTTTATACTAATGGGTCTGTGATCAGCCGAGAACCAAAATTTATTGAAAAAAATGAAACAAAAACTTCCACGTTGACTTAACAAGAAGTAGTCGAAAAGGTATCTATTAGATTCTTATAAGCATCTGTTTTTTCTTGATTCCTAAATTGTTTTTTGTTATATACAATTGTTATTTGCTCGTTTTTGAGAAACAGTTTTACAGTACAGAGGTTACAGTTTTATATTAAATAATCAAAATTTAATAATAATTATCAAAGGATAATATTAAATAATCACAAATTTTCTGAAATAATTATCTTTCAAAAACCAAGATAGCCATATTCAGTTTTTATCAAGTAATTTTTGCAATTATAATTACAATAAAAGCTTCTTTTTGATATAACATTATTCTTGCTAAAAAGGTATATAAAATTTCCGAAAATATTTTGTAAAAAAACTAAAAATAAAGTTATATTTTCATATTTATGTAGCTAAATCAGTTAATCAATTATTTGAGAAACTTTGGGATAGTTTGAGCTTTTTAACTGGTAAAAAAAAGGAAACGAAACGTAACTCAGTTTGTATAGTTTTATGCAATGCAAGGAAACGAAATTTGGGAGGAACTTCACTAAGTGTGGTAATCTTTCGATACTCCAATCCTCAATATGACAATTGTGAAGTTGCTTGTCATAATTTTCTAACTACGTTATATACAGAAATTCTAGCATTAACTCTCTTTATTTATAGAAATTCCTAGCAATTACGGTGCACTTTGTATATTATAAATATTTTTAACATAAATTTAATAAACTACATCTTGTCGTTCATACTAAAAAATTTCTTTTCTTTTTCAGAAATGAACTTGTTTTTATTCATCATTTATTCTGCATGCTTATTTTATTCATTTAAAGCTGAAGATAAAGATGCGATCAAGGAAGAAAAAAAATTTCATTTCAAGGAAAAGCATAATCATCCTTCAAACACACTTTTACCAAAAGATCATCATTCGCATCGCTTTACAACCAATGTTTGTAATATGTCATTAGTATCATCAGTTGAAGATGAAAATCTAAAGTATAAAAACTGTATTTGCGATGAACAAAATGGCGACGTTGATTGCAACCATCTAGGCCTAACCGAACTTCCCAAATTGATATCGTTCCCAAAGTACATCCAAGTCGTCAATTTTAAGGGAAACAAAATATCAACACTCGAGCCTGAGACATTCTTTAACGGGGGAAATGTTACTGAATTAGATTTATCACATAATCATATCGATTTCATCAGCAAAACTGCTTTCAAGAGCTTTCAGCGGCTGGTTAGATTAGATCTCTCTCACAATCACGTATGGAATGTTCCAAAAGATGTGTTCGCAGATCTCATCAATTTAAAGGAACTCTACCTGAATTTTAACAACCTAATATTTTTAAATCCGGTATTATTTAAGAATCTTGCAGAACTTAGAACGCTTTCACTTAAATCCAATCCTATTCGAGATCTCACTCTTAAAAGTTTCGAAAACCTGAATAAATTAGATTACCTAAACTTAGCCTCCACCCTGTTGACAGAACTTCCGCCTCAGATTTTTGTTTTCACGCCACAGCTAAAAATACTTAATCTTGCTGATAACATAATGACCGAAGTACCGTCTGACTCACTGTATCCTTTGGAACATCTGAAGATATTAGATTTGAGCCAAAATCCAATACAAACAATTCATACAGAGGCTTTTAAAGGCTTGGATACTATAGTAACACTTAAGTTAAACAACATGTCCCGCTTAACGCGGATAGAAGATTATGCTTTTGGTGACATGATGCATTTACAAGAGTTGCATTGCAATAATAATTTCCTATTTCAAGAAATAGCAGAAAATGCCTTTGTTGAGAAGTCTACAAATAGAAAAGTGCCATTGCCTTGGTTATATTTGAAGCACAATGGATTAAGAAACATACCTGAAGAGCTGTTAAATTGGCGTCATAACAAAGAATTACATTTGATAGGTAATCCTTTCCATTGCGATTGCAATGTCACCTGGATGCTTAGTTTGCAGTTACAAAATCAGTTTCAGCGGCACATGAAGTAAGTATCTAGTGCACACACAGAGTGGCCACTTTTCTATGCCCTCCCCTTCAATATCTCGCTTGACCACCACTACCCTTTATTACCGCCTTAATCTTTGCCGGGTTGTACTCATTTTTTTTATTTGGTTTGTGTTTATTTTCAAATCAAGAGAAATTGTCTGGTAGTTGGTCTAGATAATGAAGGGCTTCACAAGTCTTCAATAAGGTTGAGTTCTGCAGATTGTGAGCACTAGTAAAACAAAGTGAGGCAAATATTACGAGCCTCAAATCAGTCATTTAAGACGCATTCATCTGACGCTTATAATATAGTCCTTCCAAAGAAAAAACTGTTTTATTCCTAATGCTTTATAAAATGTACAAGGCTTTATTCCTAAACATCGAACTACATTGCAGACTACATCGAAATAAAAGTCCTAAAGTAGACTACTTCTTCACTAGCCCTCTGTGGCGCAGTAGCTATTTGCAGAAAACTGTCAAGTGGTCATGAAAAAGTAGCCACTTGGCGAATAAATATCGATAGTTGAGCTATATTTTATAGTTATTCCTATTTCTTGAGTATTTATGCATTAATCATTAATATGAATCCAATAAGTATAATATTTAATAAGTAAAGAATTAATAAGTATAATATTTAATAAGTAAAGAATTAATAAGCATAATATTTAATAAGTAAAGAATTAATTAGTAAATATTTAATAAGTGAAGAATTAATAAGTATAATATTTAATAAGTAAAGAATTAATAAGTATAATATTTAATTAGTAAAGAATTAATAAGTATAATATTTAATTAGTAAAGAATTAATAAGTATAATATGTTGAAAAGTATAATATGTTGAAAAGTATAATATGTGTTTCATTGTATGAAATAAGAAGTTAGTTGCCTAAATTCTCCCTTTTTTCTTGCCCAGAAAAATATAATGTAATCGGAGGAAATAAAAATTATATTTGATTTTTTTCTAAGTTTCAGAGTGACATTACCCTTAAAAAGGAGCAGGATTGTAATTACCTTTTAAAATAATTGTTTTTTATGACCAATCATTGAAAGCACATATATATTCAATTAAGAATTATTCAACGCGTTTCGAACTCTACTTCAAACAAAGGAAATTTTTTGAAATAAAATTATTCTTCTAGCAATACTTAAAGCACCTATAGAGGAAAACTCGATAACATCAATTTAACTCCGATTTACTAAACAGTGTAGCATTCACGAGAACAATGGTGCAGCTTCCATTTCATTTAGAATTTTCCGTTACCACTGATAAACTATTTTCAGGGCGATTACATGATACTGTGTATCAAAAACTTGATTCAGTTTAAACGCCTTTCAACTTATTGGTCCGATGTACGTCATTGTTAAACGTTGAATCGAGTTTTTCTGATAGTAAATTTTCTAGCTAACTGAATGAATACTGAAAAGCTAACGGAATTCACGAAAAAAAAAAAAAAAAACGTTGTCTTGATAAAACGCCATTTAAAGTTAGGGAATTTTTTTTTTCATTTCATCCATAATTTATTAACATGCTTTACTTTAAAAATGTCAATTTTTTGAAAATTTCAAGGTAGTTTTCTTCCGTTAAGTAAGGCAAATCTTTTCAAAATATTGGTTGAATGAGCATATCACATTCTTAACATCAACTATGAAATCGTGAGTAGTGCATCTATAGTCGATATGGTGGGGTTTGCGTCGCAATTTTTAACTCGTAAACTTTCCCTATTTTACGTTTAATGGGAAGTCAAGTACTGAAACCAATGTTGTAATTAACCACAAGTCTTTAAACATGCAATTAAAATCTATTACTTCGTTATAAGTTTTAAACATTGCTGAACAGCCGACCCAATTTTTTGGATTTACGACTACTAAAGCTCAACTCCGTAGCCTTGTAATTTTGAACCCAATCCAGAAGGCAAAGGAACTCCTGGATCAAGTATTGGGGGAAAATTGCCTTCACGGAGTACTTTGTTTTGTTGAACTAACCCATATTTGCGTTACATGGTGAGGAAAACTACGAAAACCTCCCACGGTTAGCCCGATGACAAGGGGACTCTAACCTATGATCCGTCTACCACTGAGGATGTTTTATGTCATCACTGTGGTCGGAGCGAGCCGGATGCGGAATTCGTATCGACCAGCCACTGCTGGGATTCGAACGCGGTTCACCACATTGGAAGGCGAACTCTCTAACCCCTGAGCCTTCGTGGCCTACATAGGTACTTTAAACGTAGACACACTCTGGTTTTCGGGATACAAAGGCAAGCAACGCAAATCAGGTAAATTAAGAAAAAGTGTCTTTGTTATAAGCTCTTTGAAAATGGTTCTTTGTTATAAGTTTGTTACTGTTTGAATCACTTTCCTATATAAATATTGCAATCATTTTAAAATATATGTATATTTCAAATTTTCAGATGTTTCTCGCCGCCAAAGATCGCAAATGTAGCCTTGAGCGATTTGAAAGATTATGAATTGACTTGTATTGTCACTGAAGATTGGCCTGGTGTAGTTTTGATTTCAATCCTCGCCATTTTGTTTCTTCTTGCTCTCATCTTGGCTTCCTCGTTGCTTGTATGGAACCTGAATTGCAGAAAACAGAGGAATGTAAAATTTCACAAGATGAACAAAACTGTTATGAATGATATCAGCATTGACTATTATGGGGGTGATGATTTTGTTTGACAAAATACTATGACTGAAGATTGAGAAATATGTAATGGATACTTATTTATTTGTTGAGTGTCAGTCTTTTCTGTCAGCTGGATAACAGTTGATATATTTGACTCTGGTGGACTTTAATTTATATAAAGAACGCGTGATGGCACCAACTACCACCAAGTGCTACTTCAAGGTTCTTGCACTTTCAATATTAATAGAGATAATGTCATGATATATAAAGTGACTTCGATGAATTGGCCTCTTTCTGTGATCTTTTTTCATGTTAGTTTTAAACGTACTGACTATAGACAGAACTTGGCGATTATTTTGAAGCGGTGCATACTGTAAAATAGTCGTCTTCAAAATAGTTTGCTTTTTGCTATAAGGACTTTTTTTTTTCATACCCAACTAATGGATAAGTATCAAATGGTAGTTGCATTATGATATTTCCGTTGATAAAATTTTGACAATAGCTTGATTTTTGATCTAAATTAAATAAAAATATAAAGATATTTTTGTTTTTATTGGCTAAACTAATTGAAAGATTAAACTGATGCAAGATTTACGCCTTATTCTAAAGGAAGAGTTTATAATTTTTTTTTCTTACTTTGCACCTAGTACATATATTAACGGAGTTGTACTACTAGAACTTTAATCAAAATTTTTACAGTCATGGAACATTAAATAATTAAATGCTGTCCTAAGAAAACAAGTATGCACAAAAATCTGGCTCTATTGGAATATCAAAAAGCTCGGCTCTTTTTATCAAAGAGCTTTGGTATTGATTTTAGTAAAATTAAAAATAAAATATGGTTTCGTAATAAGGGACAATGATGACTTGTAGCAATGCCTTCATTTATTCGAGTAAACTTACTTTTCAGTTTTGTATTTTTTGTTAAATGTGTGGTAATCAGAACTATAATTTTGAAAACAAGAACTTCCAATAAATTTTTATCATATGAGCAGAAAAATTGACATCGAATCGCTTAAATATCGTATATTTTGATCTTTATAATAAGAATAATAATTTTATTTACCAGAAATATCATAACAATTAAATACGGTAATTTTGCCAGAATTCAGCATTTGATCCCCCCCAACTAAACATAAAATTTAAAATAATAGTGAAAAAAAATCTATAAATCATTAAATCTTCAGATAATGTTGAAGGGTACAAACTTGATGTTCAACTCAGGAATAAATATTAAGACTTCTTAAAATACCGCAGATAGAAAAATACACCTACAAATTTCATATAAAAATGAGCTTTCCTTCATTAGGTAATGCATATTTTAGTTCGAGAAAAAAATGATTTTTCTAAACTAATAAAAATCACGTTTTCGAGTTAGTACGTAAGTATATCGAAAAAAGTTCTTCATTTCTTATATGGGACAAATTTTAAAAACTTTTAAATAAAAAAAAAGGCCTTTCAATATGGTTGATGAAAGTATGATTGTGTTTTATAAAGTCTTATATGTGGTCTGAATAAAATATTTTATTATTTTCTAAATGCTTTGATTCCTTCTGATATAATAAATATTAGCAAACAAAATACGGGTGTTTTTTTAACTTCCTATAGAGTAGAGTAAAGCCAAATTTCTTTTATTCATCACCTCAAAAAAAAAAAAAAAAAAACAATTGAAATAAGTAACTATAAACAATGAATGATTTATATATATAAGGTTACGATTACCTCAATGAATACCAGACTTTGAAGAAAACAATGAGAAGCACTCACATGGGTTGGTGCGCGAGCAGGGTGTGGGGTCTCTCACACTGTAAAAAATTCCGGATCAAAATGCGCCATAAAGTACCGGCACTTTGGGTGAATAATCCATAAAATCCATTTTACCGTAAAATCTACTTTTACAGTAAAATATTATACCGTAATTTTTACAATAATGTTTATTTAATTGGAGTGATTCAGTGATTTAAAGGTAATTATTACAGTAAAAATAAATGGTATATCAGAATTTTTATTCCGTAACGTGTACCGGTAAAACTGGAATTTTACTGTAAAAATTACCGGAACCTTGAGTATAGGACTTTTTATCGTGGTTTGATCCGGAATTTTTTTACAGTGAAGATATTTAGAAAAAGAGTCACCTGATTCTGTCATCTTAAGCAAAAAAACAGTACCTACAAATTTTGCCATTTTTCTTTTTCCTCTTTGATAGAATCCAAATGTCTATTATACGTCTATAATCTTATTATAAGTATTAGGTATTTGGCACAAGTATTAGATATTTTTAAATGTTAAGTATTTTCGTATTAAATAATTATAAGTAAATATATAGCCTTATAAAAACTGAAACGAAAATTTAACAAATTAGAGACATTGTCTTTCCTTAGAACAAAAAAAAAAAAAAAATGATGAAAAAATGAAAAAAAAAATGACTCATTAAAAAAAAAAATGATGATTTTATTCCACAAAAGGTACAAATATAAATAAACTTAACTGTACCCTGTGACATTATGCATCAGTTTATGAGAAATTATGCAGACATTACACATTCAACTATCATTTTTGTTTTTTTGTCGGTAAATAGAGTGTTACATCAAAATTTTTAATTATTCAAATAAAACATACCATAATTTTTAATTGTATAGTCACAGATTTAGTTTCCCATTCTATTGGAATAAAATTTTAACCTAATCGTTTGTCTTATTTTTTTATTTCAACTTAGCAAACTTTAATTTTAATATTATTATTTAAATTTTAATTACTATAAGAACTCGTTAAATATATTTCACCCTGTAAATAATTTAGCAATTGTGAGAAAAGTCAATTTCATGATAGTGCTTTTTCTATACCTTGAGCAATTTTGCCAATTAGTTCTATTTTAATCACCTCAATTCTGGTCTCATTCTATAGAATAATTTTTGCGATTTCATTTCAGCAAGCTACTGTCGCTACTATGTCAATCTTCAACATCAAAATTATAAATAATGTAAAAGTTGTGATTAGCTAAAATTAAATTTGAAACCGAAAAAAGTATTTATAATTTTAATGTATGAATAATTTAAGTTGTGATCCGCTAAAATTAAATTAAAAACTCAATAAAATCTGTATAATTTTCGCAATTTTTTTGACATTTTAACATTTTTTATTTAAAAAGACTTGTCAGATTTTTCATAACCTTTAATTTTTATAATTCTTAATTTTTTCATTTTATTTGTTATTGTTAAAACTATGATGCTTAGTCGCATCATAATTTTTTATCACTCAAATCTTAAAATGTTTTCATGTAGTGTAAGTTTTTTTATATACTTATAATATAATAGAATTAATTAGTTCAGAAAAAAAAATTTCACTTTTAATATAGTTGTGGGGAATAGACCATTAGACAATACCAACTTTCATCTATCAAAAGGTACCTCAAGATTGAATCAAGTTAGCATGTCTCATATACTAGAGTATTGATGTTTAATAATCGTAGAGGTAGTTACGCCACATAGTATTCAAAAATATTTTCAAATATGGTATTACAATAAATATATCGCTATTATTAACTTAAAAATTGCCTATGATAATTTCAAAATTTCCCTTTATAAGGTGGAAAAGATCTGTGTTTGTTTTTGGTTTTTGTATCTATTTTTCTGTGTTTTCTATGTATTGTTCGGTTTGTATTTTGTATAATTAATCTATGTCCATTATTTAAGTGAAATACAGATTCTAAGAATTAAAGAGAACTCAGTGTTGATGATAAATTGCATCAATTACAGTTAGATATTTTAAACCGCGCTGGTAGATATTTTTTACTTAACTGTAAGACCTGGGGTTCCCTACCTTTTTGTACCTAAGAGCAAATACCAGAATATCGGTCGAATGGCGGGCACCGTTTATTTTTTCAAGATAAATTTATAGTTGGTAGACAAAGACACACTATACATATAAAGCATAAAAAAATTTAATTTTCAAAATTAACATATGAATATAATTAGTATTAATATTCTTGTGTAAAATAAATGCATACTAAATTTTTTGCAAAACATACGAAGTATAAAAATTATTTATAAATTATATAAAAGACAGTGGTACTTTGGGATTATCCCGTCGACCGGCCAACGCCCGCCAAATCCTTAGGCGCGTTTTTACAAAATAAACATTGTAAACACAATAAATTTATAAAATTATAATAATAAATAAATAATTAATAATAACCATATATATTATTATATAAATCATTTCGGCGGTCAAAAATCCTTGAATAAACATGAAAAATTTTTTATAAATAATTCTGTATTCTTAATATAGGCCAATTTTTTATTCAAAACAATTTTGAACATAATGTGTAAATTAATTTCTCCATCATTGTTATTTATACAAGCTTAAACTAATTTCTCCAAAGTTCGTCATCTTAAAGTAGTGAAGTAGTCACTGCAATTCCAAAGTGTTTTGCAGTCTCCACATAATGTGTAAATTAATTTCTCCATCATTGTTAATTATACAAGTTTAAACTAATTTCTCCAAAGTTCGTTATCTTAAAGTAGTGAAGTAGTCACTGCAATTCCAAAGTGTTTTGCAGTCTCCACATAATGTGTAAATTAATTTCTCCATCATTGTTAATTATACAAGTTTAAACTAATTTCTCTAAAGTTCGTCATCTTAAAGTAGTGAAGTAGTCTTTGAAATTCCAAAGTGTTTTGCAGTCTCCACATTTTAAAAAAAAGTAATTGTAGTTAACTACATTTGTAACAAAGTAGCTGTAGTTGTAATAAACTACTAAAATAATGTAGTTTTCCCGACACATCTGCGTGAGCAAACCAATTTCTTTTTAGTATTATTTCCCTTTTAAGTGTATAATTTCAACTCTCGTTGAAAAAGTTTTAGTGCATGAAACAATAATTATTGCGAAGGAATCATCAATGTTGATGAGAGGCAGCGACTTTCAAGCAAAACTTTTTAAGCAAGTCGATCCGTTTATGTGTACAAATATAAAATCTGTTCATCCAAAGATAAACCCATGTAAAAAATAATTTTTCAATAATTGTTATTATTTTTCATAATTTTTTCCTACTACCGGTTGAAGAGCTTGTGAATTCTATTATTTCGACACAATATTAAATTATTTAATCTTAAAATAAATATTGCAAACTTTGAAGCACATAGGCCGAAAAATATTTCCAAACTTTAAAAGTTTAGTATTTTTTAATTTTCACGTTAGATTTTTCAGAATTACTATACACTCACACACATTATTACTTATTTTTGATATGAATACTATTTCAGTGATAAGCAGGATTATTTTTCACTACTTTGTACATTAAAATTAAATATAGTTCTATATCGTTTTATATAATATTAATATTATTCAAAATGAAAAAAAACTATTCAAATTATATTATATGAAATTAGATTATTTCATCTCTTCCATTAATATCATTTTATCATATCAATCAATATTATTTTACATTTTGATATAATTTTATCTCATCTATTTTCAATCATCTCATATGAGTTAAAAGCAATGAAAACGCATTGACAATCATATAAGTTAATGATGTTTTTGAAAAATATATTCCGTGAGTACATACAATGACCAATAAACTGCAACTGTATGCGTATGCATAGGTTATCATCAATTATCTTTTAATTTAAATTTATGGCATTGCAATTTCCTTGATAATCCAATTGTCGTGCCTCCACGTTGTGATGGCGCAGTGATCAAGTGAAGATTTAGTGAGTATAGATATGTGGAGAGTTCGTGTCGGTGAAGGAAAGACGATTTTTGTTTTGGTTGGAGTCTGGCACTACGAGAAATTATTGTTAGGCGATATTACACCAATTTTTCTCCAGTTTACGAACGAAACATATATCTGTTTTAGTTTTGAATATTAAAAGTTGAGTAAAAATGTGGCTCACTGCATTTATAGCTGCATCATTAGTTAGTACAGCTTTAAGTTTTAATTTAACTGGTGCTGTAAGCATACGTAATCTGTATCCTGACGATGCTTATAACCACAGTAAGTAAATTCAAAACATTTGAATATAAACCATATTTATTGCATGATTATTAATTCAAAAATATTTAAATTATAGTTATGCAGATATTCAAATAAGCTTTTGTATGGATGATAAAAGTTAATTTTGTTAGGCGATTAGTAGTAGTTGTGATTAACTAATTACAAATTTAGTAGTTGTTGACTTCCAATGATGAATGCTGACAATCACATAGTTGCTTCAGTAAATGTCCGAAATATATGCTAGTTAATATATGCTAGAAATATATAATAGTTAATATATACTAGAAACATATACTAGTTAATATATACTAGGTCTAGTTAAGTGCCTCTGGCTGGTATACATTTGCCCAGTATGCCTTGCATCAATGTTTTTTAAGGTCAAGTGTCACTGATAGTATGCATTTAACCGGTATTCCGAACACTGATGTTTCTCCCAAACTATCCTCACCAGATATCGAAATATCAAATAAGCATAATAATATACACTAATGAATTAATATCAAATTGTATATAGCAAATATTTGGGACATTCACTAAAGCGACTATGCGATTGTTGACATTCACCGGTGAAAGTCGACATTCTTTTGAGTTCGGTCATTCATGGTAACACTGTATTTGCTGCAGAAGCTTGCGTATTCTTAAAAGTATGTATTATGAAAAGTATGTCTTAAAGTATTACTAAAATGATGCAACTAATTTATGTAATTTGTGAGTATTACATAATTTTAAGTTTTTAAATTACATTTTAGGGTAAAAATTAAAATTAAGGTTTTTTCGAAACTAACAAAAGTCTTCTCCTTGTAAATGATGTTTTTCCCGATGTTTTACTATTTATCGATTTTAACTAGTTTTATTTATTTATTTTTATTTGTTTATTTTTATCTGCTTATTTTTATTTATTTATTGCAAATTATTTATTTAAATGAAAAAATTTTTTTAAGCTCAACTTGAATGAATAATTTTTTTTTAAACTTGTTGCACTGTCCTTCAATCCCTCTTTGTTTTATTTCAGTCTTCTTGAAAAATTTCATTATTAACTCTTTTTTTCTGTTCAAAAGCAATTTGAGAGCATAAAAAGCTGTGATCAAACTTAAATGACAAAATTTGAACTTTAAAAAACTCTAACATTGAAGTATTCTAGAAAAATCGAGGGTTTAAAAAAAATTCTTTTTGAAGCACTTCTCTTCCTTATGGTGCTTCGAATGTGTAAATCACAAACATAATAAAATAATGATATAAATTTGTATTTTTAAATGTGATCTTCTAAGTTTTCAATGACATTTTAGATGCATCACATTACATTTATGGCTATACCAACTAAGGAGTCACTACGTGCATTATCATAAGCTTCAAATGCAAGTCCTAGATGGCATTACATATCGCATGCTCCGCCATTTAGATACTGCGTCCGTGTCAAATGTCCTTGTTCTCTTTAACAAAATTTGGATGGAACAGACGTGGCATGAGGCTATTGCAATTCCCATTTTGAAACCAGACAAGGATTCCAAAGACTCGGTTAACTATCGCCCCAAATATTTAACCAGCTGTTTGGAGAAAACCTTTAAACTCATGATTAACGGACGCCTTGTATATTACCTGGAAAAGAAGTATCTAATGTCAAAATTTCAAAGCGGCTTTCGTAAAGGAAGATCAACAATCGATAATATTATCGAACTAGAGTCTCGAATCCGTAATGCTTTTGTCCGGCGTAATCATCTAATCTCTATCTTCCTTGATATCGAGAAAGCATATGATTGGACATGGTGGTTTGGAATTCTGAAGACACTGTTTTATTTGGGTCTTCGTGGTCATTTGCCGATTTTTATAAAAAAAATTCCTAATTAGACGCTGTTTTCGTGTTAAACTTGGATCTGCTTTTTCTGACCTTTACATTCAGGCAAAAGGCGTTCTACGAGGCAGCATTTTAAGCGTATCATTATTCATCATTCATATTTCACTAGCTTTAAACATATTACTAGCTGCTTTCTCTGGCTCTCTCTATGTTGACGATCTGCACATCTCTTGTTCAGGATCCGACATGAGAGTCATCGAACGGCAACTGCAATTAGCCGTGAACAAGATTTTAGACTGGTGTCAAATCTTGTGGTGGCCATACCCTTCCACCTTCTAAACGTTCATGCATCCATTTCTGCCGGAAACGCACCCTGTATAATCATCCCGTCATCTACATTTATAACATTGCTATCCCTGTTGTACCTCACACAAAATTTTTAGGCGACATTTTCGATTCTACGTTAACCTCATATAGTGCAATTACGCAAACGATGTGAAAAACTGAATATGTTGCATGTTCTGTCAAATACGTTCTGGGGAGCAAATCGTCTAGCACTCTTACGTATTTATCAAGCCCTTATACTATCAAGGCAGGATTATGCATGTACAGTCTATGGTACTGCAACCGCTTCTAACCTACGAGCCTTAGACACAGTACATCCTACTGCTTCACGTATATGTTCTGGAGCATTACGTATTTCTCCAGTAAAAATTTTATATCCCATTATTTGCCATTAACTGCCATTAGACCTACGTCGTATGCAGATGTCTCTCACTTATTACTTTCGCATCATGTCCTCTGAATCTCATGATGTTATTTCATCAAGCCTGGAGCGACTGTATGTTGCTAGACCATCACATGCTCGCCCATTTCATACTCGCATGCACTCACTCATTCAAACATTCAATATTTCTGAATTGCCTTTGCAATCAGTAGATCACTTTCTTATACCATGGACTATCTCACCATACCATTTTATTACCCCATTTATGTTATTTAGTAAAGCCAATGTTGCACCCTGCATTTTCCACCAACTCTTTATTGGACATCACAATCAATATTCTGAATACCTACCTATTTTTACAGATGGCTGTGGTGACGTCATCGCTGTGATGATACCTATAGCTATAAAATCCAAGATATTTGCTCCGTATTTACTGCTGAAGCGGTTGCCATCCTTTTGGCACTAAGACCTCGCGCTCTAGTATTGCATTTACTCCGATGGTATGAGCGTTTTATGCCAGTTAGATAATTTTACCAGTGATAACCATCCAATTTTATGTTTTATTATTCATTTGTTGATCACTCTTCATAAAAATGGGTTTCTTGTGTTGTTCTGTCGGATGCCGAGTCACGTTGTCATACCAGGAAACGACATAGCTGACTCAGCTGCTCGATCTACCACTACTCTCCTGTCATTATCTGTACCTTTCTCGGATTTTAAGCTGCATGTTCGACGATTTATTACATCTTTATGGCGACAAAGTTGGGATCTCCAATTTTGCAAGGAAAATTGTGTCATCGAGATCTTAAAAGGTTTAAATGTTGTATGCAAGGAAAGTTATAAATCTAACAAATGTCAAAATTCTTATTTTTTTCAACACAGCTATGCATTTTTGCATTTATTATTTAACAATCACTTTCATACTTTTATTATGTAGTATATCCAGATGAATCACGTGATGTAATCAATATGATATATTGTATCATGCATAATTTTATTTTATTCAAAAGACCTCCATTTTTCAAAACAGAGGTGCAATTTATTAAACAATGTGTACAGTCCGCAAAAAAAAAAAAACGAATCACCCTGAATAACTTTTGTTCTAATGATCGGATTTTCACGAACTAAGTGTCAATCTTAATGGTTCTTGGGGGTGACTTCAAATATGCTAATTAATTAGTGCTAACTATTAATTAAGTTACAAAATCAGACACAAAAACGTACTTTCTCTGAATGAACATATATTTTTATTACATATTTGGATTCCTTATCTTCAAAATATAGGGGGTAGCCGCAATCTGGGAAATATGGTCCCCATAGTTTGGTCAGGAGAGCGATCCAAAGTTCGTACCCCCTAATGTTAATTTCACTTTTTACGTTTTTAGTCATATTTTTAAAACTAATAAAGCAATTCAAAGAGAATTGCACCCAATCATAAAACTCATTTACCCAAAGATAATTTCATGAAAAAAATAATTTTTTAATAATTATTTATTATTTTTTATTATTTAATTAAGTTGAGGATGAAAAAATTTTGAACTATAAGGTATGAATTTTGTTATACCATATTAATCTACATATTTTTCAATTGCAAAATCTAAAGTTTCAACTGTTTTTATTTATTAGAAGCTGAGAAAAATTAAAATTAATTATTTTTAAAAAAATAATTTGGCGACAAAAAAGAAATAACTAAATGGGGCGATTAATATTAAAATGTGATAAACTTGCGAAGAACTTGACTTCGCGCGCGCAGCGTAATACGATGTTTCTATTTTAGTCGTTTAATAATTTATTTGCAATTTAGTAAAGAAATTTGAATAAAACATTTTGAATAAAAAACCATTTATTCCACGAATGTCTAGTTTAATAAAAGCGTGCTTCTGATAGAATATGATAATACACCAGATTGTGCTTATTTAATGTGATTATTTTTTATTTTTTTTATTTTGTTTTTCAATAATATACATACGTATGCATAGATTTGGAATAATTTATTTATCAATTTCTTGAATATATATTTTATAATTATTAATACGAATGCGCAGTCAAAATTTTTAAGCATCTTAAAACTTCTTTACATTTTATATATCGCCTTAATCTTAAAATAAATTTGTAAATTACCTGTCTGCGCGTGTTTCGCAGAATTATTTTTCTAAATGTTTAATTAAATTTTAACGTTTCTCAAAATCTTATTTTTTATGCTACCATACATATTATTTTTCCATTAATATACAAATCAATTGTTTAAGTACTTTAATTTATGTTTTCCATTAAAATAAAATTACTTTTTAAGTTATTTTCAAATTTTTATTGAAAGAAAACTTAGAATTATTTCCAGCTAGCTGAGAATTAAATCTTGTTAAGAAATTAAAAATATTTTACTGATCAATATCATTCGATGCAGAACACCTGACTATTTACTAATCATACTATTATTTTCGAAAAATGAAGATAAATTATTAATTTTCCTCTTTTTTATTGTTTATTATTTATTTGAGTAATAAAAAGTTAATGCGTATGTGACACAACAAAAACATACAACTGATTATTTTGTTTTTTTAAATGAACAAGAAACTGTGGACATAAAACTTTATTTTGACGTTCAAAGTTATTCTTGCCTGCTAACTTAAAGAAAGTTACCCTTTTCTTTTAAGAAGTTGAAAATATCTGCTTAAAAAGTTGTTTATATTA
The DNA here is from genome assembly GCA_949128135.1 of Parasteatoda lunata. Taxonomy (NCBI): domain Eukaryota; kingdom Metazoa; phylum Arthropoda; class Arachnida; order Araneae; family Theridiidae; genus Parasteatoda; species Parasteatoda lunata. The sequence continues at coordinate 21,986,574 of OX421976.1, forward strand.
TTTCTCAACTTTTGCACAGTTCAAAAAAATATTGTTATATCAGGAAATTATTTGATATGCCTTGTTTCGTTAAACTACTAAAATAAAAATAAAAAGATTCGAAAATAAAAAGATTCGAAAAACGTGCTATTTTTAGTATCATCATCTCAAAAATTGTTCTTTTTCTAACACTAGGATTTTTTCTACTTAAATAACCTATAATAATAGTTTTAGTACACGTTTTGAAGAAATGATGAATGCAAATTTGGATTTAATATTTAATAATATGGAAACAAGAATATTAATAATTCATTTATAATTGTTTTATTGCCCCGAAGTAGTTAATTCTTTTCGAAACAATCGGCCTTGCAACTATTTAACTTTGACTCTTTGAAATAGGGGTCATTTCTTGCATGTCATAAGACTTTAAAAATTTCAAAAATAAAATGCAAAAATTACAAGAATGCGTAAGCTGGCTTTAATTAATAATAAAAAACTGACAAAATCGTCGGCAAAAGATGTTATCTCATGAAAAGAATATCAGAGTTAAAAACTGTAACAAGTGTTGCTCTTGTTTATTTTGGGGTATTATAAACCTAAATTTTCCTTTCTTTTAATTTTTTAAATTACGTTTTTAATAAACTAACGAAATGAGTATGTATGTTAATAATATCCATTCGTTTTACTAGAAACAAAGTTTACTTTGTATCATTCGGAAATCATAATGAAGTGCAAATTCTTGAGCTCAGGTGTAGGGTAGTAAGATATTTCATGCATGATCAGTAGTTTCAAGAGTGAACTCTTATATTAGAATGTAGCTAACTTCTTTAAAAATTATAATTCGGAAAAATACTTGTTATTTTACAAATGTTATAAAGCATGTGTATTTTTTAAATGGTTATATATATAATTTCAACACTGGCCATTAATTTTCTGCTGATGAAGCAAAAACTAAGACCCTAGTAAGCAGCCAAAAACTAAATCATTATGAATTATTATCCTTGAAATTATTTTTTTTTTTTTTGGAATTCTCTAACCTTGCTATTTAAACTCTATGATCCACTGTAATATGTCTTTGTTTGAGTCCAAATATTGGCATTTTTTATATTTTTTACAATTTACATACATCAACATACATCACGAAATGAACATTTTTAAAAATTTGAACTCCTTTTTCCAAAGAATGTCACTGACTTATTGATCAAAAAGTTAAATTATTAATTTAACTCAGTAAAACTTAAAAGAGTTATCTACCACACATGCATTAAGTTTCAGATGATTTCTTTTATTAAACATTTTTACCTTTTATAAAGCTTTGGGTTGAATAGTTCCTACCAACAGCATGAATTTTTAAATAATGTTGCTAAGCTATTTTTCATCTATAATTTCTGCTACCATCTTCCAATAATTTCAGAAAATAAAAAAATACCGATGAAAGGATTTGTTTGCGTAAATGCTGGAAATAGTTAAGGGTAGAGGGGTCTCATTATTTTCTCTAATTCAACAATTAATGCTAGTAAAATTCTAATTAATATTAGCAAATCTCTAAATAATCTACAATTGCAAAATACAACGATAAACTCTAAGTAAAATTGACTCCAACTTCTGATGAATTTTAATTTTTTCAAAGATTTAAAACTCTTTTTTTTTTCTTTTTTTTTCGATTTGACCTTTCCTTTAAAAAGTCAAGAATCTAGTCCTTAATAAATTAAGAACTCTGTGATATCAGTATCGATCGTAATTATAAAGTTATCATTAAATTTAAAATTAAATTTTTGAAATTAAATATTGAATGTTGTGGTGAATATAAACATAATAAGATACATCTTTTTAGTTTCACCCCCACATTTTTAACTTCTTAAGGGCCCTACGAACTCTACTTAAAATGCCGCTATCGTATCAGATGTCGGTAGTGATGGTGAGAATAGTAAAATAAGTTTTTAAATAAAGGAATAAAACAAAGAAACTTTAGTAACCATATTTGGTGATAAATAAGTGACTGATCGCAATCGAAGAGCTTAGGGAAAAAACATGTAACCTAAATATTTGTCAGAATGAAATGACCTTTAATAATAAAATAAAAATGCAAGTAAAATTTACTCTTATACTATTATATATATATATATATATATATATATATATATATATATATATATATATATATATATATATATATATATATATATATATATTTGCATAATAAATAAATACATAAAACACAAAGAAATTAAGGAAAAAAATAAGTTTTATTTATTGCGCATAAGCTGCAAGTAAATAGAACGCGCAAAACAAGTTCAAAATGTAGATAAAATAAGGAAAAAATTACAGAACAGTGAAAAAAGGTGAAAAAGGAAAAATAAAAAAAATAATAAAAATAACAAAAACCGGAAGGGAAAAAAAAGAACAAAAATTTTTTTTTACAAAAATCCGGAAAATAAAAGATATAACCTTTTCATCAGCCCACACGATTATATCCACAAAAAAGAGTGCTTTCTAATATTGCCGATATAATCGCGTGGGCTGATGAAAAGATTATAATCTTTTATTTTCCGGATTTTTAAAAAAAAATTTGTCCTTTTTTTTCCCGGTTTTTTGTTATTTTTATTTTTTTATTATTTTTTCCCTTTTTTCATTGCTCTGTAATTTTTCCCTTGTTTATATATATGTTACCGGCAAAGTATGAAACGCCGGCATTGTATAGAATGCCTAGGCATTGTATAGAATGCCTGACGTTATTAGGCAAATTATGAAATGTTAGAAGCATTACATACTTTGCCTAGGCATTGTATACAATGCCTAGGCATTTTATAGAATGCCAAATGCTATTTAGGCAAAGTATGAAATAAACGTCCTGATGAGGTTATTATGTAAATGATTTGCATGTTAATGTGAATGACCGAAATCGGTGGTTACCGGTGAATGTTGACAATCACATAGTCGCTTTGGTGAATGTCCGAAATATTTATTGCATCCGATTTGATATTATATTAGTCGTGGATATAATTACATTTATTCGATATTTTAATACTTACTGACGATAGATTAGAAGAAACATCAGTGTTTGAAGTATCGGGCAAATATATACCTGGCAGTGGCACTTGACATTAAAAAAAATCAGTGTAGGGTATACCGGGCAAATGTATACCGGACAATGGCACTGAACCTTAAAAAAACATCAGTGTAGGGTATACTGGGCAAATGTAAACCGGGCAGTGGCACTTAACTAAACCTAGTATATATTTCGGACATTTACCAAAGGTCTAGTCATACCAGGTCTAGTTAAGTGCCATTGCCCGGTATATCCTACACTGATGTTTTTTTAAGATCAAGTGCCACTGCCCGGTATATTCTACACTGATTTTTTTTAAAGTTCAGTGCCACTGCCCGGTATACATTTGCCCGATACTCCAAACACTGATGTTTCTTCTAATCTATCGTCAGTAAGTATTAAAATATTGAATAAATGTAATCTATCGTCAGTAAGTATTAAAATATCGAATAAATGTAATTCTATCCATGAATAAATTCATATCAAATCAGATGTAATAAATATTTTGGACATTCACCAAAGCTACTATGGGATTGTAAACATTCATCGGTGAAAGTCAACAACCACCGATTCCGGTCATTCACAGTAACATGCACATCATTTACGTAATAACCTCCTCAGGACGTTTATATCATACTTTGCCGGCTAATTTTAGGCATTCTATACAATGCCGGATTTCATACTTTGTCGGTAACACACACACACACACATATATATATATATATATATATATATTCTAATATATATATATATATATATATATATATATCGAAAAGAAATACCGTGAATTTTATAAAACCTTCTGATTGCGCATCAGAATCATGCCCAAAATTTTTTGCAGGATCTCTTTCTTTTGCTTACCTGAAAGACTTGAACTGAGGTTTAAAAGCAATTAGCCATACAACTCTTCATAAATCATAAATTTATAATAACTTTAAATTTGGTTTTAGTACAGCATTTTTATACAACTAACATCTCCAAAAAAAAAATGTCAGATAATAAGTTCAACGTTTAAATTTTGAAATATTGGAAAATGAAAAATAATTTCCTTTTCCTTTCTTCATTTTAAATTCAAATTTTATTTTCAAAGTATTAAAACGAATACTATGCCCAGAAAGCAGATCCAAAAATTCTCTTCTTGGTTGCATATAGCAACAGAGACACACAATATGACGTCTCGTCATTCATTCAGTTTCTTTATGATTGTTTTAAATTGTTTCACTTTATATGGCGAGGTAGTTTGGCATTTTTTTAAACTTTCGCCATATATATAAATCTTTATTGCGACCTAATTTACCACCCAATTTTTTCGAAATTTTGTCTACCCCCCTATTTCGAGGGTCAGGATTCCAAATATGTAAAAAAAAATATATGTTTATTCAGAGAAAGTACGTTTTTGTGTCTGATTTCTAACTTAATTAATAGTTAGCACTAATTAATTAGCATATTTGAAGTCACCCCCAAGAACCATTAAGATTGACACTTAGTTCGTGAAAATCCGATTATTAGAACGAAAGTTATTCAGGGTGATTCGTTTTTTTTTTTTTTTTTTTTTTGCGGACTGTACATTGGAATGTTTGATTCCAATAGAAAATAATGATATGTTTGATAGAAAATAATGACTTTTCAAAAAACAATTTCATGAAATATACTAATAAAAAAAGAAAAGTTTTTACATCAAATGCTGAATAGTGTCATTTCTTTTATCTAGTGAATTTCACGACAAAATGTTTCGGTGATTTGGGATGTTTCTACACCGGCCCTCCTTGGTACCATCCTCTGTACAGACCAGTAACTGTACCGCCGCAAGAACTGCACACGAAGTTTTTGTTGCATACACGCTTCAATCAAGATATTCCATGTAATCTGAAACCAACACCAGAATCACTGTCAAAGTCTCTTTTCAAAGATAATTTACCAACAAAAGTACTCGTTCACGGATATGCAGCTACCCCAAATGTATTTACAGTAAGGAAACTTTGAAATTTTATTAATTTTTATTATCTTTACAGATTTTATATAATAAAGTTAGCAGATTTTTAACCTTCTTTTAATTATGTCTATTTAATAAATACAACCAACTATATATATATATACTATTAGAAATGGGATACATTGCAAAATAATGTCGTGCTAACGTGATACAATCTAAATGCAGTAGAAAGAAGCTTCACGATTTTGCAGTGATATTAATGTATCTTGATGTTAATTACACCATATTCTTGTTCACTTTGAACTGTAGCGGGGTTAAATTTTACCCTTTATTATACTTCTTATAATTAAAATTGGTGTCTCAATGTCACATTTTCTACTTTCGTCGCCTTGGTAACGAAGTGATAGGCAGCAACGCTACTCTTTTTATTTACACTGCGAGACAAATCAATACCTCTGGGGGTACTAAATTGGAGATGGATCGTGCTCTGGTTCATGTGTAAATTACGATTTGTAGATGGATGGTGTGTGAAAGTCTTCTCCCAGTAAAACGGGACGTGACGTATGTATGTTGTCACCGGTTTATCCTCAGGTATGTTTCCCAGACCGTCCCCAATAGCCAATTGTACAGCTCTAGATGATGTAAATTAATGCAACAGCCTATCAAGTACAGTTCTCCAATAAAAAACGGATCATCCTCATTAACTTCTGACCTAATGATATGATCTTCGCGTTCTAGAACTCATTCTTAATAGTTCAAGAGGTTGACCTCAAATATGCGAATTAATTACTGCAGTCGATGTTTTTAAATAAACGATAATATGAAATCAAAAAAAAAAAAAAAAATAATAATAATAATAATAATAATTCTTTCCCTGAATAAAAATACCTCTTAATTTCTGACTCCCAATATATAGAGCATATACACAATCTGGAAAATATGGTCATCATAGTTTGGCCAGGGAAATGGTCTAAAGTTTGGACCCCTTAAAGTTAGTTATACTTTTTGCATATTTCGCCAAATCTTCCGAACTCTCTTAGTGAAAAAATTCACACAATTAATAAATTCGTTTATCCCAAGATAATTCCATACAAAAAATTTTCAATTCAAAAGTTCTCCAGATATGGCAGAATACGCAAAAAGAAAATTAACATTAATGTGTCAAGTTTTTTATCGCACTCCTACACAAACTATTTGTAAAAGCCTCTCTATTTTGTGGGTCAAAAATTCGAATCCATTGAAGAAAAAAAGAGAATTCAGAGAAAATGCGTCCTCGAGCCTGATTTTGTAGCTTAAAATATTATGTGCATTTATAAATTAGCATATTTCAGGTGATCCCCTCGAGCCTTTAAGATTGAACGTAAAAATTCGATTTTTAGATAAAAAGTTATTCTGGGTAATCCATTTTTTTTTTTTTTTTTTTTTTTTTGGCCAATTGTACAGTCAGCAAAAAAAAAAAAGATATCACCGTGAATAATTTTCGTTCTAATGACCGGATTTTCATGAACTAACTGTCAATCTTAATGGTTCCTGGGGGTGACCTCAAATATGCTAATTAGTTAGTGCTAACTATTAATTAAGTTACGAAATCAGACACAAAAACGTACTTTCTCTGAATAAACATATATTTTTTTTTACATATTTGGATTCCTTATCTTCAAAATATAGGGGGTAGCCGCAATCTGGGAAATGTGGTCCCCATAGTTTGGTCAGGAGAGCGATTCAAAGTTTGAACCCCTTAATGTTAATTTCACTTTTTGCGTTTTCAGTCATATTTTAAAAACTAATGAAGCAATTCAAAAAAATATTGCACCAACTCATTACACGCATTTACCCAAAGATAATTTCATGAAAAAAATAATTTTTAATAATTATTAATTATTTTTTATTATTTATTTAAAGAGAGGATGAAAAAATTTTGAATTATAAGGTATGGATTTTTTTATACCATATTAATCTACTTGCTTTTCAATTGAAAAATCTAAAGTTCCAACTGTTTTTATTTATTAGAAGATGAGAAAAACTAAAATTAATTATTTTAAAAAAAATAATTTGGCGACAATGAAAAAATGATTATATGGGGCGATTAATAATAAAATGTGATAAACTTACGAAGAACTTGATTTAGCGCGCGTGGCGTAAAATTTCATTCATATTTTTTTCGCTAATAATCGTTTGCTAATCTTTTTATTTATTTTTTTTAAAACTATAAAATACAATGTTTCTTTTTTAGTCCTCTGAAAATCTGTTTGAAATTAAGTAAAGAAATTTGAATAAAACATTTTATTGAATAAAAAACATTTTATTCAACGAATGTCGAGTTTTATAAAAGCATGCTTTTGATAGAATATGATTATACACCAGATTGTGCTTATTTAATGTGATTAATTTTTTAGTTTTTTTTTCTTCTCAATAACTGATACAATTACAATAATATACATACGTATGAATAGATTTGTAATAAAATATTTATCAGTTTCTTGTATATATTTTTTATGAATATTAATAAAAATACGTAGTAAACATATTTAAGCATATCTTACATCATCGCAAATTCTCAACATCTTATATATCGTGTTAATCTTAAAAGTAATTTTTTAATCACCTGTCCGGAAGTGTTTCGTAGAACTATTTTAGCAACTATTTAATTAAATTTTAGCATTTTTAAAAATTCTATTCTTTACCCTACTACATTTATTATTTCTTCATTAATATACTAATCAATTTTTTTTAGTACTTTAATTTAGATTTTCTTTAAAGTAAAGTTCCTTTTTACATTATAGTCAAGTTTTTTTTAAAAGAATTATTGTCTGCTAGCTAAGAATAAAGCCTAGTTAAGAAATTAAAAACATTCCGCTGTTTAAAATTATTTAATGCAAAACAGCTGATTATTTACTAAGCATACTATTTTTTTCGAAAAAAGAATATAAATCATTGATTGTCTTTTTTGTTTTGTTTCTTGTGACTTAAACATTGATTATCTAAAATAGTGTCCATGTTTAATAAATCAATACAAATAGTATAAAGATACCGAACATAAAAAGCTGTCAAATACGTAGCCAAAACTTTTAAGCGTCTTAAAATATCTCAGTATCTTAAATGATTCTTTCTTTATGATTCCATGTAGATTTTTTTACGGATAATATCTAAACTATTTTGTTTAATTTTTTACTTTAGCACGATTCCCAAGATATTATTGTAGTATAATTTGTTATCAGGAACAATGCCTTATTTTGTTTAGCAGGAAACACTGAAAATTGAAATTTGTAAGAAGTTTCCGAAGCCGTGCGAATTTTAGAATCATCTGATTTTAAAAAAATGCAATAAAAAATACGTAAATTTCCGAACTTATTTTGATTAAAAATAAAAAAATAATAAAAAAACGTGGCAAGAAGGCTAACATACTTTTTACAGAACTGTGAAAACCAGTTTTTCCTATATTTCGTCAAAAGAGGATAAGAATGATATTGCTCCAAGGGACCAACTCAATTATTTCGCTATTTCCAGAATGAAATCTGTTTGATCGAAACATATTTCCTTGAAAATTAAAACGGGGGAAAAATTAACTTTTATTATTTATCTAAGCTTATTCCATTCATTTAATGATAGCGGTATCAAGGTTAAGGATATGCGATGGAAGCCCGTTTACTATTATACTATAAATGCGTTAAATCATGTTGCTTGAATAATTTATTTTAAGCATATTATTTAATAATTTTATGCAAATAAGGGTGTAAAAATAAACTCGATCAAAATACTCCGAAAGTATACCGTAAAATATTTGTAGAATAAACTTTGGAATCTATATATACAAATTACCTTTTCAAACAACTTACAGTAAGACGGAAACGCTTACTTGTTTAAAATAGTTGTCCTTGTAACTATTTAATTTCGATTTCTGGTGCTAGGGGACATTCCATTTTCACATTCGACTTTTGAAATTTCATTTGTAAACGGAATTTTTTTATGTCCTTAAATTAAAATGTTAAGGCTTGCAGCAAAAAAAATTGTACTGCATTGATTTTTTTACAAAATAGCGCATTATTATTTTTTTAATCTAAGAACCTGTGTTTATAACTTAAGTAAAACTTATTTTAATATCGAGTGAAATAATTTAATATATTGTGTAACTAAATAAATAATCCCAAGAAATTGAATCGAAAATATAAAAACTTCATTGATTTAAAAATTAATAGATGATGATAAAAATAGACATGTTTTGAGCACAATAATAAAAGTCACAAGTTATTCAAGCTTGACAAGTTTTGAGAATGGGTGAATATATTTGAACGCTCGAAACATGTCGACTTTTACTTCCTTCTTCATATTTTTTGAAGCCAGTTGAATTTTTATCATCATTTATAATATTTTACATTTGGGTCTTGATCATTATTTTGATAAGGATTTTACACTCGTTAAAGTAAAAATATGTATTTTCATATTTCGACAGGATTTATGTGGTCTTTAAAAACATAAGAGCATCAATATTGTAAAAGTTATATTTAACTTGGTTTAAAATTAAAATTTTGAGACCAGATATTTTGAGTTAATGAAATTGAATATTTTATCTTTAAAGTTTTCGTGCCCCCCTTTCAGTGTCTTAAGGACCTTACAAGCTCTGTTTAAAAAGAGAGTATCATATCAAATATATATAAGAAAACAAAAATAATCATAGTATCAGTATTTGGTGGTAAATGTAGCTTATCGTAATTGAAGAATATGCTGTGCGATATTTTATGGTGAATTTGGTAAGTTTCTAAATGTATCGAAGCATAAGGATGCTATTTGCTAATCATCTTTATCCAAAGAAACCCTTGTAATCTAAATATCTAGCAGAATGAAGCGATTTTTGAAACAATGAATCATACTATATGCAACATATTATTTCAATATCTTATTCTTAAACATAACCTATTTCAATGCTTTTAAAATACCACTAAACATTCAGCAATTCCTTGAGTTATAGGAAAAAGAAATATCGTAAATTATAGAAAAACTTGTGATTGCGCATTAGAATTACTATACAATATACATTTTATTTTTCAAGCACTTTTTTTTCTTCCTTCAAACTTTCTTGCCTAGAAGACTTGATTAAAGCTGTAAAAATGATTATCCCTAAAATTCTGTATTTAGCCATAATAAGTTATGTTAATTTGATTTTAGTAGGAAATCCTCGAATAAATATAGCAGAAACAACATAATCTAAATAATATCAGATAAAATGTTCATGTATTTAAATTCTAAAACTTAGAAAATCATAAATAATTTATAATCGATTCAAATTTTCTTTTCAAGGGAGATTAAAATAAAAAAAACTTTGCTTTTTGGACAGAAATCAGCTTAAAAATTGTCAATTGCCTAGAAACTTCGAGATATTTTCTATTAACTATTAATTAAACCTCTCTGAGTAATCACAGAACATTATTTCAATTTTTTTTCCAGTCAGAGCTTGGTTACTTAGCAACCTAGTAAATTTAAGCATTCTTCTTTTGAATTAGTCAATGGGTTATCTTAAAATATTCATTTGCGCTGGCGACTTTTTTTGGCGGTTTTCTGGACTATCGCCAAATATATAAACCTTTGTTGCGACCCTATTTACCACCCATATTTTTCAAAATTTTGTCTACCCCCCCTAATTCAAGTATCTGGATTCCAAATATGTAAAAAAAATATATGTTTATTCAGAGAAAGTACGTTTTTGTGTCTGATTTCGTAACTTAATTAATAGTTAGCGCTAACTAATTAGCATATTTGAGATCACCCCCAGGAACCATTAAGATTGACACTTAGTTCGTGAAAATCCGATCAATAGAACCAAAAATATTCAGGGTGATATCTTTTTTTTTTTTTGCTGACTGTACATACCCTATTCACATGGCAAACGCTGTGCGAAGCTTGGAGGTGAAGGATCTCTATGATCTATCTTCATGCTATCCTTCTCTGGGATTTTTATCTTTCCTTTTGACCATAAGATTTCATTGTGCACCTTCAATTGTACGTTGTTCCAATAAACAATAACTCATTATTATTATGATAATAATGTACAGTCGTAGATAAAAATCGAGATTTGTGGATATCATGGTAACGGAGAGGGCAAATCGCGTAACCATTAAACGGCTATTCTATGTACAATCTTGTTGAAAATTGTATACACTTTAAGCTTAATCGTGAAACCAGTTTTTCTGAGACTGTAAAGCCAATGTTAATTAGTTATTTTTTGCAATAATTAGTAAAGCTAATTTATCATATCGTCATTGGAAACAATTGAAAATCGTGATTTCTGGATACCATGGTAACGGAGAGGGGAAATCGCGTAACCTTAAAACGGCTATTCTATATACAATCTTGATGAAAATTTTATACACTTTAAGCTTAATCGTGAAACCAGTTTTTCTGAGACTGTAAAGCCAATGTTAATTAGTTATTTTTTGCAATAATTAGTAAAGCTAATTTATCATATCGTCATTGGAAACAATTGAAAATCGTGATTTCTGGATACCATGGTAACGGAGAGGGGAAATCGCGTAACCTTAAAACGGCTATTCTATATACAATCTTGATGAAAATTTTATACACTTTAAGCTTAATCGTGAAACCAGTTTTTCTGAGACTGTAAAGCCAATGTTAATTAGTTATTTTTTGCAATAATTAGTAAAGCTAATTTATCATATCGTCATTGGAAACAATTGAAAATCGTGATTTCTGGATACCATGGTAACGGAGAGGGGAAATCGCGTAACCTTAAAACGGCTATTCTATATACAATCTTGATGAAAATTTTATACACTTTAAGCTTAATCGTGAAACCAGTTTTTCTGAGACTGTAAAGCCAATGTTAATTAGTTATTTTTTGCAATAATTAGTAAAGCTAATTTATCATATCGTCATTGGAAACAATTGAAAATCGTGATTTCTGGATACCATGGTAACGGAGAGGGGAAATCGCGTAACCTTAAAACGGCTATTCTATATACAATCTTGATGAAAATTTTATACACTTTAAGCTTAATCGTGAAACCAGTTTTTCTGAGACTGTAAAGCCAATGTTAATTAGTTATTTTTTGCAATAATTAGTAAAGCTAATTTATCATATCGTCATTGGAAACAATTGAAAATCGTGATTTCTGGATACCATGGTAACGGAGAGGGGAAATCGCGTAACCTTAAAACGGCTATTCTATATACAATCTTGATGAAAATTTTATACACTTTAAGCTTAATCGTGAAACCAGTTTTTCTGAGACTGTAAAGCCAATGTTAATTAGTTATTTTTTGCAATAATTAGTAAAGCTAATTTATCATATCGTCATTGGAAACAATTGAAAATCGTGATTTCTGGATACCATGGTAACGGAGAGGGGAAATCGCGTAACCTTAAAACGGCTATTCTATATACAATCTTGATGAAAATTTTATACACTTTAAGCTTAATCGTGAAACCAGTTTTTCTGAGACTGTAAAGCCAATGTTAATTAGTTATTTTTTGCAATAATTAGTAAAGCTAATTTATCATATCGTCATTGGAAACAATTGAAAATCGTGATTTCTGGATACCATGGTAACGGAGAGGGGAAATCGCGTAACCTTAAAACGGCTATTCTATATACAATCTTGATGAAAATTTTATACACTTTAAGCTTAATCGTGAAACCAGTTTTTCTGAGACTGTAAAGCCAATGTTAATTAGTTATTTTTTGCAATAATTAGTAAAGCTAATTTATCATATCGTCATTGGAAACAATTGAAAATCGTGATTTCTGGATACCATGGTAACGGAGAGGGGAAATCGCGTAACCTTAAAACGGCTATTCTATATACAATCTTGATGAAAATTTTATACACTTTAAGCTTAATCGTGAAACCAGTTTTTCTGAGACTGTAAAGCCAATGTTAATTAGTTATTTTTTGCAATAATTAGTAAAGCTAATTTATCATATCGTCATTGGAAACAATTGAAAATCGTGATTTCTGGATACCATGGTAACGGAGAGGGGAAATCGCGTAACCTTAAAACGGCTATTCTATATACAATCTTGATGAAAATTTTATACACTTTAAGCTTAATCGTGAAACCAGTTTTTCTGAGACTGTAAAGCCAATGTTAATTAGTTATTTTTTGCAATAATTAGTAAAGCTAATTTATCATATCGTCATTGGAAACAATTGAAAATCGTGATTTCTGGATACCATGGTAACGGAGAGGGGAAATCGCGTAACCTTAAAACGGCTATTCTATATACAATCTTGATGAAAATTTTATACACTTTAAGCTTAATCGTGAAACCAGTTTTTCTGAGACTGTAAAGCCAATGTTAATTAGTTATTTTTTGCAATAATTAGTAAAGCTAATTTATCATATCGTCATTGGAAACAATTGAAAATCGTGATTTCTGGATACCATGGTAACGGAGAGGGGAAATCGCGTAACCTTAAAACGGCTATTCTATATACAATCTTGATGAAAATTTTATACACTTTAAGCTTAATCGTGAAACCAGTTTTTCTGAGACTGTAAAGCCAATGTTAATTAGTTATTTTTTGCAATAATTAGTAAAGCTAATTTATCATATCGTCATTGGAAACAATTGAAAATCGTGATTTCTGGATACCATGGTAACGGAGAGGGGAAATCGCGTAACCTTAAAACGGCTATTCTATATACAATCTTGATGAAAATTTTATACACTTTAAGCTTAATCGTGAAACCAGTTTTTCTGAGACTGTAAAGCCAATGTTAATTAGTTATTTTTTGCAATAATTAGTAAAGCTAATTTATCATATCGTCATTGGAAACAATTGAAAATCGTGATTTCTGGATACCATGGTAACGGAGAGGGGAAATCGCGTAACCTTAAAACGGCTATTCTATATACAATCTTGATGAAAATTTTATACACTTTAAGCTTAATCGTGAAACCAGTTTTTCTGAGACTGTAAAGCCAATGTTAATTAGTTATTTTTTGCAATAATTAGTAAAGCTAATTTATCATATCGTCATTGGAAACAATTGAAAATCGTGATTTCTGGATACCATGGTAACGGAGAGGGGAAATCGCGTAACCTTAAAACGGCTATTCTATATACAATCTTGATGAAAATTTTATACACTTTAAGCTTAATCGTGAAACCAGTTTTTCTGAGACTGTAAAGCCAATGTTAATTAGTTATTTTTTGCAATAATTAGTAAAGCTAATTTATCATATCGTCATTGGAAACAATTGAAAATCGTGATTTCTGGATACCATGGTAACGGAGAGGGGAAATCGCGTAACCTTAAAACGGCTATTCTATATACAATCTTGATGAAAATTTTATACACTTTAAGCTTAATCGTGAAACCAGTTTTTCTGAGACTGTAAAGCCAATGTTAATTAGTTATTTTTTGCAATAATTAGTAAAGCTAATTTATCATATCGTCATTGGAAACAATTGAAAATCGTGATTTCTGGATACCATGGTAACGGAGAGGGGAAATCGCGTAACCTTAAAACGGCTATTCTATATACAATCTTGATGAAAATTTTATACACTTTAAGCTTAATCGTGAAACCAGTTTTTCTGAGACTGTAAAGCCAATGTTAATTAGTTATTTTTTGCAATAATTAGTAAAGCTAATTTATCATATCGTCATTGGAAACAATTGAAAATCGTGATTTCTGGATACCATGGTAACGGAGAGGGGAAATCGCGTAACCTTAAAACGGCTATTCTATATACAATCTTGATGAAAATTTTATACACTTTAAGCTTAATCGTGAAACCAGTTTTTCTGAGACTGTAAAGCCAATGTTAATTAGTTATTTTTTGCAATAATTAGTAAAGCTAATTTATCATATCGTCATTGGAAACAATTGAAAATCGTGATTTCTGGATACCATGGTAACGGAGAGGGGAAATCGCGTAACCTTAAAACGGCTATTCTATATACAATCTTGATGAAAATTTTATACACTTTAAGCTTAATCGTGAAACCAGTTTTTCTGAGACTGTAAAGCCAATGTTAATTAGTTATTTTTTGCAATAATTAGTAAAGCTAATTTATCATATCGTCATTGGAAACAATTGAAAATCGTGATTTCTGGATACCATGGTAACGGAGAGGGGAAATCGCGTAACCTTAAAACGGCTATTCTATATACAATCTTGATGAAAATTTTATACACTTTAAGCTTAATCGTGAAACCAGTTTTTCTGAGACTGTAAAGCCAATGTTAATTAGTTATTTTTTGCAATAATTAGTAAAGCTAATTTATCATATCGTCATTGGAAACAATTGAAAATCGTGATTTCTGGATACCATGGTAACGGAGAGGGGAAATCGCGTAACCTTAAAACGGCTATTCTATATACAATCTTGATGAAAATTTTATACACTTTAAGCTTAATCGTGAAACCAGTTTTTCTGAGACTGTAAAGCCAATGTTAATTAGTTATTTTTTGCAATAATTAGTAAAGCTAATTTATCATATCGTCATTGGAAACAATTGAAAATCGTGATTTCTGGATACCATGGTAACGGAGAGGGGAAATCGCGTAACCTTAAAACGGCTATTCTATATACAATCTTGATGAAAATTTTATACACTTTAAGCTTAATCGTGAAACCAGTTTTTCTGAGACTGTAAAGCCAATGTTAATTAGTTATTTTTTGCAATAATTAGTAAAGCTAATTTATCATATCGTCATTGGAAACAATTGAAAATCGTGATTTCTGGATACCATGGTAACGGAGAGGGGAAATCGCGTAACCTTAAAACGGCTATTCTATATACAATCTTGATGAAAATTTTATACACTTTAAGCTTAATCGTGAAACCAGTTTTTCTGAGACTGTAAAGCCAATGTTAATTAGTTATTTTTTGCAATAATTAGTAAAGCTAATTTATCATATCGTCATTGGAAACAATTGAAAATCGTGATTTCTGGATACCATGGTAACGGAGAGGGGAAATCGCGTAACCTTAAAACGGCTATTCTATATACAATCTTGATGAAAATTTTATACACTTTAAGCTTAATCGTGAAACCAGTTTTTCTGAGACTGTAAAGCCAATGTTAATTAGTTATTTTTTGCAATAATTAGTAAAGCTAATTTATCATATCGTCATTGGAAACAATTGAAAATCGTGATTTCTGGATACCATGGTAACGGAGAGGGGAAATCGCGTAACCTTAAAACGGCTATTCTATATACAATCTTGATGAAAATTTTATACACTTTAAGCTTAATCGTGAAACCAGTTTTTCTGAGACTGTAAAGCCAATGTTAATTAGTTATTTTTTGCAATAATTAGTAAAGCTAATTTATCATATCGTCATTGGAAACAATTGAAAATCGTGATTTCTGGATACCATGGTAACGGAGAGGGGAAATCGCGTAACCTTAAAACGGCTATTCTATATACAATCTTGATGAAAATTTTATACACTTTAAGCTTAATCGTGAAACCAGTTTTTCTGAGACTGTAAAGCCAATGTTAATTAGTTATTTTTTGCAATAATTAGTAAAGCTAATTTATCATATCGTCATTGGAAACAATTGAAAATCGTGATTTCTGGATACCATGGTAACGGAGAGGGGAAATCGCGTAACCTTAAAACGGCTATTCTATATACAATCTTGATGAAAATTTTATACACTTTAAGCTTAATCGTGAAACCAGTTTTTCTGAGACTGTAAAGCCAATGTTAATTAGTTATTTTTTGCAATAATTAGTAAAGCTAATTTATCATATCGTCATTGGAAACAATTGAAAATCGTGATTTCTGGATACCATGGTAACGGAGAGGGGAAATCGCGTAACCTTAAAACGGCTATTCTATATACAATCTTGATGAAAATTTTATACACTTTAAGCTTAATCGTGAAACCAGTTTTTCTGAGACTGTAAAGCCAATGTTAATTAGTTATTTTTTGCAATAATTAGTAAAGCTAATTTATCATATCGTCATTGGAAACAATTGAAAATCGTGATTTCTGGATACCATGGTAACGGAGAGGGGAAATCGCGTAACCTTAAAACGGCTATTCTATATACAATCTTGATGAAAATTTTATACACTTTAAGCTTAATCGTGAAACCAGTTTTTCTGAGACTGTAAAGCCAATGTTAATTAGTTATTTTTTGCAATAATTAGTAAAGCTAATTTATCATATCGTCATTGGAAACAATTGAAAATCGTGATTTCTGGATACCATGGTAACGGAGAGGGGAAATCGCGTAACCTTAAAACGGCTATTCTATATACAATCTTGATGAAAATTTTATACACTTTAAGCTTAATCGTGAAACCAGTTTTTCTGAGACTGTAAAGCCAATGTTAATTAGTTATTTTTTGCAATAATTAGTAAAGCTAATTTATCATATCGTCATTGGAAACAATTGAAAATCGTGATTTCTGGATACCATGGTAACGGAGAGGGGAAATCGCGTAACCTTAAAACGGCTATTCTATATACAATCTTGATGAAAATTTTATACACTTTAAGCTTAATCGTGAAACCAGTTTTTCTGAGACTGTAAAGCCAATGTTAATTAGTTATTTTTTGCAATAATTAGTAAAGCTAATTTATCATATCGTCATTGGAAACAATTGAAAATCGTGATTTCTGGATACCATGGTAACGGAGAGGGGAAATCGCGTAACCTTAAAACGGCTATTCTATATACAGTCTTGATGAACATTTTATACACTTTAAGCTTAATCGTGAAACCAGTTTTTCTGAGACTGTAAAGCCAATGTTAATTAGTTATTTTTTGCAATAATTAGTAAAGCTAATTTATCATATCGTCATTGGAAACAATTGAAAATCGTGATTTCTGGATACCATGGTAACGGAGAGGGGAAATCGCGTAACCTTAAAACGGCTATTCTATATACAATCTTGATGAAAATTTTATACACTTTAAGCTTAATCGTGAAACCAGTTTTTCTGAGACTGTAAAGCCAATGTTAATTAGTTATTTTTTGCAATAATTAGTAAAGCTAATTTATCATATCGTCATTGGAAACAATTGAAAATCGTGATTTCTGGATACCATGGTAACGGAGAGGGGAAATCGCGTAACCTTAAAACGGCTATTCTATATACAATCTTGATGAAAATTTTATACACTTTAAGCTTAATCGTGAAACCAGTTTTTCTGAGACTGTAAAGCCAATGTTAATTAGTTATTTTTTGCAATAATTAGTAAAGCTAATTTATCATATCGTCATTGGAAACAATTGAAAATCGTGATTTCTGGATACCATGGTAACGGAGAGGGGAAATCGCGTAACCTTAAAACGGCTATTCTATATACAATCTTGATGAAAATTTTATACACTTTAAGCTTAATCGTGAAACCAGTTTTTCTGAGACTGTAAAGCCAATGTTAATTAGTTATTTTTTGCAATAATTAGTAAAGCTAATTTATCATATCGTCATTGGAAACAATTGAAAATCGTGATTTCTGGATACCATGGTAACGGAGAGGGGAAATCGCGTAACCTTAAAACGGCTATTCTATATACAATCTTGATGAAAATTTTATACACTTTAAGCTTAATCGTGAAACCAGTTTTTCTGAGACTGTAAAGCCAATGTTAATTAGTTATTTTTTGCAATAATTAGTAAAGCTAATTTATCATATCGTCATTGGAAACAATTGAAAATCGTGATTTCTGGATACCATGGTAACGGAGAGGGGAAATCGCGTAACCTTAAAACGGCTATTCTATATACAATCTTGATGAAAATTTTATACACTTTAAGCTTAATCGTGAAACCAGTTTTTCTGAGACTGTAAAGCCAATGTTAATTAGTTATTTTTTGAAATAATTAGTAAAGCTAATTTATCATATCGTCATTGGAAACAATTGAAAATCGTGATTTCTGGATACCATGGTAACGGAGAGGGGAAATCGCGTAACCTTAAAACGGCTATTCTATATACAATCTTGATGAAAATTTTATACACTTTAAGCTTAATCGTGAAACCAGTTTTTCTGAGACTGTAAAGCCAATGTTAATTAGTTATTTTTTGCAATAATTAGTAAAGCTAATTTATCATATCGTCATTGGAAACAATTGAAAATCGTGATTTCTGGATACCATGGTAACGGAGAGGGGAAATCGCGTAACCTTAAAACGGCTATTCTATATACAATCTTGATGAAAATTTTATACACTTTAAGCTTAATCGTGAAACCAGTTTTTCTGAGACTGTAAAGCCAATGTTAATTAGTTATTTTTTGCAATAATTAGTAAAGCTAATTTATCATATCGTCATTGGAAACAATTGAAAATCGTGATTTCTGGATACCATGGTAACGGAGAGGGGAAATCGCGTAACCTTAAAACGGCTATTCTATATACAATCTTGATGAAAATTTTATACACTTTAAGCTTAATCGTGAAACCAGTTTTTCTGAGACTGTAAAGCCAATGTTAATTAGTTATTTTTTGCAATAATTAGTAAAGCTAATTTATCATATCGTCATTGGAAACAATTGAAAATCGTGATTTCTGGATACCATGGTAACGGAGAGGGGAAATCGCGTAACCTTAAAACGGCTATTCTATATACAATCTTGATGAAAATTTTATACACTTTAAGCTTAATCGTGAAACCAGTTTTTCTGAGACTGTAAAGCCAATGTTAATTAGTTATTTTTTGCAATAATTAGTAAAGCTAATGTATCATATCGTCATTGGAAACAATTGAAAATCGTGATTTCTGGATACCATGGTAACGGAGAGGGGAAATCGCGTAACCTTAAAACGGCTATTCTATATACAATCTTGATGAAAATTTTATACACTTTAAGCTTAATCGTGAAACCAGTTTTTCTGAGACTGTAAAGCCAATGTTAATTAGTTATTTTTTGCAATAATTAGTAAAGCTAATTTATCATATCGTCATTGGAAACAATTGAAAATCGTGATTTCTGGATACCATGGTAACGGAGAGGGGAAATCGCGTAACCTTAAAACGGCTATTCTATATACAATCTTGATGAAAATTTTATACACTTTAAGCTTAATCGTGAAACCAGTTTTTCTGAGACTGTAAAGCCAATGTTAATTAGTTATTTTTTGCAATAATTAGTAAAGCTAATTTATCATATCGTCATTGGAAACAATTGAAAATCGTGATTTCTGGATACCATGGTAACGGAGAGGGGAAATCGCGTAACCTTAAAACGGCTATTCTATATACAATCTTGATGAAAATTTTATACACTTTAAGCTTAATCGTGAAACCAGTTTTTCTGAGACTGTAAAGCCAATGTTAATTAGTTATTTTTTGCAATAATTAGTAAAGCTAATTTATCATATCGTCATTGGAAACAATTGAAAATCGTGATTTCTGGATACCATGGTAACGGAGAGGGGAAATCGCGTAACCTTAAAACGGCTATTCTATATACAATCTTGATGAAAATTTTATACACTTTAAGCTTAATCGTGAAACCAGTTTTTCTGAGACTGTAAAGCCAATGTTAATTAGTTATTTTTTGCAATAATTAGTAAAGCTAATTTATCATATCGTCATTGGAAACAATTGAAAATCGTGATTTCTGGATACCATGGTAACGGAGAGGGGAAATCGCGTAACCTTAAAACGGCTATTCTATATACAATCTTGATGAAAATTTTATACACTTTAAGCTTAATCGTGAAACCAGTTTTTCTGAGACTGTAAAGCCAATGTTAATTAGTTATTTTTTGCAATAATTAGTAAAGCTAATTTATCATATCGTCATTGGAAACAATTGAAAATCGTGATTTCTGGATACCATGGTAACGGAGAGGGGAAATCGCGTAACCTTAAAACGGCTATTCTATATACAATCTTGATGAACATTTTATACACTTTAAGCTTAATCGTGAAACCAGTTTTTCTGAGACTGTAAAGCCAATGTTAATTAGTTATTTTTTGCAATAATTAGTAAAGCTAATTTATCATATCGTCATTGGAAACAATTGAAAATCGTGATTTCTGGATACCATGGTAACGGAGAGGGGAAATCGCGTAACCTTAAAACGGTTATTCTATATACAATCTTGATGAAAATTTTATACACTTTAAGCTTAATCGTGAAACCAGTTTTTCTGAGACTGTAAAGCCAATGTTAATTAGTTATTTTTTGCAATAATTAGTAAAGCTAATTTATCATATCGTCATTGGAAACAATTGAAAATCGTGATTTCTGGATACCATGGTAACGGAGAGGGGAAATCGCGTGACCTTAAAACGGCTATTCTATATTCAATCTTGATGAAAATTTTATACACTTTAAGCTTAATCGTGAAACCAGTTTTTCTGAGACTGTAAAGCCAATGTTAATTAGTTATTTTTTGCAATAATTAGTAAAGCTAATTTATCATATCGTCATTGGAAACAATTGAAAATCGTGATTTCTGGATACCATGGTAACGGAGAGGGGAAATCGCGTAACCTTAAAACGGCTATTCTATATACAATCTTGATGAAAATTTTATACACTTTAAGCTTAATCGTGAAACCAGTTTTTCTGAGACTGTAAAGCCAATGTTAATTAGTTATTTTTTGCAATAATTAGTAAAGCTAATTTATCATATCGTCATTGGAAACAATTGAAAATCGTGATTTCTGGATACCATGGTAACGGAGAGGGGAAATCGCGCAACCTTAAAACGGTTACTCTATATACAATCTTGATGAAAATTTTATACACTTTAAGCTTAATCGTGAAACCAGTTTTTCTGAGACTGTAAAGCCAATGTTAATTAGTTATTTTTTGCAATAATTAGTAAAGCTAATTTATCATATCGTCATTGGAAACAATTGAAAATCGTGATTTCTGGATACCATGGTAACGGAGAGGGGAAATCGCGTAACCTTAAAACGGCTATTCTATATACAATCTTGATGAAAATTTTATACACTTTAAGCTTAATCGTGAAACCAGTTTTTCTGAGACTGTAAAGCCAATGTTAATTAGTTATTTTTTGCAATAATTAGTAAAGCTAATTTATCATATCGTCATTGGAAACAATTGAAAATCGTGATTTCTGGATACCATGGTAACGGAGAGGGGAAATCGCGTAACCTTAAAACGGCTATTCTATATACAATCTTGATGAAAATTTTATACACTTTAAGCTTAATCGTGAAACCAGTTTTTCTGAGACTGTAAAGCCAATTAATGTTAATTAGTTATTTTTTGCAATAATTAGTAAAGCTAATTTATCATATCGTCATTGGAAACAATTGAAAATCGTGATTTCTGGATACCATGGTAACGGAGAGGGGAAATCGCGTAACCTTAAAACGGCTATTCTATATACAATCTTGATGAAAATTTTATACACTTCAAGCTTAATCGTGAAACCAGTTTTTCTGAGACTGTAAAGCCAATGTTAATTAGTTATTTTTTGCAATAATTAGTAAAGCTAATTTATCATATCGTCATTGGAAACAATTGAAAATCGTGATTTCTGGATACCATGGTAACGGAGAGGGGAAATCGCGTAACCTTAAAACGGCTATTCTATATACAATCTTGATGAAAATTTTATACACTTCAAGCTTAATCGTGAAACCAGTTTTTCTGAGACTGTAAAGCCAATGTTAATTAGTTATTTTTTGCAATAATTAGTAAAGCTAATTTATCATATCGTCATTGGAAACAATTGAAAATCGTGATTTCTGGATACCATGGTAACGGAGAGGGGAAATCGCGTAACCTTAAAACGGCTATTCTATATACAATCTTGATGAAAATTTTATACACTTTAAGCTTAATCGTGAAACCAGTTTTTCTGAGACTGTAAAGCCAATGTTAATTAGTTATTTTTTGCAATAATTAGTAAAGCTAATTTATCATATCGTCATTGGAAACAATTGAAAATCGTGATTTCTGGATACCATGGTAACGGAGAGGGGAAATCGCGTAACCTTAAAACGGCTATTCTATATACAATCTTGATGAAAATTTTATACACTTTAAGCTTAATCGTGAAACCAGTTTTTCTGAGACTGTAAAGCCAATGTTAATTAGTTATTTTTTGCAATAATTAGTAAAGCTAATTTATCATATCGTCATTGGAAACAATTGAAAATCGTGATTTCTGGATACCATGGTAACGGAGAGGGGAAATCGCGTAACCTTAAAACGGCTATTCTATATACAATCTTGATGAAAATTTTATACACTTTAAGCTTAATCGTGAAACCAGTTTTTCTGAGACTGTAAAGCCAATGTTAATTAGTTATTTTTTGCAATAATTAGTAAAGCTAATTTATCATATCGTCATTGGAAACAATTGAAAATCGTGATTTCTGGATACCATGGTAACGGAGAGGGGAAATCGCGTAACCTTAAAACGGCTATTCTATATACAATCTTGATGAAAATTTTATACACTTTAAGCTTAATCGTGAAACCAGATTTTCTGAGACTGTAAAGCCAATGTTAATTAGTTATTTTTTGCAATAATTAGTAAAGCTAATTTATCATGTCGTCATTGGAAACAATTGAAAATCGTGATTTCTGGATACCATGGTAACGGAGAGGGGAAATCGCGTAACCTTAAAACGGCTATTCTATATACAATCTTGATGAAAATTTTATACACTTTAAGCTTAATCGTGAAACCACTTTTTCTGAGACTGTAAAGCCAATGTTAATTAGTTAATTTTTGCAATAATTAGTAAAGCTAATTTATCATATCGTCATTTGCAACATTTGAAAATCGTGATTTCTGGATACCATGGTAACGGAGAGGGGAAATCGCGTAACCTTAAAACGGCTATTCTATATACAATCTTGATGAAAATTTTATACACTTTAAGCTTGAACGTGAAACCAGTTTTTCTGAGACTGTAAAGCCAATGTTAATTAGTTATTTTTTGCAATAATTAGTAAAGCTAATTTATCATATCGTCATTGGAAACAATTGAAAATCGTGATTTCTGGATACCATGGTAACGGAGAGGGGAAATCGCGTAACCTTAAAACGGTTATTCTATATACAATCTTGATGAAAATTTTATACACTTTAAGCTTGAACGTGAAACCAGTTTTTCTGAGACTGTAAAGCCAATGTTAATTAGTTATTTTTTGCAATAATTAGTAAAGCTAATTCATCATATCGTCATTGGAAACAATTGAAAATCGTGATTTCTGGACACCATGGTAACGGAGAGGGGAAATCGCGCAACCTTAAAACGGCTATTCTATATACAATCTTGATGAAAATTTTATACACTTCAAGCTTAATCGTGAAACCAGTTTTTCTGAGACTGTAAAGCCAATGTTAATTAGTTATTTTTTGCAATAATTAGTAAAGCTAATTTATCATATCGTCATTGGAAACAATTGAAAATCGTGATTTCTGGATACCATGGTAACGGAGAGGGGAAATCGCGTAACCTTAAAACGGCTATTCTATATACAATCTTGATGAAAATTTTATACACTTTAAGCTTAATCGTGAAACCAGTTTTTCTGAGACTGTAAAGCCAATGTTAATTAGTTATTTTTTGCAATAATTAGTAAAGCTAATTTATCATATCGTCATTGGAAACAATTGAAAATCGTGATTTCTGGATACCATGGTAACGGAGAGGGGAAATCGCGTAACCTTAAAACGGCTATTCTATATACAATCTTGATGAAAATTTTATACACTTTAAGCTTAATCGTGAAACCAGTTTTTCTGAGACTGTAAAGCCAATGTTAATTAGTTATTTTTTGCAATAATTAGTAAAGCTAATTTATCATATCGTCATTGGAAACAATTGAAAATCGTGATTTCTGGATACCATGGTAACGGAGAGGGGAAATCGCGTAACCTTAAAACGGCTATTCTATATACAATCTTGATGAAAATTTTATACACTTTAAGCTTAATCGTGAAACCAGTTTTTCTGAGACTGTAAAGCCAATGTTAATTAGTTATTTTTTGCAATAATTAGTAAAGCTAATTTATCATATCGTCATTGGAAACAATTGAAAATCGTGATTTCTGGATACCATGGTAACGGAGAGGGGAAATCGCGTAACCTTAAAACGGCTATTCTATATACAATCTTGATGAAAATTTTATACACTTTAAGCTTAATCGTGAAACCAGTTTTTCTGAGACTGTAAAGCCAATGTTAATTAGTTATTTTTTGCAATAATTAGTAAAGCTAATTTATCATATCGTCATTGGAAACAATTGAAAATCGTGATTTCTGGATACCATGGTAACGGAGAGGGGAAATCGCGTAACCTTAAAACGGCTATTCTATATACAATCTTGATGAAAATTTTATACACTTTAAGCTTAATCGTGAAACCAGTTTTTCTGAGACTGTAAAGCCAATGTTAATTAGTTATTTTTTGCAATAATTAGTAAAGCTAATTTATCATATCGTCATTGGAAACAATTGAAAATCGTGATTTCTGGATACCATGGTAACGGAGAGGGGAAATCGCGTAACCTTAAAACGGTTATTCTATATACAATCTTGATGAAAATTTTATACACTTTAAGCTTAATCGTGAAACCAGTTTTTCTGAGACTGTAAAGCCAATGTTAATTAGTTATTTTTTGCAATAATTAGTAAAGCTAATTTATCATATCGTCATTGGAAACAATTGAAAATCGTGATTTCTGGATACCATGGTAACGGAGAGGGGAAATCGCGTAACCTTAAAACGGCTATTCTATATACAATCTTGATGAAAATTTTATACACTTTAAGCTTAATCGTGAAACCAGTTTTTCTGAGACTGTAAAGCCAATGTTAATTAGTTATTTTTTGCAATAATTAGTAAAGCTAATTTATCATATGGTCATTGGAAACAATTGAAAATCGTGATTTCTGGATACCATGGTAACGGAGAGGGGAAATCGCGTAACCTTAAAACGGCTATTCTATATACAATCTTGATGAAAATTTTATACACTTTAAGCTTAATCGTGAAACCAGTTTTTCTGAGACTGTAAAGCCAATTTTAATTAGCTATTTTTTTTTACAATAGTTAGTAAAGCTAATTTATAATATCGTCATTGGAAACAATTAAGGAATATCTAAGAGAAAGTATGAAGCATAATATGCGTCAAAAATATGTTTAATCTACGAATATTTAAAAATCAATTTATGATGTTTTTATTAAGAATTCCATAAACTTATTCTTATTTTCTTCTATTTTTAAAACTTTTTTCTAAACTTTCAGCAGAAACGATAAAAAGGGGGTTTTTTCTTGAAGAATTCGTTTACTTTAATGTAAAGGAGCTTGTATTGGCTGTATCAGAACAGCCCTGTACACCTTGTAAAAAGCAGAACAATTTATTGGTAGTAAGTGTGGCACGTCGAGTAAAATACAGTATATTGCAGATAAGAGAAGGTAATTCATACATTATTTGTCATAAAATGTTATTAATAAATTAAAATGTTATAAAATTAAGTAATTACGGCCAAAATGACATCACAATTTCATTGTTTGCTCAAAGTCATCTAATCTAGTTCAGCCTGATGTTTCGAAAGTTTCTGAAAAAGGATACCTACAAGCGACGTCACGTCTTAGGTAAATCATGGCATTCGTTTATGCCACGATTCAGCAACCAATCAGGTTACCACAAATGTCACACACTCGTGACATTGCTTACAGGTATAAAATTGAGTCAGCGGGGAAAAAATCAAGACTAAAAGCTCTACCAAAGCAAAAGAACTATGCCACGCACAACCTCGTGATTAGACATTACCATGTGATTTTGGCAGTATTTTTCTCGAGTTTTAAGTACCGAATGATAGAATCTAAGTAAGATTGACGCTAATAATTGAAACTTGATAAAAACCAATTAAATAAACCAAAATAATTTTACTGGAAATTTCGTTTTCTATAAAAAATTATTCTCTCCAAATTTTTTGTAAACCTGATTTTCAAATTAAAATTTTAAAGAATGAAAAAAGAACTGCAACAA
Organism: Parasteatoda lunata; assembly: GCA_949128135.1. Classification (NCBI taxonomy): domain Eukaryota; kingdom Metazoa; phylum Arthropoda; class Arachnida; order Araneae; family Theridiidae; genus Parasteatoda; species Parasteatoda lunata. The sequence goes on from OX421976.1 coordinate 22,013,481, forward strand.
GAGAGACGAGTAAAGCCGTACAAAGTCGGGTGCTTACCCAAACAAGTCCAATCTTTATTCTGGTTTCGTTATTCCAGTCAACAATCTCCCACGATGCAATATGATAAAGTTCGAGTAGGTGAAACATTTTCGTCATATGTTTTAGAGTTGTGTCACGTAATTTTGTGACGAAATGATTCAAAAAATTAATATAAATATAATAAATTTAAATTAATATAATAAATTAAATACTGCTCAAGGATTGCTGAATCGTCAAAATTGTGAGTTTTATTTCTAAGAGTTCAAGAATATAACTCAGAGTGTTAGAATGCCCCTAAGGGTTACCTATATTTTTTACAATATTTGTTCGGCAGAAAATTATCAATTTTTATATTATTTTATGCATAAAAACTATAATATCCTGCCTGATAATAAATCCAAATTATACCCGGAGCCGGTAATGAATAATGAAACAAATAAAATTTTTGCCATGTATCCTGAACCGGATAGGGTAATAAAAAAAATTAATTTCCATCGAGTACCCGGCAAAATTTTCGGCTCCTACTCATCGCTTAATTTTAAGTTTTAATTACTTAACATAAGGTATTGACGACAGTATATTTTGTGGAACAAGATGGAGATTGAAGTCTAATTTCATGTTTGTGAATTGACTCGAATACATTCAAAAGTACCGTTTTTTAGGGAGAAGATGAGCCGGGTTGCTATCCAGCAACTTTTAACGACTCGCTTTCCTTTTTGGAGGTTTTACACTTGGCAGCAGTTGGATTCAATTATATTGCAAGTTTTCATTTCTGTAAAAATTTGTTACCTAAACTGTAAAAAGAAGTCAAGAATCAATTTATTTACGAAAATGCCAAGCAGAAGAGCGAGTTTCTAAAAGTCACTGGATAGGAAAATCGCAGCCCATTGAGAAAGTAACAGTTCTTTTTCCATTTCCTACAGGGTATAATGAAAGAGCTCCTGACGTATTCTTCTTACAATGTAATCTTAGTTGACTGGTCAGCTGAAAGCAGCAGTAACATACCTCAATCTGTTGCCAACGCCAGATTGGTTGGAACGTATACAGCTAAACTTCTTCATTTCATAATGGTTTGATATAAGTTGAACATTCATAATGGTTTAGTATAAGTTGAACATTCATAATGGTTTAGTATAAGTTGAACATTATCAATATTTTTTTAATGTCTTTATTTCAACGTATTCAATTCGCAAACGCTTCTACCTGGAAAAGTTAGAGAAACATGGCTGCCACAGAAAAAATACCAAAAAAAAATTTCTTAAGTAGCATAATTTTTTTTAAAAAGTAGCAAAAAACGCTTGTTAGCCTAAAAAAAGTAGCCTGTAAGCAAAAAAAAGTTGCGAAGTTGCTATTTTATAATTGTATGCAAAACTGTTTCAAATCGCTGAAAAATTTCTCGAGAAATAGCGAAATACGCAAAAAGTAAAATTGACATTAAGGGGTTAAATTTTTGTATCTCACTTCTGATAAAGCTATGGAGTCTATACTTCCCAGATAGGGGCTACCCCCTATATTTTGGACACAGAAATCCGAATTCGTTAAAAAAAGATATGTTTATTGGGTTCATAACTTAGGATAGTGCATGCACTAATTAGCATGTTGGAAGTTACCCCCTCGAGCCATTAAGTTTGAGTCCAATAACGTGAAGATCCGATTATTAGACCAAAAGTTAATAAAAAAGGTAAATAACAAAAATAAGTAACATAATTTAACAAAAATAAGTAACGATTTAAAGGAACATTTTGAGGAAATCAAAAATTTAAATTAATCTTAATTTTCATTAAAAAATATGTAAAAAAAAACATTTTTGTTTTAAGTTTAAAAAGCATTAAATTTTAATTTATAAAACTCTAAAATGCAAGAAAATGTCATACAAAATTCAATGAAATAGTGAATGAAAATATCTAAACAATAAACCAGAAATTCACTATTATCATACAAAAAGGAGTTTAAAATTATGCTAATTTTAAAACTACCTTTTTCTAACCGATTTTGTTGTAATATGCTGTGACTTTTGCAAAAAAGTCATCGAGTGTCCAAAAAAGCCGCCCACTTCCTACAAGGAAATTACAATACCTAACTTACATTAATTTGAAAAAAAAATCTAGTTAGTTTAGTTGGGAAAAATAAGTTAACTGGAATTTGCAAAATTTATAAATTCAAAAAAAATATATATATATTTCAAAAACTTCGAAAAAATAATTTTTGGGGGGAAAAGTCTAAAAAATTTTCAAAAGAAAGTAACGCTTTTCACATTTACTTTACAAATGCTTACAGTTTCTCTGAAACGTAATGGAAAAACAAGTAAAAGTACTAAATTTAAAAAAGTAACAGAGTAACTTATAAGTAAAAGTACGTTCATTTTACTTTTAATTCCGTTACAAATAACGTAAGTAAATATATTTCATGATGGCTGTAAGCATAGAATAATTTATTTATTTTATAAATAAAACGTTTTCCAAAGATACATCAAGATGTTGTGTAAATCATTGTTTCTTGTTTCCATACTTATGAAGCCGATATTTTTAAATATTGGATTGGATGACATATTTTTCATACTGTATCAAAAGTAAATAAACCATAGTTGATGTGTCAAAATTAATATAAAGCTTTATTTTTGTTCCTCGAATACACATTTCATCTTGATAAAAGGAACGGAACTCTAATGATGATTGATATTCATTTTCCAAAGCTAGTTAATTTTTGAGAGCAATAACCAAGTTAATTCACGATCGCATATTTATTTTAAAATGCCAATTTGGCAGAATTGTTTTTATATAAATAAAAAAATAATAAAAATCAGTGATTATTTTTCAATTTTTTTTTCTGAGTCCTAATAAAGAAACAACTTAAAAGCTAAGTCTGATTCGAAAAAGAAAGAAAAATCACTAAATTAGTTGTGGAACCCGTGTTTACCTAAAGAATGCAAAATCCCTCTAATAAATTGATTTTCAAAAACTCAATAAAATGTTAAATAACACATACCATGTTAAATAAATGTTAAATAATACTTAACACATTATTAACATCCGCTGACGAGTGAACTCGTCTTTTCATGCCTAAACGCTGTTGACCTATAAGGACTTAACTCGTCATTGCACTTGCATTATCTATTTCAACTTATGAAATCTAGGACGATATAGAATGTTGTTAAAACCTCGCGCATCGCTTAGAATGTTTCACTTTACTTCCATACTCAGTTACAAAAATAACCGGTGACATGATATATAGTTTATGTGTAAAAATGCCAGTTAACAAAGTGTTAAGTTCATACCTTCTATTCGTATAGGAACAAACTGGATTGGAACCAGAAAACATCCATCTTATTGGTCACGGTCTTGGTGGTCAGCTGATTAGTTACGTTGGAGAGAGAATTAATAACTTGGGCAGAATCACAGGTATGGACAGGTGGGATCTTTTGTTTCACAATCAGATTCATTCAGTTTAAAAAAAGTACTGCAGAAAGACAAAAAATTAATAAAGAATTGAAACACCTCATAATTGTTACTGCCCGTGCTAAGCATTCGTCACCTTGCCAAATATAATAAAATCGTAAATTTGGAAATTTGGCGAAATAAATTGTGTTGGGGTGAAAGTACTGGCGATTGATTTTTTTCCATTTGAAAGAAATAAAAATTACGTCAAAATGAATTTTTCTAAACAAATCAGTATTTTTTTATTCGATTTCAGTGTAGATGCGCCGCGTAATCATTTAGAATTTTGTGCAAATAATATAAGCCTGAAACAAACTACCCTAAAATAGTTTTCTATGGGGAAAAAATTTTTAATAAAAATTTTTTAATATTTGCGTTTAGAGGAGAACTTTGAAAATTGGCGAATACTTTTGATATCTGGCTAATATACTGGCTAATAAATTGAAATCCTTAGCGCGGGCCCTATTTAGAGAACAGTGACATGACTCTAACAGTGGCATGGAAACCATGAATTATGACTGGGAAAAAATGCTACTGGTTGGGCCGTGATCTCTTAGGGGATAGAGCGTTCGCTTTCCAACGAGGTGACTGGGTTCGAATCTCAACGATGGCGGGGCGATATGAAGTCAATATTCGGCTTTCATCGACCACAAGGCTGACGTAAAATATCCGCTGGGGTAGACCTGTTATGGGTTAGAGTTAACCTTGTCGTAGCGCTTGATATGGTTTTCGTTGTTTTCCTCCCATGTAAAGAAAATGCAGGCTTGTTTAATTAAAATAGACCTCCACGAAGACAAATTTCTCCCAATACTTGATTCAGTATCTCCCTTGTGTTCTGAATTGGGTTCAATCCAGAAGACAAGAATTCAATTAAAAGGCAACGGAGCTGAACATTAGTAATCGTAAAAACATAAAATTGGATAGTCTGTTCAACGACGGTTATGAAATAAAATAAAACCATTACTGGTTGGAGTGCCTAAATAGAAAATAAATTCAGAGTTTGGCAACGGTGAAAATCCGATTTTTGGTTCATTTTCATTGTTTTCTGCGGACAAGATATGGACACCCCGAATTAAACTAATTGTATCCACTGTTTCAATGAAAGCACTGTCCTGGTTTTATTATCTAGGCGTCAACGTTTAGGGAAAAAAAATTAGAAAAAAAACTTCATCCTATAATAGTTGCTTGCGTCGAAAAATTAGTTTTCATGGGATTAAACCATTTTAAACAGGGCAGTTGTTGGTATGAAATGTTTATAATCCTTGTTGAACAGGCGACTCGATTTCTGGGTTTGCGACTACTAATCTTCAATTCTATAGCCTTGTAATTTTGAACTGAATCAAGAAGACAAGGGAATTCCCGGATCAAGTATTAGAAGAAATTTGAGTTCAAGGAGGACTTTTTGGTGGAACTAAACCGCATTTGAGCTACATGAAAAGGGAAACTACGAAAACCTCCCACGGTGAGCCTGGCAGCAAGGGGATTCTAACCCATGATACGTCTTTCACTGAACATATTTTATATCAGCACTGGGGTCGGTGGGAGCCGGGTGTGGAGTTCGTATCGAGCAGCCATCGCTGAGATTTGAACATAGTTCACTTAAGTCATCTATGTGAACTTAGTGACACATAAGTAGGTGAATTGGTAGGCGAATGCTCCATCCCCACGACTCCGTATGAAATCTTTTGACATCGTAAGGAATTTCTTCAAAAAATCCACAATTTCTAATCGAACTTCATAGATTGTTCATAGATAGACCTGAAAATAAGTTCGTAGATAGACCTGGAAATAACTACTCATCACGTGGTGAGTCAGTAGAAAGAAGTAGAGACTTGAATTATATGAACAACCAGTCACTTTCTCAAATCCTTCTTTTTCGATTTTTATTTATTTTATTTATTTATTTTTTTGTTGCTCATCGAATTTTCTAGTTTTGAGAAGTTAATTCAGTATGTTTAACTAAATTTTGTCACAAATTTATATTGTTTTTATATTTGAATTTACTTTTTATGGCAGTAGATTATTTCCAATAGAATTTTTTAAGAAAATATAATTTAATCCAAGTAAAGAAAAGCAAAAATTGGCTATTAAATAAAAAGACCCTATAGGTATCGGTATTGACCTGAGGACAAAATCATTAGACTTGAGGAAAAAGGGACTACTAAGTTATTAGGTCTACCGGCCACTGGTCTCTAACTGAAAATTTAAATTTTCAGGTCTATACGTAGATCTTAAAAAAAACTATAAAATTTCCTGCCTTTTCGTCGAATTTTTTGTATTTATATAATTTAAAAAAGTTTGATAATATCTGTGTACTTTGCAATATGATAATTTCATACATTTTTAAAAATAAAAATTAATAAATTTTTACATTTTAAAATTTGTTAATTTTTTATATTTCAATTCAGTTTGATACGTTCATACTCTTTATTAAAACAATTACTCTTACACTTTCATAAAAACTGGTAACTTCAAGCTCTTACATAAAATTTTGACTTGCTTTTATCACTTTTTGTAGGCTTGGATGTAGCAGGACCATACTATGATAATGCACCCAGAGAAGTTGGTTTAGATATCTTTGTTGATGTTTTACAGACGAGTGCTGGAAAAAATTTATTTAAGGGTAAGCACCCAGATTTCATTTTTGTTACGCCTTAAGTAATCCGGAAGTAAAAGTTAAACCGCAGATGTTATTCGCCAAACAAAAAGATGTTATTCGCCTTGATTTAATTTATCCTGAAATATTAGATTTTCACTCTTTGCTTGAACTTCAATTTTTTTTCGAGTTCAGTGTATATTTTAATTGGAAGAGCCGAAATAGCCTATGCAAAAACTACATGGCGTCTATTATATTATCTAAATTAACTGATGAAAATTCAATACGACGTCGAAGAGTAAAATTCACTTAGGTATCACAGGGCTGCCTGTGTTTACATGGGGAAAAAGGGTATTGATATTCGGAATTTCGTCATCCTCACTAGTTATTTGATATAACATCGACAACGTTTTTTTCCTCGCTTTTGTAGTACTATATGATCACTAATAAGCATATACTTTGAATTTTTTTAAGCAGCACCAATTTTGTTTTTTAAATAAAATTACATGGACATCGAAATTGAGACCAAGAAATAAACACTGAGTAACACTTGTTACAGAATATAACCATGGAGAAGAACTCAAAATAGCGATCTGTAGGCCAAGAGAAGAGTATCACTACGAACCGTTTCCAATTGAATTCAGGTCTGGAGATCCGAGGGACCCATTGATCGTGTATCCCAATAGAGAATAATTAAGAAAACCGTGTCAGACTAGATTCTGGTTAATTCCTCTTCCGCGGTTGTTGCTAAAATGTATATTAGAAAAGAAACTTAAGTATATAAAGTATGTAAATAAAAAATATATGCGCAGTTTATGTCGCTTATCCCCTTTACAACGCATTATATTTAGAAAGGAGTTCATATTTCGCTAATTTCAGGGATTTGGGCTAAAGAGTAGAAAGTAAGAGTGAAGAGTAGAGTCTCCTTGCTTCAGCGATAAACATGCGCTTGCAACTATTATCTCGAAAGCGCTAGAGGTTGCATTCCAAGTCAAAAGGATAAAGTAAGTCGACGTGCATATTAAATCTTAAAATTCTCAATGAATGCTTTTATCATACAAGAATCGATTTAAGGCGATGGTTTTACACATTTACACATCAAATGTTTTTACACATTGTCTAGTCTGTATTGATAGTTTATTTTTACGATCACCTTTTTTATGATGATTTTTTTACGATATTTTATTATATAGTTGTTTGGTATCCATGTACTTAAAACAGTCATTACTGATCCTGGTAACCAATTTCAAAGTGATTTACTCAATTCGCGATCGCAACGAACTATAGGGGGCGTTGTTGTATGTGCCGAATCCCTGCGATTTCCATATGAACAGTCATTCAGTTACACTGGAGACGTCTTTAATGTAGCATTGTAACGTTCCATCTTTATTGTGGCTGATTAAATTTAAAAAAGAAAAATGTTTGTTTTCTTTCTTATGCAAACGAAAAAAAATGGTATCTCTTTTTTTTAGAGAAGGAACATCCAGAACACATCTGTAAAATATTTGTAAATAAAGAGAAAAAAATAGGTATATTCTTATAAGAGTTCAAACCTAATGCCTGAGAAAAAGTTTTACTAAATTTAATGGTATAACATGAAAGGCCCATTTAAATTTTAACGTAAAATAAAGAATGCTTACGAAACAAAAAGAAAAAAAAGAACCTTTTTTTTTGTCGCCATTTTTTAGTGTTACGAAAATGCGTCTTTGGGACTTGCCAAAAACAAAACAAGATGCAATTTTATTTTTTTAGGAGCGAAATATTTTATGGAATGAAATATAACGAAAATGTACCAAAGTCCATAGCATGAAACTTTATCTTAGTAAACGTCCGTTTAGGAAATGTTATTTCATTTTGAATCTTATTTATTAGAGTTCATAATGGCTATAGAATCAGGTGAGAGAAAAGTTTGTTTTGAATCTATGCTAAACTCTATATCGGCCCATTTTCCACCGAAATCCGATTGACTACTTTGATTTTAAACAAAGTGTTTCCTTTTAAGATTTTTTCCAAAAATTTTAAGTGTAGATTGGCGGCACTAAAAATCTGCCAAATCTGTAGCTGTGGTTAATACGTAAGTACCGAATTTTTCTTCCATACTTTTCTGAATCATATTACTTCAAATATTAGAATATGCAAGAAGTATACATAAACACATAATTTAATACCATTTAATTTTTCAAAAAAAGTATTTTGACAACAATTTTATCAAAAAATTATAAACTAAAAAGCGTAAAATAAAGAATTCTTAGGATAAAAATGATTTTAAAAATTTCTCATTTTTCAATAAAAACTTTCGTATTGTTTTTTTTTAAATTCTTATAGTATTTAATCAGACGTAAAAAAACATTTTGTAGAGAACGATCATCAAGTAAGAAAAAAAATTATTTACAAGCAAATTTTTTATTATAAAAATCATAACACTTACCTGATTTATAAGTACGGAGAATTCCAAAATGATATGTTCGTTGTTTGAAAACTTTATTCTCAAATAAAATATACATAGTTTATCCCTTTATTACTTTTAGGTAACATACCACACATCAAAATTTTATAATTGTAAGATCTCGATATGAATTTTAATATGTAGCTTAAAAACAGAATAGCTGAATTCTAGTTGAAATTATTTCAAAACTAAAAAACACTTACCAAGAAAACGATAAAAAATTTATTTATAATCAGCACAAAAGATACTTTTTAAGTAATTCGGATTATTCTTTATTGTTGTTTTCTGAATTATGTAGATACAGAAATATATACAGTTCTATGGAGAAGAAGAATATTCTATAACTATTACAGTTCTGTATGGAATTCATTGGAACACATTTATTCATTGGAATGACGAAAGCAATGTTGACTTCATTTTAACTTGTAATAAATTGAAGACAGAAAAATTATTTTACCGAAATACACACATCTGTAACAGCAAGTGATCATGAAATCATGTTATGTTGTTGGTAATAGAAAGGTAAAAATTATTGAGAAGTTGTTCTTCAAATGCTTGGCGTGTTCTGCTTCAATGTTTGGCATGTTCTGATCAGTTTTCTCAAGAAGTTTTACCTTTTCTTTAGGGAAATTTTGCTTCCTATTTGCTGCTAAGAAAATGGCGTCCGTCATTGCCAATGGTTATGTGGGAACCATGCCCGATATTTACAGTCTCCCGCTAGATGGCGTATCGAGTGTTGCGATCGCGAATTGTTTAGCAAAACTAAACTGTTCTGAAAATATCGTCTGCTTTTCCTATCTATCACGTGGTGGCAAACTGTTCTGAAAATGCCGTCTGCTTTTCCTATCTATCACGTGGTGCTAAACTGTCCTATTATATATTAATTTCTCCTTTAAAGGCTCTGGTTCAGATGGTATGGTTGGAGATGCCATCTTCACCATCAACCGAGGTAATTTTCAACCAAAGTGTTCCTCCAAAAGTTCCCTACGTCGTAAGTTTTCATTTCAATACTTATTGGTTAATCAATTTCATGCTTTATAAAATGTGTATGATAAGTAGTCTGTGAGCAGTGGTGGCTCAGGAGTCAGAGGGTTCACCTTCCAATGAGGAGAACCGAGTTCAAATCCCAGCAATTTGCTGATCGATACGAATTCCGCCCCAGGCTTGCACCGACCACAGCGCTTACTAAGAAATATGCTCTATGGTAGACGGATCATGGGTTAGAGCCCGCTTGTAGTCAGGTTCATCGTGAGAGGTTTTCACCAGGTGTTATTTTCATCAAAAAGTTCTCCACGAATTCAAATTTCTCTCAGTACTTGATACAGGACTGTCCTTGTCTTCTGGATTAGGCTCAAAATTACAAGACCACGGAGTTGAATGTTGATAGTGTTGAACTCGAATTGGATCGACTGTTCGACGGCGGTTATAATTATTGATTGATGCATGCATTTATTTTGCTTCTTGTTTGCGAACATAAAACACTTGACATTTTCCTATATTTACCATTTCAACATGTTTGTGTTATTATGTTTAACATGTTATTATAAAACATGTTATTTTGAAGTTTATTGTTAATGTAATTTGACAGTTAGAAAGAAAAACTAACTTCTAAACAGTTTTTTTTTATTTCCAATCACAAGTGAAAAAGACATAAATGCAAGAAATGAATCGCATCATTTAACTTAATCACAAATTTGTAACTGCTTCTTATTTTCATTTATTTTCTTTCTTTCTTTTTTTTTTTTTTTTTTTTTTTTTTTTTTTTTTTTTTTTTTTACTTTATGGCCTATCACAACGACACGAAAGTATCTTTATATCTTTAATAGATAGACAAATTGCTTCTTCCTAAGTTGGTAATGAATGTGGATTAAACGCTTCTAAGAAAATAAAAAAATGTCTGTATGAATGTCTAAATTATACTCTGTTGCTAGTTAAGAAAAAACTATTATCCTAATGAGGAGAACCTGTTTGCATAACAAATATATGCCAAGCTCCCAGCGCGAACATATATCAACATCCTCAACTCTAATTTAAAGAAACCAATTAAAGATTAATAAATATTGTTTCCTGCAGACGATTTTCTTCTACAGTGTAAAAAAAGGAAAAATTCTTTATTTTGCATTTCCTTTGTTAAGGGTATGTCAGCATAAGACATGCTATTTTTAGTGAATCAATTAAATCCATTGCTTTTGTAACGTCATATAGTTGTTTCTTTTTCAAGTACGAATGTTCTCATTTATGGAAATATATCGCCAAGTCGAGTATTCCAGTATGACTACGAAACAATAACCTTTCTTTAATAATTCTACAATATATATCGTAAAAGATAACACGAATTAAATTTTTGACTGACGTTTTTAACTTTTAAAAGTTTTTATACTGTTTTCGAAAGCATAATTGTATAATTTGATAACGAAATAAAATGGAACTATATGCAGTCGTGGGTGATTACTTAAATCCTATACCACAATGGTCTTTTCTTAACTTGCCACGGAGTATTCATCTTATTCCCGACTGTGTTTCATGTCTTCAGCGGTTGGGGGTAGTTCTTTCAACTTCCTGTAGCGGTTTCAGGTAGAAGAATTTCTTCTTATATAAACTAAATCACGTAAATCCGCATCTCAACAATCTGGAAATATAGGATAATTTCCTAAAGTACTTCTTTTCATACCATCATCTGATAATTTAAAATATGACGAAAACATTTTTTGCAGAAATGCGGCATAAAAATTAAGTTTAAAACAAATAAATATTCTAAGTATATACAAACAAACCCATAATGACCAGTCCCGCAGTGGACTGATCGTTAAGACATGGTTCCCAGCAGATCACCGAAGTCAAGCATCACTAGCTGCGGTCAGTGTGCGGGTGGGTGACCACTTGGATCAGTTTGTGTAGGGACCGAGGGTGTGCGGTATTGGTCCTCTTAAACTGTTCTACCGTAAAGTGCTCGATTTCACGTGTAGGTATTCGGGCTACCAAAGAGGGGGTGCCATCCCCTCTGCAGAGGATCGAAATCGTGATGGCATGTCTTCGGATCATCCTCATGGATGTTTCCCAGACCGTGGCCAATAGCCCATTGCGCAGCTCTAGTGCGACGTAAATGAACTACTACTACTACTATTACTACTACTACCGGAATGACCAATAAGAAATAGTCACGTCAATGCTATGACGTCAGAAGATGATTTCGGGACTTTCGGTAGTTTTTTTTAAATTTATTTATTTTATATGTTTATTTGATATATGGTGAATACAAGAGTTTATCAGAGTTTTTTTATTGTTATTTATTTATAGCTACTGGCTCTTTTATTGTGTCACCTAAACGCTCATGCAGCCACACAAGATCTCTAGAATATTTTCAGTCTTCCATCAATACTTGTCGCTACACTTCATATGCATGCATCGCCTACGAAGCATTTAAGGAGGGTGCCTGCAAAGATACTCCATACACGAACAGGATGGGATTCCACGCTGTCAAACCACCCTATCCGCTCAATTATTTCGTGGACACCACCGGTACAGCTCCCTACTTTGAAGTCAAATAATTTCTGTAATCCTCTGATTGTTATGTAGTTATTAATCCTCATTAAATTATGAATTAGATTGCATTTATTTTAGTAGCGTTCTTCATTAATTTATACGGCCATATAATTATATGTCACACCACTAAATCTAAACAATATTTTGAATATCTTATAATTTTTCTAGTTATTTTGTCTTCTTTTTTTTGTCGAAATTCAGAAATGTCAAAGTTGAATCATGAATTTTTGAAAATTAAAGAAACAAAAACCAAAAAAGCATCAGAAATAAAAAAAAGGATCAAGACAGTTTTTCGCCCCCAAATCTTCTATTACACATTTTAGGTAGTAGTGGATAAAATTAGTTTTTGGTGTACAATCCAGAACTCGGTTTATACCTAAGTAACGTAAAATTGAACTTGACATTTAACTTTTTTTAAAATTTTATTTGTAGGTTAAAAACAAATAAAATCATAGTTTTGCATAATTTTTCCCAGATCAGAAGCATTTGTAGGGACTTAAAGGCACGCTTGATTGCTGTACTGTAGTATAAATTTTTCTAGGTCGCATTTGTGTATGCAACATAATTCATAATGATTTCGCAAAATTCAAATATATTTTCAAAAACTTTGAGAACTTGAAATCAAAGCTTACCCCTTTATTCAGTCACAAATTAATATTTACGGCAGGAAGGAAAAGAAATTAAATGCTATCACAATCCAAGTTTCCTCTTCTGAGGAGCAGCAAGACATGTTTGATTGCCTAAACAAACAGAGAAGAATTGATAGGTTACTTATAGAAAAATCAAGTTTTATAAAGCAATAAAACTGTTTCTATTTATTTATCTGTTTTGATTTCCTACTATTCTCACTTGTGATTCGAAAGATTTTGATGGCGTTGTTGTTTCTTTTTCGTTTAAATATGCATTTGAGACTCCTAAATGTGCAAACTTTTTGACTTCATTTTTGACAAGCATTAAAAAATTATGTATATATATATATATATATACATATGAAGAATGGTGATAATCAAGGAGCACCTTATATCATAAGAGGGAGTAAATACTCGTAGTATTTCATTTATGATAAAATCTCTGATTGGCTAATAATTAACTCATCAGTAAGCAGAATTTTAATTTTTATCAGTATCTCAGATCAAATTATTACGCATGTAATGTCTTAAAACTAGCAGTAAGAACATTTAAATCCTGAGTTGAGAGATAAAATACAGTATTTTTTTTTTTTTTTTTTAAATCGTCTGCATCTTTTTTGAACAAGATAACGAATTAATTTTTTTATTAAAGAATGATTTAAATCGGCTGCTTCTTTTTTGACCTCTTATCCTCATTTATAAAATTATTCTTGTAACTTAATAAAATTTAAAAATATTATCAGTTTTCTCATTAATCTTTTTTTTCTTTTTTAAGCGAAAGATTGAGTTTAACAGGGTGAAAAGGAAACGAAGAAAAATATTAAATGCTATTCTTCATTTATCAGCTACTTGGTAAGATAATTTTCCTCTTTTATCTAACATGAACTTTGTGTGATATTTTTAATATTCTACCTGTGCACCGTTAATGCAATAGGTTTCTACAAAAAAAGATTGAAAACGATTTTCAAGAAGATCGAACGTTCTTATGCTTGCGTAAGATAAATTAACGGTAAGAAAATATTTATATTCTCTGTATAATTTGTGTAATAAAACATCGTATGCTACTTTGAACGTATTTAAAACGTATCATTCATTCCCTTATATCAAAGTAATGTAAATATGGATAAAATTAAAATATATTTAAGAACCTTAAAACGTTAATTTGAATATTTAAAAATATAGATAGATTAAATTGCATAATGTTTATTAATGTTGATGAACTTGAAATAGTCTCATTGACTTTTTTACTTAATTAATTTTAATTTATAAAGCGTTTATTTCTATTGAATGGATTGCCTTTTATGCTACAGAATATTAAGCATGTAATTTTTATAATTATTTTTAATTATAAAATTAAACTAGCTTAATGAATGTCAAAATGAAAATAGGGGACTTTAGTAGGAAATAATAGGGGAACTCTTTCCAATTAGAATTATATACTACCTTTTCTCCGATCATCTTTTCGAACTACCTTTCTTCAGAAAATTTTTAGATATGAAATTTTAGATTTAAAATTTTTATGCTGTCAAAATTATTCACTACCTTTCTGACAAACATTTTAACTATAATTCTTGCCTACCAGAATTATGTATAATCTTTTCTTCGGACATTTTTAACTATAGTTCTTAACTACTCGAATTATTTACTAGATTTTCATATATTTTTAATTCTAATTCGTTACTACCTTTCTTCCGCAAATTTTTATTCATAATATTTTCTTATTATAATTATTTACTACAATTCTTCAGAAAATATTTAACTATTATTCTAATAATGCTATTTAATGTTTATAATCCAATTTTACATTATCAATTACAATGTAATGGTTATACCTCCTCCTCCCTTCAACATTCTTTAAACTTTAGTTTACTTCTAGAGAAGTATTTACTACTTTTCCTCCGGAAATTTATAAGGATGATTCTATACTACTTAATTTATTTACTACCTTTCTTCCAAACATTTCCCTTACAATTCTTACCTGCAAGCATTATATACTACCTTTTCTTCAAACATTATTAAATACAATTTTTTTAGTGCCTTTCTTTTGCAAATTTTTATCTATAATTTTTTACTACTATCCTTCTGAATATTAATTATCATTTTAATATTACTAGAATTATTTACTACCTTTTTTCCTGTTTCGTGATGATAAACGGGTAAAATCAAAAGAGAAACTACCCAATTGAAAGTTCAAAAATGTTTATTGTATTAATACAGATTTTAAATCTATTTGGATAGTTATTTATGAAATAATTTTGCTCAAACATCATTGCAAATTTATCCGCAAACTTATTAAAATTAAATTCTTATTCAGATTTTAGTTACTCTAAAAACACGTTAAATATTTCTGCTAAAAAGATTACTTAGCAAGAAAGCGAAACGTTAATTCTTAATATTGCTTTAGATATTTAAGCTATCTTTTTTTTAATTATTTTAACCGCATACGTTGTCTGTACACAGTTTTAGGTCATATATTTCATAAAACTAAATATAAATTATTTATAGTTAAAAAAAAGAAAATGTTAACAAAATATCTTTCTCATAAAATTTTGCTTAATTATATAACATCATGCGATTTCTTTATAATTATCAACAACACTTTAATTATAACAACACTTTTAATTTTGAGCTTTTAGTTTTGAAACAAAAATCGGGAACGTTGAATACTAGAGATAAATATCACTAAATTAGAGATAAATAAATGATTTCCACGTAAATACTATTAAAACTCTCATTTGTTAATATTATGTTGATAAAAAACAAAGGTATCTGGATTTTTATTTACTTATTTATTTATTTTTTGTTTATTAATGAACTTACGAAGTACTGTTTTGTTCCGTTTTGTGAATTTCAATTCACAAAACGGAATGACGTCCTTTAGCTTTTTATGATGAAACATTTATATGTAAAATGCGTCTAAAATTGAAATGAAGACGTTAAAAATAAACTTTTTTTTATTTTTTAAAACAGAATCAGAATTTCCTGTCAATAAAATTTTCAAAATACCTTTTTGTACCGAATTTCATAAAAATATTAGAAAATTATAGAGTTATTACACTGTTAAAATTTAATTCTGAAATTACTGTGAAATAGCCGGCAGCAATTTGTTCATCCGTTAATCATAAAGTTTTATGATTGAAAGCAATTTTTTTTTTTTTTTTTTTTTACATTTAAGTTTTTGAAACCGTTTTCAAGTGCACGGTTAAAAGACCGTGAATACAAAACTGTAAGGTTTGTAACCATTTACAACTAGTAGAGTTTCTAAACCATAAAAAGAAAACTTAAATTGAGATTGGAGCTCTGTGGGTGTTGCGCCATTTATGTGTGAAAGATAGTTTCGCATTCTAATAGTTCAGGGTCACAGATTGAAGAGTGCGGGATACTGGAAGCTCTTCATGCAGGAATGAAATAAATGTTGTAGGAACAACGCTGGGATTCGAACCCCTATTCATCTGGTCATTAGATTGACTGATTAGTTCTCTCAGCTACAATATACACTCATCTGCACGAAACTAAAGGGCTTTATGAGGTGGTCCTAGTTAGTGCTATTAGAATTCTGGTTGTTTAACCGTATTAGAAAAAAAAACAATCAATAATTTTTTTTCACACTTAACAGTTTGAATATCATTTTCTATGGTTATATAACTGTTTTGGTAGAATATGGTAAAATAACGATTAAATAAATTGCTATTTAACCATTTTTGCCGAGAAGTTTCTAGCACTGCAGTAAAAAAATTATTTATACATAATTAAAAGTTTTTTTTAAATTTCTTTTAAAAAGAAATAATTTCCTTTTAATAAATTTCTATCATAAATACGATTTAAAAAAACATCCCACATGAAATTTTTTAAAAGTATACAGTGTTAACAAAATAAAAATCATGACAAGATCGATACAATTATCAGACAAAAGATTTTTTTTTTTTAAATAGTTAATACTGTACTTGTATGGGGATTTAAACCGTACTAATATAATATTTTTTTGTTTTCAGTGCTTACATATTGCTTTAATTACGAAAGGTTAAAAATAATTTTTGAAATATTATACGTTTTATTATATTCAAATTAAAAATTAAAACATTTTCGATTATATTTTAATTTTTTTTCCAATATTTCTGAAATAAAGTTCATCTTATAACTAACTTTTTTTGCATTTAAAATTAATAAGGATTTCAGGAACTAATTTTTTCAAATTATTGAAGGATACATTATATAAACAATTTACTTTTATACCATAAAATATTTACTGATTAATTTATATAAACATTTTAACTTTATTCGCATTAAAAAAATCGTATTCTTAGAGTGCTTGTAATTTGTATAAATAATAAAAATGAGATTTTAAATCGTCATTCATTTTTTTATTTACTTATTTTAACTGGTATATTTAAATGATTAATAATGGTTATGTATTAAGTGTATTTTAATATTGATAATGTGCATTCGCATATGTACAGCGTGTAAAGAAAAAAAAAGATAATGGCAGATATATAAAATTTGAATTTTTAAGAACTAACTATTCAAACAAATTCTTTCAAGTTTTGTAATTTGTTATATAAGACTAAATTTTTTAAAATGATGTGCAAACTTAGTATACCTTAAAATTAAAAAAAATTTCGCCTAATATTAAATAAGATAATAAAAAAAAATAATTTTTTGCATGGAGTTATCCTTAGAAGAATGAATTTTATAATTGTGAGCAAAAAATTTTTCATTTCGCTTGAAAAATTTCCGAGATATGGAAAACTAACATTAAAGGGTCCAATTTTGAATTGCTTCAATTGGCCAAACTATTGGGACCGTATTTCCGGAATCGACTATTCCCTATATTTTGAGGATCAGAAATGAAACCCGCCGAAAATAAGGTATGCTCATTTAGAAAAGAGCTGCAATAGCTCAGTGATTAAGACGCTCAACTGTCATTATGAAGAACTGGGGTTCAAACCCCACTGGTGGCTTAAGGCTCAACCAGCTTCAGATCAATGAATATCAATTTGTCTAGGAAGTAAATGCGGCATGTGCGCATTGATGACCACATTGCCACATTGCCACAATCATGTCGTTGGTCAAAACATTGTGGAGCTTTAACCTTTATGACCCCTTTGGTCCCCAACGGGCTGAATCGAGAATACTTTTTGTGCTTGATTTCGTAACTTAAAATATCGTCTTCCCCAGTAATTAACTTATTTGATGTCAGTCCTTCGAACCTTTAAATTGAGTCATAGTGCCTGAAACTCTGATTATTTTATTATATTTTTTATTTTATAACAGTCGTTAAACAACTGACCCAATTGTTTGGGTCTACGACTACTAATATTCAATTCTGTAGCCTTGTAATTTTGAACTTAACCTAGAAGATAAGGGAAATCCTGGCTAGTGTTTTGGGAGAAATTTACCTTCGTGGAGGTCTTTTTTTCGTTAGAGGGAGAGGAAAACCACGAAAACCTTCCACGATTAGCCTAGCGGCAAGGGAGTCTAACCCATGATCCGTCTACCACTGAGGTAATTTTATGTCAGCACTGTGGTCGGTGTGAGACGGGTGTGGAATTAAATCGATCATTCATCACTGGGATTAAAACCCGCCTCACTTCATTGGAAGGCGAAAGCTCTATCCCCTGAGCCACCATGACTCAACTCCAATCATTAAATCAAGTGTATTTCAGGATGCTTCGTTTATTTATTTATTTATGCACTCTTCGTCGCTAAAAAATCTTAAAACATTTTTTTTTTTTTACCCTGTACAATTTTTTTCATTGGGTAATCTTGATCTACTAATTTATGAAAGTGCAATTAAGTGGTTATTTTTGGAGAAAAATTAACTTCAAAAAGTTTACTTTTTTGAAATAAACAAATTATTGAAAACTCATTATAGCTTGTAAATGTTTTGTATGGATACAAAAAAAAGAATAATTATTTTAAAAACTATAATCACGATATTATAAAATGTGGTACCGATTTGAATATCGAAAATTTTCTAAGGTGATTGCATTTGAAGAGCGATTGCTTCTCGTAATTTTGTACTCTCATAAATTCATATCTTTTTATTTTCAGAAAATGGATCAACATTTCGCTATGAGGATCTTCCTATCACTCTTACTTATTCATGGTGTTTGCAAGGCTCAAGATGTGAGTTCGACTACATTAGAAGGAAAGGATGTGAAAGATAAAATAACTGACACTACGGTGCTTTCGGATGTAAGTAGTTCAAATTCAGTTGCTGACCATTCAATCCCTACAACAGAAAATGCAACTCCTGATGTTTCTACTCAGAGCACAGAATCTGCAAGTCCATCTTCCACTGCAAAGCCAGTTGTTCCCCAACTACTGAATAGCATTTGTAACATATCTTTAAAAACATCGGCAGAAAATGATAAGACAGATTCTAAGAAATGCTTATGCGATGGATTTCACCAACACGTGGATTGCAGCCATTTGAGTATCATAGAACTTCCAAAAGAAGTATCATTTCCTCCGGACATCAAGATTGCTCAGATTCAAGGAAATAAAATATCCAACCTCAAGTCGGATACATTTTACAGTGCTCGTGGAATCACAGAGATCAATTTGTCTTTCAATCAAATAGATTTTGTAAGTATCAACGCGTTTAAAGCATTCAAGGTATTAGTGAGACTTGATCTCAGCCACAACCGCATCTGGAATTTACCTAAGGGCATGTTCGAAGGTTTGGGTAACTTGAGATACCTGGATATCAGTTTCAACGAGTTAGCTAACGTCTTCCCGGGGCATTTCGCTAAACTGACTGAGCTAAGAAAACTTGTTATGAAGAACAACCCCTTACAAGAGCTGGAACCGAAGCATTTCGAACATTTGACAAAACTAGAAGAATTGGATCTTGAGTCTACTTTGCTGAAGGTTATTCCTGATCGCGTGTTTCTTTTTACACCCAATCTAAAGTTTCTAAGACTGGCCAGCAATCAGCTAAATATGGTTCCTACTGAAGCACTTCACGTTCTGGACCATTTGAAAACTCTAGATCTGAGTGGAAATCCAATTGAAGTTGTACACCAAGAGGCTTTTCGAGGTATGAGATTACTGGTGACACTGTACATGGATAGAATGTCTCATTTGACAACAATCGAAGATTACGCTTTCGGAGATTTGATTCACCTTGAGGAACTTCACTGCAGTTACAATTTTCGGTTATCTGAGATTGAGCCATATGCGTTTGTCAAAAGATCCACAACACAAAAAGTTTCCTTGGCTCAATTGTTCTTGAGGCAGAATAATTTAAAAAAGATTCCTCAAACGTTATTGGACTGGAATGCATTTGCAGGTCTTGAAATGCATTTGAGAGACAATCCACTTAACTGTGATTGCCACTCAGCGTGGATGCTCAACATAAAGTTGAAAAATGATTTCCAAAGCCATGCAAAGTAAGTTTAATAGTTTAAATTTAATTTCCAAAATTTTATAATTCACTAAAGTGTTATATTAAGGCAATTTTCTAATTTCTACTTTCAGTTTTATAAGTTACAACTGTAAATTAAAACTGACATCAATAAACACTAAAAATTGGCTTATAATAGAATAACTAAGAAACCTAAGTATACACCTGAAGCGGATTTACACTTCAGGGGACAACAAAACCAATGTGACTTTTGAAAGTCCATTCAGAATGTTATTCTGATCTATTGCAGAAGTTAAAATGTTGAATTACGCATCGAAAATTTAGGAAAATGCTTCCGTGTTAGGAAATCAGACTGTCGCTTGGTGAAGCAACTGATTAGAGCTCCGCTTACAATTATGGCTATTTTTCGAAGGCTCCGTCGTCATATAATATAATGCTTTTTTGGCTAATAATATGTTATTTTACTAGGGTTGCTATTTATATTTCTGGCCTGGGCAACAGTAAGTGTTGCTAGGCGACCGCAGACGATTTTAATCGAAAGTTTGATATTTTTAAACATAAATTCAGCAGACGATTTACCATTATAGCATCATTTGTGTTGTTGACAGTAAATTGAAAAGTTCTTCTCTTTCAAAAAATGGAATTGAATCGTGAACGTTTTCGTGCCATTATTTTTCATAACTTTCGACGTGGATTGTCAAGACAAGAGTGCTTCGATGAATTTGATTCTTTATTCAGCGATAAAGCGCCATCCTACAGCACTGTAAAAAATTGGTATAACGAATTTAATCGTGGTCCATGTTCGATCCAGGACGAATCCCATGCAGGTCGTCCAAAATCCGTTGTTGTGCCAGAAAAGATCGATGCTGTGCGTGAACTGATAAAGCAAGATCGTCATGTGACATACCGTGAGATAGAGGCGTCTTTGGACATTAGTATGACTAGCATCAATAAAATATTGCATGAACATTTGAGCATAAAAAAAAAAATTTCGCGTTGGATCCCGCATAATCTGACAAACGCTCAAAAAAGGCTCGTGTCGATTGGTGCAAGGAAATGTTGGAAAAATACGTTCAAGGTACATCAAAGGCTGTGTATAACATCTACACATGGATCCATGGACACATGGATCTATGGATGGTGACGAATCATGGATCTATGCATATGAGCCGGAAACAAAACAGCAATCCACTGTATGGGTCTTCCAAGACGAGGCAAAACCAACAAAAGTTGTTCGAGGAAGAAGCGCATCGAAACAAATGATTGCCTGTTTCTTCGGCATTAACGGTCATGTGGCAACAGTGGCGTTAGAGCAACGCAGGACGGTCAATTCTGAATGGTACACGACCATTTGTTTGCCAGAAGTCATCGGAGAAATTCGAAAAAAGCAGAAGAACAGGCGAATCATTCTTTATCATGACAATGCGAGCTCTCGCACATCGACTCAAACAAAGGCATTTCAGACGGAGCGAAAGATCGAACTGATGGGTCATCCGCCGTACAGCCCTGATTTGGCACCCAATGACTTCTTCTTATTCCAGCACATCAAAAATAAATTACGTGGACAACGATTTTCGACCCCCGAAGAAGCGGTTGATGCATTCGAAACGCATGTTTTGGAGTTACCTCAATCGGACTGGAAAAATTGCTTTGAAAATTGGTTCAAACGCATGCAAAAGTGTATTGATCATAATGGAGAATATTTTGAAAAACAATAAAACCAATTTCGATTCTACATATTTGTTTTTTCATTATTAGGCCAGAAATATAAATAGCAACCCTCGTAGTAACTGTTTGCAACAGTTTCTCACGTCTGTTAAGTCAAGTTTAGCCTATCAAATGCCAGAGCTCTCTATGGTTATTCGGAAAATATCGCAAAGCGTCAATATAAAGAAAAGCTACAGTTTTGTGAAACAGAAAAGCGTTTGTGGTCTAATTTTTTAATATTTTAAAACTTAGACCAATACTGCATTATCTCAGAATTTCAAATATATATATTTCAAATAATATATTTCAAATAATAATAAATAAAATAAGGCAGTATTTTTGATAAATTTTTAAAAAGTTTAATAATTTTTCAAATATTCAAAATTATTTGGACGCCCGGTGGATGACTGGTAACATTTCGAGTTCTCCTGCTACAGGTCCTGGGTTCGATCCTTGGCCGAGCAAGGTTGACTCAGCCTTTCATCCCTTCAGTGGGTCGATGAAAAGTGTACCAAGCATGCTTGGAAACTGAACTTACTCCTTACGTTTCTCCTTACTCCTTACGTTTTCTTCCGCGTTTGGCTGACCACCTAACTGGAACATCTGTTCCTGCACCCCAGAGCCCAAGGTCAAGAAAACTGAGATGGGCGCAGTAGACACTATAAGCTTTTGCGTCACTGAGTTTAATAAAGTTATTTGTCAGTTCTAAAAGCTCAGACTCTTCGTAGCAAGATGGTATATATGGTTTTTCTTTAAGTGTAAAGTCCTTAGACAGTGGTTATATTTTATTTTTCTTTGCGAAAGGGCTTCGAAAAACCATGTTATGGTTATAAACTCGTCCGGATTCAGATCAAGACACCATAAAGATATCAGCTCATGCACTGACCTACGTCTTATCACTTGATCATATGCACAGGGCATTTCTAGTTACTTTTAACAGGAAAGTGTCCTATAGAAGTATTAGATATTTGGACAATCGAAGTTGCTGTTAGTGACAAATTCAATAATGTCAATAAAATCATTTAAATATTTTAACTGATTAATCTTCATTTTAAAGAGTATTAATTTTCGTGTCAAGAGTATTAATTTAAGAGTATTAATGTATAAAAATTGCTTCCTTTCATTCTAGGTGTGCCACCCCAGCAGATCTTGATGGTGTTGCTCTGAGTCAACTAAAGGGCCCTGAATTATCATGTGGATATGAGTTGTCTGATATAGTTCTAATAGTTTGTGGCGTTATCATGGGTCTTCTTCTCCTCGTTTTGATAATTTCGTTTCTTTTCTGGAGGCGCAACTACAGGGGATATGCCAAACCACATTTTTACAAAGTCAACAAGAATGTTAATGACATCGACTACACCGGCGGTGACGATGGCTTCTAAGCCAAATTTTTAAAAGTCAAAGTCATTTGAAGGAACAAATTTCTTACATTAAAAACATTGACGTGTCTTTAAAAATAGCTTTTAGACATACAGTGGTTTGAAGCTGCTAACTTGCATATTTTTAATGCAGTATTTCGATTGATTTATTTTTTGTCGTGTGTTTAAGAATTTCATCTCGTTGTTTTTTACATTTCTTTTCATATTTATAACAAATATATTTTCTTTTAAAAAAGCGCATATTTTAGTACTCAATCATTTATATTTTTTTCTCCGACAGAAATGTGTATTTGATATTGATTTAATACAATTTTTAAATTTTTTCCTCCTGGACTGAGATTTTTATTTGACAAAGTGAGTCAAATTTATCATAGTTCTTAAGAATCAAACTTAAAATTGTGAAAAGAAAAAAAAAACTTATCTTAATTGATAATTACATAAGGGAATCAATGATTTAATATTGTTAAATTTGATTGCGTCCGTTTAGTTGTACCCGGCAATCGCATCCTAGAGGGTGATTATAAAATACTTTATTCACGAATGACACTTTAAAAAGCAGACCGTTTGAGGGATCGAATAAAATTTTGTACATATGTATTTTGATCTGTACGCGCAAGAATTATGTTAAAAGCGATTGCATACCTCTAACCGTTAGAGTTACAGTAGCCTTTTTTATGACAGCAACGTAATCCTTACAGTTAAATACCTAAAACGGATTTGGAATGATAATTTTAACACAAAAAATTACGACACTATACTTTTGCCAAGCATCACCGTTTTTCGTGACCACTAACGAAAAGAGTGTATGTATACAGGGTGGTCCTAAAATATATGTCAAAAATGTAAAGGTAGGTAGAAGGGACATAAATAAACATATTTCGGAATGTGTGTGCGGTAATGGCAGATTAAAGCACTAGCTTGTAAAGCAGTATGAATCAAAGGAAAATGAAAAGACAAGTGAAAACAAAAGAAAATTCGATTCCCTACCGGCTCAAGGCGGCATTACCGCACACACAATCCTATACGAAATATGCTTATTTAGGTCCCCTCTACCTATCTTTACATTTTTGACACATATTTTAGGACCACCCTGCATAATAATTATATTTCATGTTATTTTATATATAAAATAAGCTACTTATACTATACCAGTTAGAGCATATGAAAGTATTCACCTTTATCTAATGTTCGTTTTTTAAAGTAATTCCGAATATTACTCATTAATTATTATTGAAATAGATAAGTTTTGCAAGAGTTAAAAGTGTGTGTGTATGATCAAACTTGCAAAGTTTAGAAGAAATTTATGAGATGAAGTTTTAAAAACATCTATTACAAGTATTTTATTGCTTCTTGAAATAGTATGTCTATTGCAATGACTATTTTTTATGTTTTAAAGTGGTACTTTGATTTTAATTTGAGTTTGATAAGCACCTTCTCGGTTTCTTTCAACATAACGTAAATGAAATGATTGTTAAGGAACGGAGACTAAATTTATTTATGTAAATAATTGATGTTTGATGTTATTTTCTCTTTACAGCACTTTTTTCAAAAGTTGATTAAATCATTGTATTTATGCATTATATCATAAATAAAAATGTTACCTAAGTCAAGAACTTATTTTTCCATCTCATAACAGAATAAACATCCACTGTAAAAAATTACGGTAAAAAGTACTGTACTGGCCCCCTGAAAGCAACATCCGTATAATCTATTTTTACCATAAAATTTGATTACCTAATTTTTATAGTACTATTTAGTTATTCACAGTGATCCAGAGATTTTATAGTAAATATTATGTGATAATTACGATACGTTTAGACATTTTTGTTCCGTAAAATTTTACGGTAAAAATTGATTTTACGATAAAAGGTTTCGCCTCTTAGGATGTCAGTATTTTAAACCGGAATTTTATCCGGAATTTTTTACAGTGTACATGCACACTTGTATTCATTTGTATCAATTAATGAATAAATAGTAAATTATTAGGCTGTATTTTAATGCTAAAAATTATTACTTAATTTTAAAAATTAATTTTACGATGAAAAGTTCCAGCCTTTTGGGTGCCAGTATTTTTAATCGTAATTTTATCTGGAATTTTTTGCAGTTTACATGCAAGCTTTGTTTTTATTTGGTCATTGGCTGTTGTATCAATTAATGAAAGAATAGTAATTTGTATATTTTATTAGGCTGTCTTTGATTGCTTTTTTTTTGGCACCTGAAAGAGTTTAATTTTTTATTATTAAAAACTACTTATTGTTAAAAACTACTTTTTTATAAAACTTTTTAATGACAATCAAATATTTTTGCTTTAATATCAGCTTTGGCATGGAGCAGAAAATTAAAATTCTAGCAAAGCAATATTTTCAGCTATAAAAATTCCTTAATTATTTTAATAACACCAGATACTCTTAATTTTTAAGATTAATGGCAAAAAAATTACATTTACTTCTTATTTTTAGAAATTTTCACAAAATCTCACAATTATAACACAATTGATAACATAATTTTCAAAACAGCTACAAAAAATGCATTCAAATACTTTTTAAGAGATTGTTTTGTGAAATAATTTAATATAGATCTTTGGACGTATATTGAAACATACATTTCCAGCTTCCGCTTATTTTATATGTAGCTTATTTTTTGAAACACGTGGAGATTTTAATATCCTCTCAGCAAAACTAAATACTACAGAGTCTGGAATTCCTAAAGCTAGTTGTCTGTTGCGTAATTTTTAAATAGAAAAGACAAATTCTCGTAGAAAGAGATGATGTTCGTTGAATAAACAAATACATTTCTGCTGATAGCAAGTAGGCTTGTAGAAAGCAAGTAAGCTTATAGAAAGAAAGCAGGCTTATAGAAAACAAGGAAGCTTGTCAAAAAAGTATGCTAATAGAAATCAAGTAAACTTGTAGAAAGAAAGTAGGCTTAAAGGAAGCAAGTAAGCTTGTAAAAAGAAAGGCTTATTGAAATCAAGTTAGCTTCCAGAAAGAAAGTAAGTTTGGAGAAAGCAAGTAAGCTTGTAAAAAGAAAGTAGGCTTAACGAAAGCAAGTAAGCTTGTTAAAAGAAAGGCTTATAGAAATCAAGTTAGCTTCTAGAAAGAAAGTAGGTTTAGAGAAAGCAAGTAAGCTTGTAAAAAGAAAGGCTTATAGAAATCAAGTTAGCTTCTAGAAAGAAAGTAGGTTTAGAGAAAGCAAGTAAGCTTGTAAAAAGAAAGTAGGCTTATAGAAAGCAAGTAAGCTTGTGTAAAAAAAGGATGTAGGTGCGTCAAAAAAAGGCAGGCTCGCAAAAGGAAAATATGATAGTAGAAAGAAAGTAAGAGTTTTAATAACAAATAAATTTGTGGGAAAAGAAAGGAGGGCTGTAAGAACCCAGTAGACTTTTGGAAAAGATGTAGGAGCGTAGAAAGGAAGTAGGTTTTCAGAAAGAAATTGGGCATGTGTGAAGAAAATAAGTTGATGTAGAGAAAGTATCTTTTAGCTTTTAATAACTTTCATTTCAACACTCCCTTTTTTTTATTTGTCGCAGTTAAAATTGCACAATCCTGCATTTTTTGTAGTCTTATCATCCTTTTTAAGATAAAGTGTCCATCTGTTGACTCCACAATTTCGCCTAAAATAAAAATGTAAGATAAGTAAACTGTTCCCCTTTACTTGATTTGTTGCAATCAGCTTTGAAGTATTGACATTTCAAGTTAAGAAGACTTTCACTTATCAATTGTTGCTGCAGCAACGAGAGAAGATAAGCTAATAAAAGATTCCTCGAAATTCGTTGCGTTTGGTATCACCAGTAACGAAAACAAATTTTTTGTTGGTGACTGCATGTGATTGAATGATTCGTCATTTAGAAAATATATTACTTACAAATGAATACTGAAATTTTTTATGCCCACAACGTTAAAGAAATGGCCACATGCATTCAATTTTTTTTTTTTTAAATTAGGATTATAGAGAACTAGATCTTACTCTAAAAAAACTTTTTTGTGTTGAGGTTTTTTTAAATAAATATCGTATTGATTTTAATTGGATAGATGAAAGGAGCCTAATGTGAAGAGTTTTTTACAAATTTGTTAAAATACTATATTTAATTTAATTTTTAACTCATAAAGTAATTTTTTCAGAATAATTTGGGCGTTACCCACATTTTGATTTATATCTGAAATTACAAAATATCACAATATTTTTTTTTAAAAATAAATGGTTGTTTTTGTTTTCACTAGTCTCGCTACATGGGGCAAGTGTGAACAAATTTGATAACTTATTAAGTAATCCTTTATTACAACTCAGGAAGATATATCTAAAGTCAAAATGCAATTAATTTCAATTCAAGTCTAATTGGAGAATTGGAACTGATACATCTTAATTAAAGTATTAATTTGTAATGGAGCACTTCACAATGTGAGAAATACCGTTTAAACTAAAATCAATACATTTGAAAATCATTGCCAAATTTAAATGAGTACTGAGATGCGATCCAGTCACTGGCAATGGAAGTTTGTTAACTAATTTTCTCTTGAATTTTTTAACTATTTTTTTTTCTTGAAATTTATTCTCCAGAAAAATGAAAGATTCGTGCGTAGAATAACTATATCCGTGTTTCTTTCGTAAAAATTGGGCATCATAATTTCCACATCAATAGACAACTTCCCGTTTACCACTGTTTTTTTTTAATTAAAAAAAAAACTTGACAAGCACAAAATCATTAACTCTTATTGAGTCATTGTTGTTAAGAAATTTCAATCTATTTATATCGAACGGATATAATTGCGATTTAAAAGAGATAAAGAAAAAATACCAAAGTTGGTAATTTATAAACGAAAAATTCTACTTAAAGCATATCTACACAAGTCTCCCTTCATTTATCTAGGGTAGCCTCACAAAGAAACATGTTTGTTTATGACTAATGCTGATTAATTGAAACTATACTAAGCAAAAGTAATGGAAACAGATAAAAACTAATATCATTTATAACATATTATCGCCTTCAGTATTATCCCCTTTAAAAATAAAATATGTTAATAAAAGAGTAAAGAGTTACTTTTGAGCCTTAGAAAAATTCTTCACTAATTTGTACTAAAGTATTCGCAGTGTGCTTATGCAACTGCATATGGAAGTGTACACCAATGTTGCCCATTTCCGAAATCTCATAGAAGAGATTTGATTCAGAAATATAAAAAAAAATTCCTAATCAAGATGTCCACACTAGTCTCCCTCTCTCCTAAGTATTAACTCATATGGTCAAGTGAGATTTGATTTAATTTTTGTCCTGTACTTTTAGATCCTGGGGATTGTGGAGTATTTTTTGGACTTGACAAAAATGGGTATCATGATGAATTTGTAATTAAAATATTCAGCACAACATATTCGAACTTTTTAAACAAAAAAAAAACATGTGCTGAAGGGATTAATGGCGTTTTTGATGAATAATAAAACAAATTAGCAACTTATCTGAAATCAAACTCTATACTTATTTGCTGTTATTAAAATTCGTTGGGCTAGCAAAAGTTCAAAATAGAAAGCAATTTTGGCTAATTTGATTTGCTTTTCAAAAAATGTAGCTTTTATCTCATTTTAGAGTATTATTTTCAATGGAATAAGTCGTTATCGAATCCTCCTTTGAGTATATTATTCTTGACCAATCGATGAAATGTGCAAGAAATTTGAGATAAAATTTTAAAATAGTTCATCAAATATTTTAATGAGTGAAGAAATCTTTAAAGTTTAAAAATAAGGGCGAAAGTAATCGTGTTGCATGAAAAAACTGCCGATTTAAGAATGCAATTCGTTTTGTCTCCTCTTTTAATTCAGAGGCATGTCTCGGTACCCCCCCCCCGGATGTTGTTACTCCTTACGCATTACACTTTTTTTTAAGCGACTGTTGAAATTGTAAGCATCAGGCATGCTTGTTATCAATGCATAAATTTTTACAGAAAAAATTATTTACCATTTAAAAAAATGTAGAATAAGTCATTTAAGCATGTTTAAATTTCTAAAAACATGATCTTTGTAAAACCTTAGTTAAATATAAACAACAAGCGTTATCAGTTTTCGCTTCCTGAAGTTTGCAAAACTTTTTTTTTTTAAATGTTTCCAACGAAATCTTAGTTTAAAAATCGAGAACATTAAATTTTTATGTTTAAGAAATGTCTATTTTATCTTCGTTTCCATGGCAACGTTGTCTGTGGTCGCACCTTGGATTGAAGATAAGTTGGAAAATCGCTAAATGGCATTGCGACATGATTCCCCTCTTCACTAAATACAGGTATGCTGACTATTTGATTGATTTTTAATTAATTTTTATTACAGTATAGTCATAGTGAAAGTAATTGATGATGATTTCATTAGATTTAGAGTAATCAGTTGTTAGGCTCGTATTATTGTTCAATAACTATAAAAGTTTTTTAAAAATTTTAACGTAACTAAACTGATAAGGAATATATGATGAAAATGAAATGAATCACTTAAAAAGTACATTTTTTAAACATCCTTTGAAATTACAGATTGTTACGAAATATTTCTGTCATACATTTATGATATAATATAAAGTTCTTTTAAGTATTCTTTATTTTATGCGATATATATTTTTTTAAATAGAAAATAAAATACAATTTTAAGTACTTTTTTTAAATACAGGTGTGCTAATTAATGGATAGTTTTTTTATTATTTTTATCGTAGCTTTGTCATTGATTAGTGATAAGTTAATTAGTTTGCAATAAGTAAATAAGATTTAGAGTAATTTAAATTGTGATAATTGTGTATAACTTTAAAAAAAAAAAAAAAAAAAAAAAAAAAAAAAAAAAAAAAAAAACGTGTTTTAACTGTTGTCTTAAAATTTCGGATTGAAATTACCGGCTAGATACTACGGATTGATATTATTTGAAATATTGTCATAGATTTATGATATAATGTTGTTATAAGCATTCTATGTTTAACGCGCAATACATATGTTTAAATATAAAAAATACATTCTTGGGTTCCCTCGGTAAATACAGGTGTTCTAATTGTTTGATTTCTTTTTAATTTGTTTTTATTGTAATGTTTTCATTAGTTAGTAATAACTTAATTTGTTTGCAATAAGTTAGAAAAATTTAGAGTAATTTATGTGTTTTGATAGTTGTGCATAATTATTATTTTTTTTAAAAAAGGGCTACTCAAACTGATCAAAATTTTGGGAAGAAATTGAAATACATCAATTCAAAAGTTATTCTCTTTTCAGTGTTATTACGCGGGGTGAAATTTTAGGCATTATTATTAGCTAAAATATTTTATCGTTTTTTTCGTGTCTATATATTTATTTCTTATTTTATAATATCGTTTTATTATTTCTATTGTTTATTATTTCCAATTTTTAATTGATCAGTAAAAGGGGACCAAAAAGTGAAAACATAAAAGCATATACTATCCTTATCTTCTGTTCTCTTCTGTTCTTATTTCCTGAATTTGTTCAAAATACTTAAGAATTTGTACGATATATTTCTGTACATACTAAAATATGAACAATTGCCATTAGAAGATCAACAAACAAACATCATTACAAAGTTTGACCAAATTAGTAACATGGAAAATTCAATCTTCCCGAGAATTATTACTTAGTGAAAAATTGCCGTGCTAGATGAAAACGGTTCCTGTAAACCTTGAAATTCGTTTTTTCCCCAGAAATAAACCATTTCTCCATTTTGATCTCCATTTGCAAGAAATAACTATAAAATAACAAAATATTCAGTTCATTAAACACTATAAAAAATCTCGTAAAATTTATGGGAAAACTGGCAGCTAGGTTAGTTGTATAAAATCGTAAAATTTACGGTTTTTAACCATGCAAAAAACAGCTTTTCCGTAAAAAAAAACGATGTAACCAGAATATATATATAAAAAAAATCTGTTGTCTCTACATACTTTTACCGTATGGGAAAGCCGGGTTGTTGAAGTGTTATATTATGAAGAAACTGCGATAGTGAAAATATCACATCCATAATATATCAATTTAATAATAAAGTCGAAATGCAGTTTTCTTTATACGATGTTCGAAACCATAAAGCGATTGTTAAAATGACACAGCAAGTATAGAAAATAATCATTAAATTGTTAAAAAATGGGTAAAGTTATATTACAGAACGCAAAACTTCAAATAACGGTTTTAATATGTTTGTGATTAGGGTTAAAAACGGAGAAAAACCATTTTGTTAACAAAACGTCTTTAAACCGTTAAATATGCGGAAAATCGCTAGAAAACAACGGGTATTTTTTACAATGAAAGTATAAATGATATATAAAAAATTTGTTAACAAAATAGTATTTGCATTGGAGCTTGTTGTATAATGATAAATAATTTTGATATTTTTTCAAATTTATTCCGATTTATTTTCTTCGCTTTTGCTATTACAATTTTTTTAATAAAATATCTTAAATTTTAAATTAAAACAAGGTAATTTTCATATAATAGAAGGAGAAATTTTACTTAATTTTCATAAAATCATGCTTTAAGTCATGTGAAGATGATTAAATTATTTTATTTTTAGAATATAATAGAATTATTCTGTTCTTTTATATTCTGAATGTTTTGATGTATTAAGCTTATGTTTATTCTGTGTACATAATACTTATGTAATTTATATACATTAATTCTTAAACTTTTAATTTCTGAAAATATTTTGTAGATATGTATGCATGCCTAAAATATTTTTATAACAACTATGAATGGATACAAGTAATTTAATTCATATTTATAAAAAACCTACAAAAAAAAAGTTTCAATTTCTAATTGTGCCTGACGGGAAATCACCCCTTTAATTTCTTTCGCCCCGTAACTATTTTGTTTACGTCATGACTGTGGTCAAGCGTCATAATAAATTAATCATTCTAGAATGCATTTGTCAGACTTAGATATTAATTGCGAAATTACTACAATCGACGCAATGCTTTTTCTAGCAAATACGTTCCGTTTCTGAAGAAAAATGAAAATTTCATTCAATAATTTAAAAATATATATATATATATATAAATAAATGGAGATAAAATATATAATTGAAAATTCCGTGAGATAGTGTGAAATTCTAAAAAGTTATGAATAAGTTAATTATTTAAATTTATATTAAAAACATTAAGGAAGTACTATATTTTGAAAGTTGTTGGTTATAAAAGTTTACGTAGGAATGCTTGACAAAGTAAAAAAAAAAAAAATATATAATTTACCATAGAAACTTCTTGCCTAATAATGGATATGTACTAAGTCACTAATTAATGTCATTTTATAATTATGTCACTAATTTATGTATTAAGTTCAACTCCGCAAGGTATAAAAAAACTGCATAAGACATGTTAATTTCTAAGTGAAAGTGATTAATTGAATTATGAACTCAATTACAGAAAAGTAATTTCTTTGATTAATTAATGAGAAAGCATAGATTTTTTCGATTTTTTATAATAAAATATTTGATATTTTATCACAAAAATGTACAAAAAGAGGTAGACTCAATCTAGTAAATATTATTAATCATTATAAATTATTTAGCGAATCAAGACCAAGAAATTTCAGTATTTCGTCAAATCATTGGAACCAGTAGCAAGAATAAAAAAACATTACTCTTTATTTTTGAAGATGCTTTATATAAAAGGCAATTTTAAGACTAAAAAAATAATAATCTTAATTTAGAATCAGTTTTAATTTCTTGAGTAGTTGATAAGTAGAAACATTTCTAATTTTGGGGTATGAAAATTTTGATATATTTATATAAACTAAATTACTCTAAATTACTAAATCAAAAGTCTAAGAGAAATCGGTTGAATATTCATTGAGAAATAAGAATTCAACTTCTTATAAATTTAATTTTTATATTCGTCTTAAATTAAAGTTAAGTTTCAAATTAAAAAAAATTAAAAAATATAATTGAATGTGCAAAATTTAAAATAATGTCTTGACATTCGAAATAAGATTGAAAAAAGATGAATTATATTTGTTTTTTTATTTTTTTATTTTAGACAAAGTGTTCAGAAAAGCATGCTTTTTATACGGTGGATGTAACTTATACTGAACTTATACTAATTTTTTGATGAGCAAGTTGATCTACACTTAGAAATTCAAATGCAAATGCAGGTAAGAAAATGTGTTATAAATTTTTTAAGTGTTACCTTTCTTTCAATTTTAGTAAATACACACAGGTAGAGCTCAAAAATAATAAGATAGTATCAAAGTAATACTTATAAAGTATTCTAACATGGATTTATGTTCAAAGATTTAAAACAAAACAATTTCTAGCTGATAATGTTTAATATATTAAGTATCAAACTAAGTTTTACATTTCCTGAAATTAAGCATATATAACTTCTTTTCTACTTTTTAATTTGTTCGATATCCCGAATGGAGTTTAGCATTTTCAGAAAGTCACGTTCGAATGCTTGTCTTCCAACCTGCAAGTGTTCTTCAGTTTTTTGCTCGCAGAGCAGTACAGATACACTGTAAGAAATACTGGATCAAATTACGTTGTAAAGTACCGGTATTTTCGATGCACCATCCGTAAACTTCATTTTCTTCGTAAAATAGTCTATTGGATTTTTTACAGTATTTATTTTAATAGAGTGATTCAGTGATTTTACAGTAACTATTACTGCAAAAATAACTTTACATTATTATTTATTTAATTAGAGTACTTCAGTGATTTTACGGTAATTATTACGGTAATTATTACGGTAAAAATTACGGTATACCAGAATTTTTTTTCCGTAATATGTTCCAAGAAAAATTATGGATTTTACGGTAAAAAATACCGGCTAGTTGAATGCCATTATTCCCAACCATAATTTTATCCTTACTTTTTTACAGTGTGAATCTTTTCTCCTAGCCCTCAACCATCTCAAATTTGGTCTGCAGTTTCCCCTTTTCTTCGATTGCATGTATATTGAAACCCTTTGACACAGAACTCTTATTAAACATATTTTTCAAAAATGTTCCATTATTTTACTTTTATTTAAGTAAATGAGTGAAGAATATTATATTTAGTATTCAAATTATTTATGGTTATGAAATACAACATGAAACATCGATGGTTTTCTTTTCGTTAAAGGTAAAATTTTCCAAAAACGGCTCACTTTTAAACAATATTTTTCTAAATTTACACCTATTTGCTTATACACCTATACTTTTATCTAATAAAAATAGTCCTTCTTCATTGAAATTTCTTTAATTTTCAAAATCAATTATTGATATATTTTTGAATATGAATAAAAATAAAATGTTTCAAACTACTTTGTTTGGATTTTATATTTTAATACAAATGTAATTTCAATAATCTCAAAGATTTTTTATAGTAACTATTACACTGCTTCGTTTGTATCCTTGGGGTATTCATCCACTTTTCCTTCGAGGTTAATATCTTCCTTACCTGTACTATGCATGATTCTTTATCGCCTTACGAGATCATCGCCAACAAAATCAATTATTTTTATTTTTTGAAATGCCGGATGCTGTTTAGGCAAAGTATGAAATAATCGTCCTGAAGAGGTTATTATGTAAATGATGTGCATGTTACTGTGAATGTCCGAAATATTTATTATATCCGATTTTATATTAATTTATTCGTGGATATAATTACATTTATTCGATATTTTAATACTTACTGACGATAGATTAGAACAAACATCAGTGTTTGGAGTATCGGGCAAATATATATCGGGCAATGGCACTTGCCTTTAAAAAAATATCAGTGTAGGGTATACCGGGCAGTGGCACTTGACCTTAAAAAAACACCAGTGTAGGGTATACTGGGCAAATGTATACCGGGCAGTGGCACTTAACCAGACCTAGTATGACAAGAACTTTAGTAAATGTCCGAAATATATACTAGGTCTAGTGCCACTTTTGCTATAGCTTAAATATTTAAAAAAAAATTAAACAAAGCGTTTGAATCAATTTTAAACTGATAACGAAATTATTGCTTTAAAATTAAAAAAATAATAATAAAAACTGCACCAGATAAGAGTAATTGAAGTAGTTGCTTTATACGGCGCATGTGCGGAAATTTTTTTTTTTTTAAATTATCCAGGTGCATCTAAAAGTGGATGAATATCCCAAGACACCCAGATTTATATGCCAAAATATATTTTTGCTTGTAATTAGAACGTCAAAAAAAAACTAAATAAAATTAACACCGTTGTCCCATATGCGTCAAAAGGCTAATGGGCATGACAAAATAATGAAAATTATATAATTTTCGATTGTAGAATGTTTAGTCGAAAGTTTGAAATCGAAAAGTTTGCTCTTCAAAGCTTGAAGCGAATTTAAATAAATTTGCTTTATAAGTTTATTATGAATCAACTATTTATGCGCCTGTGTTCCCTTGCTGTGTTTTGCTGTATCTACTGTGTCTGTGTTCACTTGCAGTTGTATCAATAAAAGCAAAGTTTTGGTATCTTCAACATGATGCAACATACTTGGATGATAATCAGATATTTTGCCAAATTAACAAACGAGGCATACTCACACATACGTAATGTTGTGGGCAATTAAGGCAGTAGGGAATCTTTTTTTTCCATCTCCATTTATAGCCAAGAATTCAACTTCAGCCACACCCATACGTCACACCCGTTTATAGGACGGACCAATTCATACATCCCTTCGCTCACCCACGGATCATAATTTTGACCTGAATCAGAGAACGATCAATCTAGAATCCAGTACCCCCAGAGGTATAATTTGTTATTCAAGCATGGAGGATTTTGTGACCCAACAGATTTAACATGCACCAGTCACCATTTACTACACAGGGAGTCTTCGGCTGGCTTGATTCGAACTCCCGTTCTCACGAACGTGAGTCCAGCGCCCTACCAACCAGCCCGTCTGGTAATTAACATCTATATATATATTTCTCTTACACGGCACCAAAAAAAAGCCTCATTACAACTTCCCGAATGGCAACGTTAGAAAATCGACCAATGATTGCATCTAAAAATGTCACATACCAAATCTAGCTGAGGTGGCTCAATATATAGCGCTTTTAAAAACGGAAACAATAACCAAAGTGAGCATTATCAGGTTGTTCAATTCAGCTGCGGCAAAAATAAAAATAAACAACTTAAAAAATAAAAATGCTGTTGCCAGCCATAGAATTTTTCAAAAGTTAACTTAGCAACATAAATCAAAATTATGATACCTGAGCGCTTGACGTAACAAATCCTTCAATTCTATAAGTGTTGTATCGCCAAATGCCCAAATTAACAATTGCAATTTCAAATTAATATTGAAATGTACAGGTTTAGAATTTTCTACAGTGAAAAGTTTTCGGAACTTCAGTATTCAAAAAAGTATACAAAAGCTAGACGTTAAGAATGTATCCAATGAGCGAGCATTGGATTGCGAAGCAATCCGAAATGAGCTGCGAAAGCAGTTCCGGGGGTTGGTGAGTGCCAGCGAGCAGGGGGCGAAGCCTCCTAGTACGTAATAACATACGTAATGAAAAGTAAAAAGAATTTTTTCCGTGCTGTTTTAATATTTTAAATATTGTATTTTAGTATTGTAAATTTATTTATTGTAATTTTATTTAACAGCAAAATGTATTAAATTTTTAGGCGGCAGGAACTACTTCACGCGGAAAAGTAACTATTTTGTAGAAGAAACAATCCATTTTATATTTAAAAAAAATTATTATACTATAAAAGATAACTATTCTGTAGAAGAAAGCATTAATTTCATAGTGGTATACCATTTTAAAAGGAAAAGTAAGTATTTTATAGAGGATGGAATTAATTTATAATCAGTAGCAATTTTTTTTATAGAGAAAATTATTCGTTTCTAAGGAGAATGTAAACTTTTTATAAGGAAAATTACAATTTTGGTTGACAAAAGGTGTTCATTTTTAGGTTAAAAAAAGAGCAATTTTCGAAAGTGTTTAGTGTACAGTTTATTGTAAGAGAATTATACATTATTGAGGTGAAAAAAATTAACCGTAACTAACGCTGTTTTTGTGATTTTAGTTCTTGATTATAAGAGCTGATGACTATTAGCAGAACGTGACCGTTTTTGACGGAAAAATTAAACTCATCATTTTGTTTACACTGTAAAAAATTTCGGATCAAATTACGGTGAAATCAATTTTTTTCCGGAACTCGTTACGGAACAAAATATCTGATACACAATAGTTTTTAGTAATAATTATTGTAAAATCACTGTATCACTCTAATTAAATAAATATTTCTGTAAAAATTACTTGATAATATTTTACGGTAAAAATGGATTTCACGGGGGATGCACTCAAAGTGCCGATACTATCTGATATACCGTAAAAAACGAAAACCAAAAAAAAAAAAAAAAATCTCATATAGCGTGATTTTTCTATTAATAATTACTGCAAAATTTTCGATTTACACTAATTAAATAAATATTAATGTAAAAATTACTTGATAATATTTTATGGTAAAAATGGATTTTACGGATGTTGCACTCAAAAGTGCCGGTACTTAATACCACAATTCGATCTGGAATTTTTTACAACGTAGTATGAGAAGTACAGTTCAAAAAATTTTATTCACCTATTATTATTTTGCAGAAAATGAAAAAATCATCCCAAGGAAGCTTAAACAAAGCCATGACATTTGCCTTAACTTTCCCATTGCTGGTTTGGAGTCAGGTAACAGGCGCGCCTGACTCGTTATGCCCTGCCGTTTGTGTTTGCCATAACTTACAAGATGAAGGACTCTATAAAATAGACTGCTCTCGGGTAGATTTGTCAATAGTGCCACCCCTTGATGACTGGCCAGCAAATACCACTCATATGGACCTAAATTCCAATAAAATTACAGCCTTGGACTTTGAAATATCTCATCCCACACTAGAAGTTTTGGATTTAAGCGATAACCGCATTGTGACTGCCGTTCAGTATGCTTTCGGAGGTCTTACTAAGTTGAAATATTTGAATTTAGCCAATAACGCTATTTCGTCATTTGATGAAAATGGATTCTATGGTCTCGATCATCTACTGGCACTGAACATTAGCGGCAATAACTTGCATGTTATTCCAGATCGACTTTTGTATAATTTCGTTGGCCTGCAAGAGTTATCACTGGCTAATAATCCATTAACGCACATCGATCCCATTCATTTAAATCGTATGGTGGCTTTAAAATGGTTGGATCTCAGCAATACTAACCTATATTCGCTGCAACCCCATATATTCCATACCACGGCGCAGCTTGAGTTTCTGGATTTATCCTCCAATGATTTCCATGAAGTGCCAACGGATGCTTTGAGAAGTGCAAAGAGTCTGAAGTATCTTAAATTGAACGAGAATCCAGTTGATCGGTTGGATAAAAAGTCTTTCATCAAACTGAGTACACTGGAAGTTTTAGAGCTGAGTGAAATGGAACAGCTTGAAAAAGTTTTTACTCAAACTTTTTCGAGTTTGACGAGTTTGCGTGTGCTTGAAATGAAATACAATCGATATCTAACGGTTATTGATGCTCGTGCGTTCGATGGATTGTTCAATAACACGAGACCAACACTACAAGAACTGGATTTGGAAGGGAACAAGATATCTAAGATGGACAGAGATATGGTGCAGTGTGCAAAGTTGAAAAAGTTCAACGTTCAGACAAATCCTTGGCAGTGTGATTGCAACTTAAGGTGGATCAAAGAGTGTGATATTCAACAGATTTATGCGGCTGATTTAAGGTAAACATTATATATTCCTTCCACTTGTTTTTAAGCTTTTTTTAAAAATGAAATTAGAGATTTTGCTAAATATTTAATGCGTGTTCATCGACTGAATAAAAGTTCAACACATTTATTCAGTCGATGTTATAATAATAGTCTTTGAAATCAAGCATAATTAGTTTTTCTTTTCTTTTTTTTTATTGCTTTTTAACTTTCGTTATTACAATTTAAGATGAATCAAAGAATGTGACATTCACAAGACTTTTAAGAACGTGAAAAATAAATGTCGTACGTTCTTTTTGACAAATGCTGTCTGGAAAATGTTATTTAAAATCAAAGATTTATCATTTTATTTTATTTTATAACCGGCATTGATCAACCGGAATTCTGAGTATACATCTTTCAATTTTGAACCCAACTCAACAACTCAATAACAAGGGAATTCCTGCATCAAGTATTAAGACAAACTAGCCTTCATAGAGGACTTTTTGATACAAAAATCCACATTTGCGTTACATGGAAAGAAAAACTGCGAAAACCTCCCGTGATTAACCCGATGGTATGGAGAATCTAACCCATGATCCATCAACTACTGAGGATATTTCACGTCAGCACTGTGGCTGGTGGGAGTTCGGGAGCAGAATTCGTATCAACCAGCCATCCCTGGGATTTAAACCTGCGGCACCTAGTTCTGAGGCAAAACGCTCGATCCCCTCGAGCCCCCGCTACTTAAGATTTATTATTTAAATCAAAAAATATATTATTTGTTATCTTTTTAAGTAGGTGTATTTTTTCAAGATTATACTTAAAACCAACCATTTCACTACTCATTCCTAATTTCATTTTTAAATTTCATTTGTGATTTCAATGTAAGATGAACCGAAAGTATGATATTCAGGGTGAGTTTAAAGTCATGTACATCAAAACGTAAAAGTCTGATTAAAAACCAGTTTCAAAGTTTAAACTAAAGAACACCATTCATTAAAAATTTGACATTTGCTTTTTTAACAGACGATATTTAGCTGCTAAACTAATTGTTCGAAAAGACGTCCTTCTGGCGAGCACTAAAACGACAGTTATACCAGATTTTGGAAGATTAGATTTGTTTATGTTACCAGATTTTGCTTTATGCAGCAGGACACTATTGATGCGTCACTTAATTAAGTAAAATACATCATCACGGTGAAAAAGTTGGCTTTTGTTTTTTTTTGCCAGATAATATTTAGATGCTAAACTAAATGTTTGAAATGATTCGCGATCATTAAAACGTGCTTCTTCTGCCAGATTTTGCTTTATACAGCATGGCAGTGTTTATTGGCTGTTGTGACGTTCGTTTTCAGCCAACAATTTTTATTATGCTTTTGGTCTGCCTACGCAAAAACTTACTTTCAACTTCTCTAGATTTTTCATTGACCGAAATGGAAAGTCTATCGGTTCTGTTCTATTGTCAGCTAATAATCTATATCCTTTGAAATTGTGAAAGAATCGCATCCCACCATTAATTTATTGGATGCATTCATTTAAAACAATCTACACTATCATATACCTGGAGGAAATTAAAATTCGATATGCTTTCTCTAAATTACGAAAAGTAAACTTCGATACGTTTGACTTTAAACTGTCCTACCAGAAAAAAAAAAAAAAAAAAAAAAAAAAAAATGAGGAAAAAATTTATATTACTTAAAATCATTTACATAACAATTTCAAACAACGCACTTTTTGACATTCTTCATCCTTTTCATTGTATTTTCGTTTCCAAGTGTTGTCGTACTCAATTTTGTTTGAAGCCTTTTTGAATATAAGGGACTATATTATCTGATTTCAAATTTAAAATCAGTTTGGGATCATACATAATTTCAGTTTAATGGTTAGAACTTAGTTCAGAAGATATATATAACCGGATTAAGTGAAACATCGATTTATATTTTCCTAAATGTTTCTTGAATTATAATTAAAATCACACTATTTTCTCTAAATATTTTCTACTTTTAAGTTCCTTTTAAACTCGTTCGAAATCTCACATTAGATCGTTAATAAATCATCCACCTAATTGCTTTTTTTGAATCGTTTTATAATATTAAGCTTAAATTTTTATCGTGAAATAAAATAATGCATTATAAGATTATTTTGAAGAACAAATTGCTTTACTGCAGTTAATATTTTCGAATGAAAAATAATTCTATGTGATTCTAACTTCCTTTTGCTAACCCTAAGAAATGGAGTGTACTACTTTTAAAGTTTCATAAGGGTGTGGGAGGAATTCTTGCTTCTTTAACCTTTCGCCTACTGCACTTGCTATTCTGGACCATCAGTTGTACCATATGGTACCTTCTGTTCTGGTCCATCAGTTGTACCATATGGTACCTTCTGTTCTGGACTATCAGTTGTACCATATGGTACCTTCTGTTCTGGACCATCAGTTGTACCATATGGTACCTTCTGTTCTGGACCATCAGTTGTAGCAGCCATAAGCTAAAGGTTAATTACAACTAATTTGTGGAAGATGTCGAAGTTAGTTTTTTTTCTCGGGAAAGAAGCACAATCTAAAGATTTTCTGGAGCTCTAATTAGAAACAAGAAAATTTTTGATATATTTTACTGGTTTTTTCGGGAATTAAAAATAAGCAATAATATACGAATTTATGGAAAATGAAAAAGAAATGAATTAAAATGAACTATATAACTTGACTATGTCAATTATTAATATGCGATGTATGGGAAAGCTATAGCGTTAGGAACTTAGAACTCTATTGCTATCTTTATAAACAAAAATGAATTATTTAATACGAATGCTTGATGCAATGAAGTATGATATAATAAAAATCTGCTGTGTTATTAAATAACTTATAATATTATTAATTTCAATACGGGCATGAGCGATATAATGCAAACTCACGATATTATAAGATGCAATACAACAAAGCTACTGTACACGGTGAAAACAATTATGAGAAAATTACCGTATTGTATGGTAATAACATTTCTGGTAAAAAAAAATAAATAAATAAATAAAAAAAAAAACAGCAGCATAATTCTGGTTAATAAAATCAAAATATACGGTAATGAAACCATAATTAAAAAAATTCGATACATAATATCGAATTTTTTTATTATTATTAATTATTGTTAAAATTCGTTAAAAAAATTACAGATATTTTTGGTGTTTCCAAAGAGCCAGAAAAATTGTAAAGTTTATTAGATTCTGATAGTGTTGATCATATTTTTTTTATCATTGTAATAATAAATCATTCATTACAGAAAATTTTAAAAAAAATTTCTATTTTCCACAGATGCATGTACCCGAAGAAATTTGAAAACGCCCACATTTTCGATATGAATGAAGAAGAATTTTCTTGCGATTATCTAACTTATAATAATTCACCAGCTGCTTTGCATCATAACCGAGTCATTAAAAGCCTAACTGTGGCAATCACTGTATGTTTTCTGGTGGCTGTTGCACTTGGAATAGCTTTCACCTATAAATGGAAAAGTATTAAGTCCTGGTACAAGTATAAAACTCAAGGTCCTGGTGCAGTGTACTATGTTCGAGCCAGGAATTCACCTGGTCCAGCTATAAATGCAAGCTAGATTCTGTTCAACAAATACTTTTCCAAGTCCGGTAAAAAGTCTATAAACTGGGAAGAAACTTTTTTT
The DNA here is from genome assembly GCA_949128135.1 of Parasteatoda lunata. Lineage (NCBI taxonomy): Eukaryota > Metazoa > Arthropoda > Arachnida > Araneae > Theridiidae > Parasteatoda > Parasteatoda lunata. The sequence goes on from OX421976.1 coordinate 22,055,894, forward strand.
TTCATTTTCCGAACTGAAGAAACTGTGAAAAACGTTGTTTTTTTTTTTTTTTATCTTTTTAAAAAAAAATTGGAAATGTTTTGTTACAAAATGAACGGACTTGGCTAGAATAAGGTTTTAGTAAAACCTTGGAACGTTTTAAACCGTAATATTATTTAAATTTGCTAAAACCTTAACATCATGTTAAGTATAACCACAGCATTATTTTTCTTATGCTTTATTAGATATTATAGTTCACATGGATTCAAAAATTGATTCAATTTACCATGTTTACTTTGTTAGAATAAGGTTTTAGTGAAAATCTGAAACGTGTGAACTGGTTATATCGGTCTAATTTGTTGAAACCTTAGCATGATGTTAGGTTTAACAAATGTATTATTTTTCTTCAGCTTAATTTGATATAGTTTAAATTGATATAAAAATCTATTAAATTTATCATTTTATTAGGGTTTCGGTAACTCTGCACCTTACTCTGGGTCGAGGTGCTAATATCATGGTTGAACTTCAGATCTATTTTTCTGTGAGTGTATTTTTTAAGCTCTTAGTAAATGATTCATCATTTACAGATTTTTAATATTGTAATTGCGTGTTGAAATTTATTAGTTCGAATTAAGTATATATTTTTTTGTTCGGTTTTACTTGTTTTTTTATTTTATTTTTTAGTCTTGTTGAGTAATAAGGAAGAATTTTTTGCAAAACAATGACAGACTACTAAATGATCAGTGTAAAATCACAAGGTGACAAAAAATGCTGACGAATATTTCTTCAAAGTTTAGAAAAGGCAAAAAAATTTCGTTTTAATTCAATTTATAAAGAAAAAAAATATTACAACTTGAAAGATATCTTGTTTTCTTTGAAATTAACATTGCCTTATGATTTCTTTTCTGATATTTTAATTTCTTTACTTTGTGCTTTTAAATAAAAATAAAACATATTTTAAATTTTAAAAACAACTTTCTTTTTTTTCTATTTTTATCTATATTACTGTAAATTCTTGTGAATTTCTTTAAAAATGGTCTTAAGCTAAATTTTAAGTAAATGTCGCAGTTTTAAATAAATAGCTTTAATAAGTTGAGGACTACTCAAACCATGTAGTTTTTATTATAACCATGTATTTTTTTATCTATTTTCCGAACTATAATAATTTTATTTCTTAATATTAAATTAAATATAACATGAATGAGAAAAATCTCGGTCATATTTATTTCATAACATTAGTATATTGTTACTATGTAGTATTCTAAATAGATAAACTAGGTAAAACTTAGCGCAAATTATGGTCTTGATACAAAAACTAGAATAGGGGACTTTAAATTTGTGTGACATTTTTTTTAATATTTTAGTTTCCGTAAACTATAAAGAAATTTAAGCATTTGTATAAGCGTCATCTATAATAAGGTTAAATTATTTCAAAAACATTATGAAATTAAAACAAAGAAAATTCCTACTACTTTAAGTTAAGCTTCCACACATTAAAATTGCTTCTACTTTTTACACACGTATTTCATTTTTTTTTTTTTTTAATTATTTTGTTCATTTGAAATCATTTCCACTAATTCATTTTTCTTGGAACTTGTTTTCCTTTCTTAAAAAATGTGTTACAAAACAAACATGTTTTTTTTTTTTTTTTTTTTTTTTGCTGCAATTTTGTTTTACATTCGACATGCTTACATATGTACCTATTTTTCTGACAGAAAAAGGGATGAAGAACTGTTTTGCACTTGTTTCCTTGATTGCACTTATTTCCTTCACAATTGACCAGAAACGATTGTAAATAGATTTTTGTTTTTAGTTGTATTAGTTTTAACTAATTAAATTCTTCTTCAAGAAAATCTTTTGAAGAAAAGAAAAAACAAGTAGTTTTTGTGAAATGAATATCTCTGTGAGTTGAAATATATGTTTCGCACTTGCTTCCTACGTGTATCACAATTGAACAGAAACATTTGTAAATACATGTTGTTTTAGTTTTTAATAATAAAAATATTTTTCTTTAGTTTCTTTTCAGGAAATTATGAAACAAATATTTAGTATTTGTCTGGATGATTTTGAGATTTTTTTTAAGTTTAAATATTTAATTGCTCATACGTCATTGATTTATGTAGCGAATGTTTAGCTGTTTCGTCATATGTTTCGATTTCACAAAATCATGATCATTTCTTGTATGTTTCAAGATGTAAAAGTAATAAAAAAATTTTAAAAATGATTTGTTCGTACAAATAAGTTTTTACTGGCAAGTACTAAAAAAATACAGAAGAACACAAACTGAATCTGAAAATCAAACTTTAGATATACGAAAAATGAATCCCAGTTTATTTATATGCTTTTCATCGATGTATCATAACCTGCAAATAAAACTTGGTATGAATCGATTCCTTACAACGATTTCATTGACGTTATGAAGTTTATAAATTCATTACTATTAATATTTAGAAACATTTAAGTGTCAAAACTCGAGACATAGCATCGTTCTTTTAACGTTGGAAATTTTTGTAACGCATATAATTAGATAAGTACAATTTTAATACACTTTCCATAGGTGCAAATATTTATTCTTTAAATCAAAACTTCATTTCGCAATTTTGAAAATTTTAATAAGCTTGAAATATCAAGAGGCATGTAGCTAGAAGTCCGATACTACAATACCTTCAAAACATTAATCTTTAAGATACAAAAATTATTTGTTTATAACGAGTTAAAAGAAATATTAGCTTTCCTCTGTAGCGGCAAAAATTCGTTCGGGGAAAATGCAATCATTTTTCTGTAATTAAAATTAACAAAGTTATATAAAGTATACAAAAGAGAAAAAAATAGAAGACGTTTTTATTTATGTCTGATATTAATGTAGAAAGTGAACATCATTTCACCTTATTTTCCTCTTTTAATCATAATCCTTTAAGTTATTATTGTGGATATACACCAGTTTAATTATCATCCAATATAAGACTGAAAATATCTTTTGCTGTTATCAACAATATACTTCAAATGGATGTAGTCAGCAAAAAAAAAAGATATCACCCTGAGTAATTTTCGTTCTAATGATCGGATTTTCACGAACTAAGTGTCAATCTTAATGGTTCCTGGGGGTGACCTCAAATATGCTAATTAGTTAGTGCTCACTATTAATTAAGTTACGAAATCAGACACAAAAACGTACTTTCTCTGAATAAACATATATTTTTTTTTACATATTTGGAATCCTTATCTTCAAAATATAGGGGGTAGCCGCAATTTGGGAAATGTGGTCCCCATAGTTTGGTCAGGAGAGCGATTCAAAGTTTGGACCCCTTAATGTTAATTTCACTTTTTGCGTTTTCAGTCATATTTTAAAAACTAATGAAGCAATTCAAAAAAATATTGCACCAACTCATAAAACGCATTTACCCAAAGATAATTTCATGAAAAAAATAATTTTTAATAATTATTAATTATTTTTTATTATTTAATTAAAGAGAGGATGAAAAAATTTTGAATTATAAGGTATGGATTTTTTTCTACCATATTAATCTACATGCTTTTCAATTGAAAAATCTAAAGTTTCAACTGTTTTTATTTATTAGAAGATGAGAAAAATTAAAATTAATTATTTTAAAAAAAATAATTTGGCGACAATGAAAAAATGATTAAATGGGGCGATTAATATTAAAATGTGATAAACTTACGAAGAACTTCATTTAGCGCGCGTGGCGTAAAATTTCATTCATATTTTTTTCGCTAATAATCGTTTGCTAATCTTTTTATTTTTATTTTTTTAAAACTATAAAATACGATGTTTCTTTTTTAGTTCTCTAAAAATCTATTTGAAATTAAGTAAAGAAATTTGAATAAAACATTTTATTGAATAAAAAACATTTTATTCAACGAATATCGAGTTTTATAAAAGCATGCTTTTGATAGAATATGATTATACACCAGATTGTGCTTATTTAATGTGATTATTTTTTAGTTTTTTTTTTCCTCAATAACTGATACAATTACAATAATATACATACGTATGAATAGATTTGGAATAAAATATTTATAAGTTTCTTGTATATATTTTTTATGAATATTAATAAAAATACGTAGTAAACATATTTAAGCATATCTCACATCATCGCAAATTTCTCAACATCTTATATATCGTGTTAATCTTAAAAGTAATTTTTTAATCACCTGTCCGGAAGTGTTTCGCAGAACTATTTTACCAACTATTTAATTAAATTTTAGCATTTTTAAAAATTTTATTCTTTACCCTACTACATTTATTATTTCTTCATTAATATACTAATAAATTTTTTTAGTACTTTAATTTAGATTTTCTTTAAAGTAAAGTTCCTTTTTACATTATAGTCAAGTTTTTTTTAAAAGAATTATTGTCTGCTAGCTAAGAATAAAGCCTTGTTAAGAAATTAAAAACACTCCGCTGTTTAAAATCATTTAATGCAAAACAGCTGATTATTTACTAAGCATACTATTTTTTTTCGAAAAAAGAATATAAATCATTGATTGTCTTTTTTGTTTTGTTTCTTGTGACTTCATTATAGATCATCTAAAATAGTGTCCATGTTTTATAAGTCACTACAAAGAGTATAAAGATACCGAACATAAAAAGCTGTCAAATACGTAGCCAAAACTTTTAAGCGTCTTAAAATATTTCAGTATCTTAAATGATTATTTCTTTATGATTCCATGTAGATTTTTTTCCGGATAATATACTAAACTATTTTGTTCAATTTTTTACTTTAGCACGATTCCCAAGATATTATTGTAGTATAATTTGTTATCAGGAACAATGCCTTATTTTGTTTAGCAGGAAACACTAAAAATTGAAATTTGTAAAAAGTTTCCGAAGCCGTGCGAATTTTAGAATCATCTGATTTAAAAAAATGCAATAAAAAATACGTAAATTTCCGAACTTATTTTGATTAAAAATAAAAATATAATAAAAAACGTGGCAAGAAGGCTAACATACTTTTTACATAACTGTAAAAATCAGTTTTTCCTATAATTCGTCAAAAGAGGATAAGAATGATATTGCTCTAAGGGACCTACTCAATAATTTCGCTATTTCCAGAATTAAATCTGTTTGATCGAAACATATTTCCTTGAAAATAAAAACGGGGAAAAAATTAACTTTTATTATTTATCTAAGCTTATTCCATTCATTTAATGATAGCGGTATCAAGGTTAAGGATATGCGATGGAAGCCCCGTTTACTATTATACTATAAATGCGTTAAATCATGTTGCTTGAATAATTTATTTTTAGCTTATTATTTAATATTTTTAAGCAAATAAGGGTGTAAAAATAAACTCGATCAAAATACTCCGAAAGTATACCCTAAAATATTTGTAGAATAAACTTTGGAATCTATATATACAAAATACCTTTTCAAACAACTTCGAGTAGGACGGAAACGCTAACTTGTTTAAAATAGTTGTCCTTGTAACTATTTAATTTCGATTTCTGGTGCTAGGGAACATTCCATTTTCACATTCGACTTTTGAAATTTCAATTGTAAACGGAATTTTTTTATGTCCTTAAATTAAAATGTTAAGGCTTGCAGCAAAAAAAAATTGTACTGCATTGATTTTTTTACAAAATAGCGAATTATTATTTTTTTAATCTAAGAACCTGTGCCTATAACTTAAGTAAAACTTATTTTAATATCGAGTGAAATAATTTAATATATTGTGTAACTAAATAGATAATCCCAAGAAATTGAATTGAAAATATAAAAACTTCATTGATTTAAAAATTAATAGATGATGATAAAAATAGACATGTTTTGAGCACAATAATAAAAGTCACAAGTTATTCAAGCTTGACAAGTTTTGAGAATGGGTGAATATATTTGAACGCTCGAAACATGTCGACTTTTACTTCCCTCTTCATATTTTTTAAAGCCAGTTGAGTTTTTATCATCAATTATACTGTTTTGCATTAGGGTCTTGATCATTATTTTGATAAGGTTTTTATACTCGTTAAAGTAAACATATGCATTTTCATATTTTAACAGGAATTATGTGGTCTTTAAAAACATAAGAGCATCAATATTGTAAAAGTTATATTTAATTTGGTTTAAAATTAAAATTTTGAGACCAGATATTATGAGTTAATGAAATTAAATATTTTATCTTTTAAGTTTTTGTGCCCCCATTTCAGTATCTTAAGGACCTTACGAGCTCTGTTTAAAAAGAGAGTATCATATCAGATATATATAAGAAAACAAAAATAATCATAGTATCAGTATTTGGTGGTAAATGTAGCTTATCGTAATTGAAGAATATGCTGTGCGATATTTTATGGTGAATTTGCGAACGTAAGTTTCTAAATGTATTGAAGCATAAGGATGCTATTTGCTAATCATCTTTATCCAAAGAAAACCTTGTTATCTAAACATCTAGCAGAATGAAGCGATTTTTGAAACAATGAATCATACTATATGCAACATATTATTTCAATATCTTATTCTTAAACATAACCTATTTCAATGCTTTTAAAATACCACTAAACATTCAGCAATTCCTTGAGTTATAGGAAAAAGAAATATCGTAAATTATAGAAAAACTTGTGAATGCGCATTAGAATTACTATACAATATACATTTTATTTTTCAAGCACTTTTTTTTTTCTTCAAACTTTCTTGCCTAGAAGACTTGATTAAAGCTGTAAAAGTGATTATCCCTAAAATTTTGTATTTAGCCATAATAAGTTATGTTAATTTGATTTTAGTATGAAATCCTCGAATAAATATAGCAGAAACAACATAATCTAAATAATATCAGGTAAAATGTTCATGTATTTAAATTCTAAAACTTAGAAAATCATAAATAATTTATAATTGATTCAAATTTTATTTTCAAGGGAGATTAAAATATAAAAAAAATTTTGCTTTTTGGACAGAAATCAGCTTAAAAATTGTCAATTGCCTAGAAACTTCGAGATATTTTCTATTAACTATTAATTAAACCTCTCTGAGTAATCACAGAACATTATTTCAATTTTTTTTCCAGTCAGAGCTTGGTTGCTTAGCAACCTAGTAAAATTAGGCATTTTCTTTTGAATTAGTCAATGGGTTATCTTAAAATATTCATTTGCGTTGGCGACTTTTTTTGGCGGTTTTCTGGACTATCGCCAAATATATAAACCTTTGTTGCGACCCTATTTACCACCCATTTTTTTCAAAATTTTGTCAACCCCCCCTAATTCAAGTATCTGGTTCACAAATATGTAAAAAAAAATATATGTTTATTCAGAGAAAGTACGTTTTTGTGTCTGATTTCGTAACTTAATTAATAGTTAGCACTAACTAATAAGAATATTTGAGGTCACCCCCAGGAACCATTAAGATTGACACTTAGTTCGTGAAAATCCGATCATTAGAACGAAAATTATTCAGGGTGATATCTTTTTTTTTTTTTTGCTGACTGTACAACTCGCAAAATAAATAAACGGACTCACCTGAATAATTTTTAATCTAATGATTGGATCTTCATGTTCCAGGACTCATTCTTAATAGTTCGAGAGGGTGACGGCAAATATTCTAAAGTGGATTAAAATTAATTCTGAAGATAAAGATTAAGTCTATAATTGGATTTTCTGAGGCAAATCTTACATTAAATACCCTTTTTCTTGCGAACTTTCTTGTGACCAACGGCGTCCTGGAGTTTATCTGACATACGTTAGATTAAACAACAACAAAGTCAAATTATACTAATTAGTTAGTGCAAATGGTATTATAAGTTTGGAAATTAGACTCAAAAAAGTATTTTCTCTGATTAAACATTTGTTATATTCTATGATTAAACATACCTTTTTTTGTTTCCGATGGATTCGGATATCTGACCCCCTAAAATATAGTAGCCATAATCTGGAAATACAATCCTAATAGTTTCGTCAGAAGTGTGGTTTAAATTTGGACCCCTTAATATAAACTTTATTTTTTGCATATTTCACTATATCCCAAAAACAATTTTAAGTGAATTTTTACATGCAATCATAAAATTCGTTTTTCTAAAGATAATTTCTTGCAAAGTATAACTTTTAGTAAATATTTATTATTTTTTATTATTTTATTTAATGATAGTCGAAAAAGTTTAGAATTGTAAGGTATCTACATTATTTAAAAGAATGCAATTTTGAAATGGCAAAATGCGAAATCGGTCGAAAAGTTCATGTGAAATAAAGAAAACACGTCTTTTTCAAAATTTTGTCCCCTACCTCCTGAATTTTTTTTTGTGTCTTGAAATTCATATTTTCATAACTATAAAAGCAAAAGTAAATTTAAATCGTAGATGAAAAAATGATTCGCTTTCATCTTAGGTAAACAATAACTAATTACATTTATTTATAATAACTAAAAATTTATTTTTATTTTTAACAAAACATTTTTTTAAAATTATTTATTCATTCTTAATTAAGTTAGTTAAACATTGTTCTTTTTTTTTTTTTTTTTTTTTTTTTGCCGCACCTGTATAAGGATTTGTTTTATTCAAATAAATAATAAATATTAAAGAATCTATTTTCAGTTTTACTTTCAAATGAGTGTGCGCAAATGTAAATATAATTTAAAAAATTAAGTAACACGAATTTCCAAAAGATAAAGTAGCTGTAAGCTACTAATTATACTAATTAAATAAATAATTTAATTATAAAATTTTGTCATTTTTTTCGGGTTTACTAATAGAAATAGGCTCATTACACGTGCAAGTAGTTGGTTCGTAGATACACATTTTATTTATCTTGAATTTAATTGTTCAAGAATAAACAATTTTCTTATCAAGAACTGTATAAGACATTATTTTTTAAGGACATTTTTTATAATAGATGGCAGCACTAGTTATTAATTTTTCGATTTTAAAGTGATAAGAAGAGATATTTCCATATAAAAAGAATAATTTTAAATAATTTTTAAGTTAATTGTTATGCGAAAGTTATTTCAGCCTGTCGTTAAGAAACTGAATTTTGTAATGTTGAGCTTTAGTTTGCTTCATGTATGATCGTATGAATAACACGAAAAAAAGAAATATATATATTTTGTATTGCTTAGATGTTGTTTCCCTTCAGTATTAATAATAGTTATTAAAGATGTCACTAGATGGCAATCAACTCTTCTATTTTTTTTAAGAATAAGCAGAGAGAGATGAAAAAAAATAATGTTCATATATAGACATCCCGTGTTCATAAAAATTTGTTTTCTGAGAAATTTTTTGTGTTCATAATTTTTTTTCTTATTTTGCCTTCTCAAAAAAATTTTAGTTAACGCATGAAAAATAAAATGTTTTGATAAACGATACATTTTTATTATTTAAATTCGTATAATATTATACTTATTTTTTAAACGAAAATTTTACCTTAGTTTTGCGACTAAGCTGTATTTCTTTTTAGTACAAAAAATAAAAAACAAACTTAAAAAATTTTTTAAAAAATGCTAATTAAAATCTATTATTATTACAATATTTTTATTATTTATTTATTTATTTATTTTTTTTCCTAAGTAAAATTTTGCTTTAGTTTTAAGGCTATGTTCGAATTTAGAGATTAGGTAGTATTGTATTAGATTGATTGTATTTTTATTAGATTGTGTTACTTTACAGTATGATAAATAAAAAAGCAACAAAAAAAAGTTTTTAAGAAAGCGTTAATTAAAAAAATGGAGCAGCTGGTTTTAAAACAAAAGAATTACAAATTAATTACAATGAATATTCCAGCAAACATTGAAGCTATGGTCGAGGATTTCTTTTACTCTCTAGCAGTCATTCGCACACTCAAATAAACACTGGACCTATCATTATAAAATGAAATGAAAACAGAAAGAAAAAAAAAACAATGGAAGCTAAAATTAACTAATTTGAGGTTAATTTTACTACATTCTAACTATCCAAACTATTTTTATAGGTTTATTCCTTTCACACAGATAGAACAACGGTGTCGTATTTATATATATTTTTTTTCTGACGCTCTATTTGCAAGCAAAACAATATTTTGATGTTTTTAAATTACCAAAACAAAAACAGTTATCAAAAAAATCTATTAGATTATGGGAATTAAATTTGCACTAAAATAAAAATAAAAATTCAAAAAGAAGTAGTTCGATTTTTTTTTCATTCATATTCAAAAATGTATCAATAATTGATTTTGTAAATTGAAGAAATTTCTATCATGAACAACTGTTTCTCTAAGATTACAGCAGTAAGTGCAGTAATAACAGCAAATAAGTGCTAATTTGAAAACTTTCCGTGAGTTGTGTTTGGAAGATTTTACTCTATAAGCAGAAAAAGACACCAGAGTTTTATGCTGCAGTTCATAACTTTGAATTATTAAAATGCAAAATATATTTTTCACTTATTTCGACAAAAATTGATAAATAGCAAAAAGGAAAAAAGTATGAAAAATATGTTTAAAAAAAAATTCTGCGTCAAAAGATAAAAAGTCTATATCACTTAAAATCTATTGTTACATTAACAAACGTTTTTTTTTTTTTTTTTTTTTTTTTTTTTTTTTTTTTTTTTTTGCAATGTGCTTTATACAAAGTCATAATTTAAAAATTACTTTTTCGATTTTTTTTTTCCGGTTAAAGTTTGAAAATCCAAAAAAAAAATATTTGAAATATATAAAATATGCATGAAAATAAATATTTAAATAATTAAAATCAATGAAGCGTGAAAAATAATGATAATAAGCCTAGTTTTGGATTTTGACAAATTTATTTACGTGGTAAATTTTTTAAAAAAAAATTTTATTTATATATTCAACTGAAATTCAATTTTTTCCTTCGAGTTGGAAGTTCTCAATCACATCGAACGTAATCTCTAACTGCTGTAAGAAAAATTTAAAAGAAGTCAACAAAGTATATGACTATAATTCTATGTAGGTTGTGGCAGTGTTCACGCTTTACTATTCTAAAGCACCACGGAACTAATATAACCTTCGTTTGCTAGAAAATTATTGCAATTCAGACGTCGAAGGCTTATAGGTGTTGACTATTTCCATTCGAAATTTTATTTTATTTTATAACCGTCGTTGAACAGCTGACCTAATTTTTGAGTTTAAGACTACCAATGTTCAACTCCGTAGCCTTGTAATTTTGACCCCAATCCAAAAAACAAGGGAGCTCCTGGATCAAGTAGTGGAAGAAATTTGCCATCGTGGAGGCCTTTTTGTTGTAACTAGCCCGCATTTGCGTTACATGTAGAGGAAAGTCACGGAAACCTCCCACGATAAGTCTGACGGCACAGAGACTCTAACCCATGATCCGTCTACCACCGAGGATGTTTTACGCTACCACAGTGGTCGATGAAAGTCGGGTGCGGAATTCGTATCGCTCTATCCCCTGAGCCACCGCGGCTACTACAGAAGTAATAGCGTGAAGCAAGAATGGAGTTAAACAAAGAAATGTAGTGTAATGTTAACTTTATCTGATATCATCGATATAAACTTTTTCTACTCGCTATGAGTTGGAAAAATACGCATTTTTTTAAGTGCCCCATTCTGCGAAATTGGACCACTTAAACAATACTACACAATGATTAAAAATTTATCATAAATGTTGGTTGGTTGGCTCTAATGCCACTTGCCACACGGGCAAGCCTGCTTGGTGAAACCGAGCAAATTTAAGGCAAGATGTGCGATTCTTGTTTTTCAGTGGCGCCATCTATGGCCAAAATTCGACTTCTCCCACATCATACGCCACACCTGTTTATAAGGCGGACCCATTCATACATCCATTCATTAATCTACAGACCGTAATTTTGACCTGAATCAGAGAACGATCGGTCTCCAATCCAGTACCCCCAGAGGTCTTGATTTGTTAAGGGGACATGGAGGACTTTGCGACTCGACAGAATTTTAATGTGCATCAGTCACCAACTACACGAGCTGCCTTAGGCTGGCGATGTTCGAACCCACAAACTCTCGGACATGGGCCCAGCGCCCAACCGACCAGGCTATCCCGGCCTATCATAAATGTTCTGATCTCTTATCACTTAAGGTATCGGACTAGTTTATTGATATAATATATTAAAAAAACTAGTTCATATATTTTATGAGTAAAAATTTATAAAACTAGCAAAAAAAAATTTATAATAATAAATTTATCTTTTTTTAAAAGGCAAAATTTAGGCATTTTTTTGCATTTATGCTAAACACTGTAAAAAATTTCTACAGCCCAAAACAAAAAAAATCCATTAAGGAGTTTATTTAGAAGGCTATCACGTATGTTTTCAGCAATTATCTTATAAACAAGTGCATATACTACTGAGTTAATGATTAATGTAATTAAAAAAGCAAATTTTTAAAAAAATACGCAAGTGTCTTTGCGAAAAAACATACATAAAAAATGAAATTCTACTTTTTTTTTTTATCTTAGTCTGTATTTCAAAACTTGTGTACTATAACCATGAGCACTCATGAAAAATTATAGACAATTATTTTAAAAACCATATAAGATATCGTGTTTAAAGTGGTGTAAAATGCGAAAAAAAAAACAACTAATTTTTGAGATAAGCATATTGAAAGACTTAAAATCACTAGTCTATCCACTGTTATCACCTAACACAAAGACTGCTATAACTTCGTAAATAAATAGAGTACAACCAAAAGCAAAGAATTTTTTGAGAACTACAACTACAGGGATTTTAAATTTATAATAAACTAAATTTCGAAAATGTTGTCCAAAATCATGTTTTTGCACTAGTCAGATACATTAAAGAATCAGCACGAGCTTTGAAAAACAAAATGGAGACTCCTTAAAAAGTTTCTTTTCTCCCTAATCTACTATCAGAAAAATATAAGGGAAACCAGCATAGTATGTGAATCTAATTCTACGACATGAACGTCGTGGCAAGTACTCAGCAATTATTTTAATGCTCCACAGAATTTATTGCATGAAGCAAGAGCGGAAAAGCGGCAAAAGAATTTCATGTAATGTCGCCTTTATCTGACATAATCGATATAAACTATTCTATCTCGCCATGAATTGGTAAAAAACTGGCTCTTTTTAACATCTCATTGCGCAAAATGGAGCCATTTACCTAATACTTTACACGATACGTTTTCACAAATCAGACTCCTTAATTTTCTTGTCCCCGAAGGTTGTCAGTTCAAATCCAGATGAAGCAGTGATTAGAAAAGGACAGAATGACATAGATATGGAAGACACACCAACGACACCTATACCTATAGGTACCTCCTGATTATGCCTAATTAGGTCCATGGAAGGGAATGGAGCAAAGTACAAAGTCGGTAAACTGAATCTTTATCTTTTCTTGTTTATGGTAGCCATTAAACACGCTTACACCTTAATGAAGAGGTTCGCCAACTCATGAAGGAGAGAGAAAAGATGATTATTTCTTTTTCGAATGTTTTTGCTTCTTAAGTAGACTTTTTTTTCTTTTTCCATTTATATTTTTGGTCACTTGATCCTTATCACTAGGCGGACTCGATTTATAGTCGTCACCGGCATGATTTGTCGTGTAAAAAAAAAATACTTGTTAAAGTTCCTTTAATTAAAAATTGACATTTGTTTCTTCGCCTAGTATTTTAAAACAAATTTTGTTCGCAATTAATAGATGAAATGAGGCTTTTTAAAGTCGTTTTATTTTCTTAAGAAAGAGTTTATTTGCATTTAACAAAAAAAAAAGTCAAACTAAGAAATAAACTAATACCGCCTTCGTCATTAAGAGTAGTCAGTAGGGCATTTATCAACCATGCTAAAACTGACCTTTTTTCGATGTACCTTTTCTAATAAACTACTTCTGATTACTACTTACTACTGACTACTTACGCTTTGGAATTTTTGGGGGGGATATTTGAGATTATATCAGTTGTATGCCGTGATATTGATTTAGCGTTAACAGCTATTTAAAAAGAAAACAGCTATTTAAAAAACATGAAAATAAGTAAATAAATATCTGAATTTACTTGCTCCGAGGAAACGGAAAAATACTATTTTATATTTAATTAATAAACACATTTTAATTTAGTTTAGTATTTTAAAAATAAAACAGCAATTTTAAAATATTTTTTTGTTATTTGCATTTAATATTTTAATGGAGATTTCATTTTAAATTCAACTAATTGTACTTAAAGTTTAAGTAATTTTTTATTATTAACGACCAAATTACAATTGGTATTCGGTATCGGTATTGATTAAGTATAAAAAGATTTGAAATATTGGGGGAAAATTTTCTTTTTCTTTGACCGTTGATAATAATAATTCCCAAATCATTTGAGCCTCATAAAAAACTGACTGCAAAAAATTTCGAGAGTTAAGAAAAAAAAAATATCGATGGTTATGAAAGAAGAAATGAGAAATTTTTAGCTTATAGATGAGGGATTATTTTCCCTGAATAGAATAAAAATAAAACATATAATTTCAGAAAGAAAAAATTAATAGTAAATAAATTGTAAATATTTATGTTATCTTCAAGAATATGAAAATATTGATCAATAAAAAGTGGTATTTAAAAAGAGAAACTTTGTATTTTGATATTGAGAGTTGCAGTCAACAAGATGGTGGCGTGTCGTTACTTAATCTGCGCATCTAGGGCTCTACCTAAGATATGAAAGAAATGTAAGATTTGTTTAAATATCGTGGCAATTTTAAAGCATAAAAATTGCTATTTTATATCGATTTAAAAACAGACAAATTTAAAGAAAACAACTCTTAATGTATTTGGATTTATTTCACAAATTTAACTCTTTGTCATCGATTATTCTTTGCAAGTGTTTTTCAAAGATAAATTAACAAATCCAAACACCCATAAAAATAGATAAATGGAATTATTTTTAAATAATTTATTCAAGTGCTTTCCGTCACTGATGTTTTCTTTTGTATATTTAGAGAAAAAAATTGTTAATTATTAACAATCAAACAAATCACATATCACTTTGAATTGTACTTTTCCCAATCGTCCATTTCTTCTTCTAAGAAAACTTGAAAAGGAAAAAAATGGTGGTTTAAAAACTGTCGCTATTTCATTCAGTTGTTACATTTTATGTTCGTATTGTTCCAGACCTAAGTTATTAACACTTGAAACGGAAGAAAAAAAATTCAACATTTATAGCCTAACTTTAAACTACTGTTTTGATACCTAAAGATCGTATCAGACAATTTACAAGATAAAAAATTTTTGTATTCAAATATTTCTTCATTTTCGATTTGTTACCAGACATGTAATAACTAGGCAACATAGTCGCTAAATTCTGAATAAGTTTGGCGAGTTTGTGGTGGGAATGTGTGTTATTAAACGCTGAAGAAAGAAAATGAGTAAGATTTATTGTGTCAGTAATTTGTCGGTATTTTGTCTGAGTTTATTTTTTTTAGTTTTTAGTCATGCTTTTCCTTCGGACTCAAGTGAATGGAAAATAATAGGAAGGTTGTGTGGTCAAATTTATAGAGTAAATGCATGTTGAGTTGACCGCCCTATCGATATTGGCACTCGTTTCTATTTTTTCAAACAATGATATGACGTTAAGTCATGATTGAAATAAGGTATAATGTTTGGAGACACATTTAACGTAGATTCTTTGAGAATCCACTGAAACAAGCAATTGTTAATTAATGATCGTAATAGGCGACGTTTTGAAGGACTTAGAAATTTCAAATTAAATTAAATTATTTCTATACTTTAATTTTATTTAAATTATAGAATGGGTGAGTTCAGGCGAACCTAGAGTAAATCACGAAGTTCCAAATACTGATAGAAATTTTTAAAATATAAAAATGAAAATAAATTATGAGATTATAACTTAGGATTACGCAATGGAAAGTTCTCTTCCAATAATTTGTTTGCCTTTTGATAATTCAAATTTCTTTTTTTTTTTTTTTCAGTAATTGAAACTACTCTATTGGCTACTATTGGCCTACTCTAGGTTTTCCTGGGCTTACTTTTCCTATGCGTTGTTGTTGTTGTCGTCGGCCATTAAGGCAGAGAAGGTGTGATTGTTCTTGTTTTAAACTGGCGCCATCTTTGGCCAAGAATTCGACTTTTGCCACACCCATACGTCAAACCCGTTTATAGGTCGGACCCATTCATACATCCCTTCATTCATCTACGGATCATAATTCTGACTTGAACCAGAGAATGATCAATCTCCGATTCAGTACCCCAGAGGTATTGATTTGTTATGGGAGCATAGATTACATTGTGACCCGACAGATTCAACGTGCACCAGTCACCGTTTACTACACCCATACTACTCGGTCAGCTGGGTTTGAACTTTTAAATGAGTTCTTTAATTAAATACCGAAACGTAGTTTCTATAAGTCAGTAACTAAAAGTTGTTCTGTAACATGCACCAGTCACCATTTACTACACGGGGAGTCTTCGGCCTTCTGGATTCGAATTCCCGTTCTCAGAAACGTGAGTCCAGCGCAGTGCCAACCAGGCTATCCCGGCCTTTCTATGCGTTAAATTTTAAATTAGTTATGAAAGGGAAGCAGAATTTGCGATAAAAAATTTCTTTCAGGGTATGATTCCCTCTTAATAATGTTTATTAAGAATTGAATTTGTTACTTGAAACAAAGTAATTCTAGTTTATTTACAGATCAAACGAAAATTGAATGGCAAAAAATGATAATAAAAAAAGAAGAAAAGATAATTGGCTCAACCGGTGGAATAACAAAATAGAAAAAACTCATAATTTGTATAAAAGTAAGATTTTTTTCTTTTTAAATATAAGCTATTTTCAAAAGCTTCCGAAAATGTATAATCTTATTACAAATTTTTTATGAATACTTTTTAAATTATACAAATGAAGGCTTTTAAATAATTTCTAAAAAAAAACCGTACATCTTTGTGTGCAACCCCTTAATTAAGTCGAACCCGTATTCTTGATTACGATATGGGAAATTTTTGGTATGTCTGTTGTATAAGTCGACCGCTGAGGATAAAAAAAATTATGAAAATTGTTAAAGAAAAAAAAAAAAATAAATAAAAACAAAAATTACAAAAATTATTAAGTTGACAAAATTTTATGAAGTTAAAAATCTCTCATGTTGTTCTCTCTTGATAAGATACATTTGCCCTCAGTTAAAGACCGTTATTGAATCCTTCCTGTTCTGTAATCTTTAAATTTCTACCTTTATGATATGTTTTAAAAGTTTTTATTGAGTTACATATTTTGAAATAAATTATCTTAACTTTTCTAATTCTTCATTTCCCTTTTTCTTTAATTTTAATTAAAGTTTTTCGAGAAAAAAAAAACTGCTGTTGTTGTTTCTAATGCTACTTGCCGACCAGCAGGCCTGCTTGGTGAAACCAAGCGAATTTAAGGCAGAGGGTGCGCTTCTTTTTTTTCTTCAGTGGATTAATCTTTGGCCAAGAATATGCCTTCAGCCACACACACGTCACAGCCCGTTTATTGGGTGAACCCATTCATACTTCCATTTATTCATTAACAAATTTTAATCTTGACCTGAACCAGAGAGAGATCAATCACCAATTAATTACTCCTAAAGGTATTAGTTTGTTATGGGAACAAAGAGGATTTTGTGACCCGACAGATTTAACGTCCACCAGTCAGCATTTACTATGCAGGGAGTCTTTGGCCGGTGGGGATCGAACTCATGACCTCTTGGACATAAGCTCAACGCCCTACCAGCCAGGCTATACCCCCTCCCCCAAAAAAAATTACATATGTAAAAAAATATGATGAAAGAAAAGGCAAAATTAATCGCATATAACATAATAAAAATAGTTTTTGAAAGGACCAAACTGATACTGAGTTATTCAGATCTATCTAGCTATTTATAATGCATCAATATTTCGCGATCAACGTGTGTCTGACTTTATTACGGGTATATAAGTCAAATCTCTGATTTTCGTAAAATTTTGAGGTACTGAAAAGTAGGCTCATACACTGATTTGTACGTTTAAATTCAGTTAAGATATTTTTATTTCTTAAATGTCTTGATATATGCCGCTTATAAGAAAAAATATCTTCAAAAATTACAAAATAAGGTAATAAGATGTAAATCTTATTCAGCACTACTTAAGTTATTACTTAACGCCATTTTTTGAAGCTCTGGCACCAAGGAAATTTTTTTAAAAAAAAAAAAAAACGTCATTTCAGTGCCTTACACTTGAAGCAATGCGATGATTTTAAAATATATAGTTATATACAATATAATTTTGCACTGAAGAATTATCTGGGCTTTAGAACAGACAAATAACTTAAATATTTTAAAAGTCATTGAACTTTTTTAAAAATCGCAATTTGCCGACATTTATCCACCTCAATGAAACTTATCAAAATCACTGCCTTATTCTCAGTTTTTGAAAATTTTAATGAGTCCAAGTAATGGAGCATTAGAGAAAGTTTTTAAATATTAAAATATTAGACCACAAACGCTTTTGATTTTTACAAAACTGTGACTTTTCTCCATATTGCCGTTATGCGCCATTTTCAAAATAAACATAGACAGCACTGGCTTTATATAGGCTAAGCTTGACCTGTCAGTCATGAGTAACAGTTGCAAACTCACAGCAGTTGAATTGTTTATTATTCGCAAAAAAGCATATTTTAATTTTACGACGCAGCCTACGAAAAACAGCCTTAAGACAACCAAACAAAATGGATAATAACTATAGTATTACCAACCGATCAAGAAATACCCGAGTTTATGGTGCCACATAAGAGAATTTTACATATAGATCACATTCTCACACTTTTTATCATGTGTCTCTTCATTTAGACACCTTTTTTCAAACCTCTCAAAAACTCTTAAAAATTAGTTGTAGAACAAACAATTCTTTTGTAAAAACTAAAGTTTCCGATTGTTTTCTTGGAATAAATACAATGAACAGACTCACTCTAAAGTTGATTGACCTTTATGACTAGTTAATACAAACAGGAGCTGAATGAATTAAAAATAAACATAGTCACAAATGAATAAATGAACATTCTTTTTCTTCAGGCCCAAACTAAATCCAAGTAACGATCAATATTCTGATCCTTCTAATTATGGATTCAAAGGCTAGACTTTCCCCCACGATAATGAAAACCGGAAAGAAAAAAAAAATAATGGTTAACCGATTGAATATGAATACTTCAAGTGCTTTTATAAATTCAATCGTAATGTTCAGAGGAGAACTGAATGCATGGATGGAAAAAACAAGCTTTTTCAGTTCTGAGATATCGAGTTCTTAGTATAACCACAAGCTTGATCTGTTATTCCTGTTCAAATTCGTTAGACTTGACAAACAGCGCGTCAAGAGGTATGTGATACAGATAGTTATTCAGGTAATCTGTTATCTGTTTAGAAGAGCAACGCGCGTTGAAATAATTGTTTCTTTGATGCACCAGAAGCATTAAAGAGAAAACAAATTACTTACTTAATCCAAAGAAGAGATTGAGTTAGGTATTTTTTTTTTCTATTTCCCTAAACAAATGTATTAACTCCTGATAGCTCGTTTCCCTTTTTTTATAGACTGATTATTTATTATTATTTGAGATTAGAAGTGAACAGAATGCTTTGTTTTGTTGGTATAAGGTAAATAAACGTAATTGTTCTTGGATAATCGGAATGTCAAGTATGTCATCAGCTATTGCATGTTTATCTTATAAAGTGACGATTAACTAATTAGATTAGGCATCTTGATGCACCAAGTTGTAAGACGTTTGTTTTGAATAGATTGCTTATGATTAGTAATATATTTTACCACAAACATTATTTTTCCATCTGCAACATGCGTTTAAAAGATCACCCGCATCTGCTCGTTGATACTTCGACTGAGAAAAAAGTATGGTCAAACTACAGAAACATGGTAAAATTTGCCCTGTATGGATGCACCAAAAAGATCAGTCATTTTTTCTGATGCGCTTTGTTAATGGTTGTGGTAAAATTAACAATGAAATACTGTTTTATTATATATATAATAAAATTTGGTAAATGAGGTAAAATTTGATAATTTTCTCATTAAACTATAGAGCGTTGTATAAAAACCACTTACATTTCGGTTACATTTATTTTTCGGTTTTGTATTTCCTACTAATTATACGTTAATAAAAACTATTATTTAGAAAAACAGTATTTCTGTTAAATCGGTACCTTATCAACGGAAAAATTACCAAATGACTGGTTTAAATACCGTATATTTTGGTTTTTAATAACAGAATTATGTTGCTTGTTTTTTTTTTTTTTTTTTTTTTTTTTTTTAACAGAAATGTCATTATTATAAAGTACGATAATTTTGCCAGAATTTTTTTTCCTCCATAGAGAATGTTTACACATTTTTAGCTACTAAATGTTTAGTATACTTCTAATATAATGGTCATCGCTAAATGGTTTAAGACTTGAATCACAAAGAATGTCTATGGTTTTGCATGCGTTTAACCATGCATTGTTTTATTTTTTCAACCCGCATGTATTCGTGTATAATCAGAACAGTTAGAAAAGTTTTTTTACTAAATGTTTAGCTTAAAATCTTATTGTTATAAAGCTTAGAAAGAACTACTTTATCAAATTACTAAGACTTGATACAAAAATATTGTTTATGTTTTGAAATGTGTTTAATGTGAATGTTAATGTGAAATAAGCATGCATTGTTTTGTTTTTTCAACCCGCATGTATTCGTGTATAATCAGAACAGTTAGAAAATTTTTTTTACTAAATGTTTAGCGTAAAATCTTATTATTATAAAGCTTAGAAAGAACTACTTTATCAAATTACTAAGACTTGATACAAAAATATTGTTATGTTTTGAAAGGTGTTTTACCATGTTCATTTATTTCTTAAGCTACATAAATAAAGATACATAAATATTTTATTGACAACATAGAATCTTAAATTTCGTAAAAGTCACGTGCTTCGAATACTTTAATCAAGACACATTCGATCACCTATTAGTTTCCGTTATTATTATTTTTTTTCAGGCGATTAATTGCCCACTTATTTGACTCAGTTTCTTAGTCGATTAGTTAATAAACAGTAAAGCTATCTTGAATTCAGGCCTCCATTTTTCAAGTCTACAAAAAACATTTCTTGAATGTTTTTTTGTTCGAGAAAAAAAAAAATCTCGGATTTAAAACACTTTTTAAGATGGTGGCACCTCTCAACTCACAATAAAGGAATAATAATATTGATATGTCGACCTTACTTTAAATTAAATTTAATAAAGTTGATATTATGCATTTTTGGATTGACATAAGAAAATAATATCCCAAAAATTTCAAAAGAGCTGTGAAACATATGATGTCCTTTGTTTCAATCACTATTAATGCAAAAAACTTTTCTCTTTGAATGCTATGACAAATAGAAATAACAGTCCTCTACCCTCCCCATTTTTAATTTTACGTAAAATTTTTCATTTGTGTTCATTTTTCATTTGTTATAATAAAAAAACTAACTTGGATTTAAAATATTTTTTAAGATGTTGTCACCTCTCAACTCGCAATAAGAGAAAGAAAAAAATAATATATCGACCGACATTTAATTTAAATTCAATTTATTAAAGTTGATGTTATACATTTCTGGATTGATATTAGAAAATAATGTCCTGAAATTTTTAAAAAACCTGTGAAACATCTAATGTCATTTGTTTCAATCACTATGCATCTGAAAAATTTTCTCTTTGAATGCTGTGAGAAATAACAGTCCTCCACCCTCGCCATCTTGAATTTCACATAAAATTTTTTCCTTGTGTTTCCTCGATATTTTATACAGCAAACTTCTGATAACATAATATTATTAGACAGCACAATACCTTTCTAAAAAGGTAGAAATTAAAGGTGGCGCTTTAGCAGATAAGAAGAACACCTGATAATTTCTAGCTATGAAATTTTCTTCCAATTTGTAAAGCAATAAAATTATACGATGTGTGGTCTTGAATAAGTAATTCAGAGCTACACATTTCTCAATTTTTAGATGTTCTAAAAAATCTAGTTTTATTACAGTTTAAATAGATGAAAATCGATTTGGATGACGCAAAGAAATTCCATTAACGTTAATTGCATAAAAAACAAGGAAACTTGCAACTGGCAAGAAAGAAGCACTGTAACTAAACTGGCAACTGAACACTAATTATCTAATTACTTATCAAAAACTGTTGATTTCAGAATTTTATTGGCATAATTTTGTCAGAAAAAATTAAGAAAAAATTTAAAATACCGCTGGCTTTAAATCTCAAATTGTGATTTGGCAGTGGACTTGTATTTTACACCTATCGAAAGATACTGCCAAATGGACTATATATCCATAATCTGTTCTTTTTATATATAAAAAAAAAAATTTATAAAGTGGGTTAAAAATGTATTTAGGATTTTCCCTCCCCTTCCCCACCCCTTTGGCAGTTTATTTCTGGAGAGAAAGGGCCTCTCAAAGGTCCAGCCAGCTGAAAATAAATATAACCTAAGTATTGAAAAAAAAAAATACTTATTATTAAGTACTTGACCCTTAAATAAAATAAGCATTAAAGTTCTACATACTTACTACTACTACTTATTCGCTGTCACAAAAAGTATTGCTTTGTGACAGAGTTAATAAACAAGATAAACTCCTGCCTATAAAACCATGAAATTATGCTTTTTCGTGAATAATATGCTATTTTTATAACTGTTGTGAGTTTGCAACTGTTACTCATAACTGTTGGGTAATGTTTAGCATATTTGAAGCCAGCGCTGTCTACGCTTATTATAAAAATGGCGCAAAACGACAATACTGAGAAAAGCCACAGTTATAAGAAGCATAAGGAAAGGAAATAAGAAGCATTATATATATATATATATATATATATATATATATATATATATATATTATTATTATTATTATTATTATTATTATTATTAAATTATATAATAAAGTAAATAAAATAGTAATTTAACTTTTACTAAATTTACTTGAAATTCTTTGTTTCCAATACAATTCCCTTATGATTAAATGAATTTGTTTGCTACTTAAATAAAGTTTCGGAAAAATATATAAACGCTTCTTAAATATACTCAGCATTTAATTCAAGTCAGGTATTTATCGAGAAGTCATTGCTTAACAATGTTGATGGCGTAATCAGCACTCTCTCTACTTTCAAGTACTCGTAATTTCCATAAGTTTCTCGTTTTCATAGAATAACCATTAGACTTGCTTAGCATCTTCAGTTTTTAGAGGATAATTGTCTCTTTTCCCTAAAGGGATTTTCTCTTTGAATTCTTGTCATTTTATTAGCAATGTCTGGACGGAGGGTCATTCTGGGTACACATAAGACAATCAAAAATAAAAAAAATGTTCCATAGCTTTCTCAATAATTATATAAAAGTATTTAGATAAGTGCAAACGATATTTTGTATGCCACATTTCATTGAAAAAGAAATTTAAATCTAATTTCAGATTTTATAAAAGTTTAAACTTTATTTTGTTTTGTTTTTTTCAAACAGAATAAATTCTACCAGTAAATCATTTAATTGTTAATTATGTTTAGAAATACAGAAAATTATACGATTTTAATATTATTGTATTTGATATTAAAGTATCTCATAAGTGCAAACGATATTTTGCTTCACGTATTTCGTTAAAAAATATTAAATTTTAAGTTTTAGAGTCTATCTTATTTTCATTATGCCAAAAAAGCAATTCTGTTTTAACTCTACTTAAGAATTTTTTATTTAATCATTCATTCTATTTTTAATTTCAGAAATTTTATGTTGTTTTCATATTACACGAGAAAAAGTATTCGCGATCGCAACGAACTATAGGGGGCGATGTTGTATGAGACGAATACCTGCGATTTCTATATGAACAGTCATTCAGTTGCTCTGAAGAGGTCGCGTTAATGTAGCGTGTATCATTGCAACGTTCCGTCGTTATTTTGGCTTATTAAATTTTTGAAAAAATGTTTGATATTCTTTCTCATGCAAGCGAAAACAAAATGGCATCTCTTTTTTTAAAGAAGGAACATCCAAAACACATTGTAAAAATATTTGTAAATAAACAGAAAAAAAAAATTATCTTCTTATTAGAGTTAGAAACCAAATGCCTGCGAAATCGTTTTACTAAATTTAATGATATAACATGAAAGGCCTATTTAAACTTTACATTCCATAGTTTTAAGTATCATATTACTTCAAACATTAAAATATGCAAAAAGTATACATAAGCCCATAATTTTGTATCATTTAATTTTGCAAAAAAAGTTTTTTGACAACAATTTTTTTCAAAGAATTTTAAGTTTCAATAAAAATCATTAATTATAAACTAGGAAATGCAAAATAAAGAATGCTTAGAAAAATAAAAAAGATTCTAAAAATTCCTGAAATTAAAATAAAAAACTTCCATGTTTTTTTAATTCTTAATCGGACGTAAAAACCCATTCTATAGAGAATTATCATCAAATTAGAAAAAATATTATTTACAAGTAAATTTTTTATTATTAAAATCATAACACTTACCTGACTTATAAATCGGAAGAATTCAAAAATGATATATGTTCTGCGTTTGGAAACTTTATTCTCAAATAATATATGCACAGATTAGCCCTTCATTACTTTTAGATGACATACCACACAATAAAATTTTGTAATTATAAGATCTCGATATGAATTTCAATATGTAACTTAAAAACAGAATAGCTGAATTCTAGCTGAATTTTTATTCCATACTCTTATGAATCACATTACTTCAAACATAAGAATATGCAAGAAGTAAACATAAACACATATAATGTTAATTTAATTTTTCAAAAGAAGTATTTTGACAACAGTTTTTATCAAAAAATTATAAACTAAAAAACGTAAAATAAAGAATTCTTAGGAAAAGAAAACGATTCTAAAAATTCCTCATATTGAAATAAAAAACTTTCATATTGTTTTTTTTAATTCTTATGGTTCTTAACCAAACCTAAAAAACCATTCTGTAGAGAACTATCATCAAACTAGGAAAAAATTTATTTACAAGCAAATTTTTTATTTTAAAAATCATAACACTTACTTGCTTTATAAATCCGAAGATTTTCAAATGAAATGTTCTTCGTTTGAAAATTTTATTTTCAAATATTATATACATAGATTATCCCATCATTACTTTAAGATGACATACCAGACAATAAAATTTTATGATTGGAAGATCTCGATATGAATTTTAATATGTAACTTAAAAACAAAATAGCTGAATTCTAGTTGAAATTATTCTTTCAAAACTAAAAAAATACTTACCAAGAAAACGATAAAAATTTATTAATAATCAGCACAAATGATGCTGTTTCAAGTAATTCTGATGATTCTTTATTGTTTTTTTGTTTTTTTTTTTGAATTATATAGATATTCGAAAATGTACACTATTTTATAAAGCAGAAGAATATTCTACAACTATTGCAATTCTGCATGTTCTGAAATCATATTTATTTATTGGAATAAAGTAAGAAATGTTGACCTCACTAAAACTTGTAATGAATTGAAGACAAAAAAAAAATGTATTTTACGGTAATGAACACATCTGTAACAGTATGCGATTCCGAAATCGGAAGTTGTAAGTTTGTTGATAATAGAAGTTAAAAATTATTGAGAAATTTTTCTTCAAATGTTTGTCGTGTTCTGTTTCTGAAAGATTTACCAATGTTCTGGAGAGTTTTTAAGTTCTTCTGCTCTTTCCTTAGGGAAAGTTTGCTTCTTATTTGCTGCTGAGAAAATGGTGTCTTACTCTGCCAATGATTCTGATAGAACTAAATGAAAACTTAATAAATAAAAGCCTGAAATAACTTATCCGCTAGAGGGCGTACTCGAGCCTTGCGGTCGCAAATTGAAAATATATTTGGAAAAAAAAATTAAAAAAAAAAAAAAAAACTCACACACACACAAAAGGGACAAAGAGTCTAACGTATTTCGGAAACGATTTTATCATTTACATATTTTTGAATCTTTCCCCGTTTCATTTGTTTTCTTTGTTAACTTCACACTGGAGTTATAAAAAAATAAATAAATGAGCTAAACGAAGGAGTTTTTGTTTGTGCCTTCGAAACGCTTTAGAAATAAAAAATACTTCAAAGTATTACTCTAAAAACAAAACAAGAAATTTTTAACTCTTTATTGCAAAAAGATGAGTGCAAATTTCGTAAAAAATGCAACTGTCTACAACTTTAAGAAGTCAGCACAAACTTAAATACTTCTTTGTCTCATTTTAAAAATAGTTAAAAAGAAGAAAAAAAATGAAAGTCATTTTTAACAAATTATAGTTATTTCTGAAATTCTAAAAATGACTGAAGCTTCTGAAATATACCTTCCTTTGCACAGATTTCATTGACAGAATTATGAACGTATTTTGTCAGTCTTCTGATTGCATGGAGTTAGGTGATACAAACTATACTTCGGTGACACTGCTAAATCACTTAAATTAAATTTCCCTGCCAGATTCCCGCCTAGTTTATGAGAAGCCAACAAATAAATCTAACGGCAAAAGGCGCCAACGTGTAACAACTATGCGACTCCGTGCGGGCTTTATTTTTACTCCGAATTCATTCCACTTAAAAAACATATCTTGCGAAACGATATTTTCAGTTCGTTTATTTGTTCAAAAACTGGGAAAATTCTTCCCTTGCCAAATCATAAAAGAGAGAAGAGCAAGCGAGAAAATAAAATAATAATAAAATAAAAAAAGAGCATTTGAGTAAACTGATGTTAGGAATACGTGTTTCGCCAATTTGAGATCTCGTTATCTTCTATTTCCGCCCATTTTGCTTCTAGTTTTTCAGTGTTGTTTAAACAAAACCAATTTACTAAAGCAATAAAACTTGCGTCTCCTTTCACCAGAGCGTCCCTTGTTGACGTGAAATATTGTTGAAAAAGAGCGGAGTCTTATTTCAGTTATATATAACAGTAGAGAGGCGGTGTGTCTTCTGAACTGAAAGTCATATCCATTAAAAACTAGTAATTGACAGGCCGTTAACTTGGTAAGAGCAATCATTTGAAATTATGAGAAAATGCTATGCCAAAAGATTTCTTTTTTCTTGTTCTACAAATTGGAAGAGTGAGAAACTCTGATAAGGACGGTAACTGGAAAAGAAAGCATTGGATAAAATAACACCTTCCCTTCTTATACCTCCCCCCCTAAAAAAAAACAATTGAAAAAATAATAACTGATTAGATGGAAAAACCTCTAAAAAGGAAAAGTGTATTTTATATTAAATACATAATTTGATGCTTAGAAATGATGTTTTTTTAATAAATTGATAAACTAGGTAAATATTTTGATGTTTGAAATTAGGTACTTGGTGTGTGAAAATAAATTCTAATTTATAATAATGCTTTCGTTAAAAATATATACATATATTTATTAATATTCCAATTTTAATGCTTATTTAGTTTATTGGGTAAATGCTAACAGTCTTGGTAAAATATTAGTGCATTTTGGATAGTTAAGACACCATCCTGTTTGATATTCTTACATTTCCTTGGAACATAAATTAAATCAGCGATTCTCAACCTGTGGGGCGCGCCCCCTTAGGGGGGAGCGAACACACTCGAGGGGTGGCGCGAGAATATCCAAGAGAAAATGTTATTTAAAAAATTTGATTGACTGACTGAAAGAAAAGCACTCATACACATAGAAAACAAAATACATTCCGACATATTTAATTACTTGTTAAAGTAAAACAACTTACTAAACCAAAACGTAAAGTGGGTGGGCCAAAGGTGGCCGTAGCAAACCTTGGAAGATTTTTTCCTAATTTTCTGGTCTATGTTTCTGAATTTTTTTTGTAGAATCTTACACCTATCTCTAATACATATCACGTATATTTTTAATTGTAAAATAAAATTTCATTTATTTTATATTACAATTTTAAAATTCTAGTTGAGCCTAACGTGGCCCACATGTTCCAATGATGGCCCATATATTGAAAATAATATCTTTTTACTTGGAAATTAGAATGAAAAATGCAAAAAATTCAATCACTACGTACAATGATATTTAAAATTCTTTGCCAGCCTGGCTAAATGATTTTTAATGGTTACAAAAACAGCTTTTACATGTTCTTCTTGTAATTTTTAGTACAGTTATCCACGTTGCAAACATTGTTAGGTTTTTTTGCTTTAAATTTCTGCTCCACAATTTCAATTTTCTACAAAAAGCATTAACTTTATCACTCGTATCCAACATATGTGTATTTGCTTCTTGGAGTTGAAGGTTCAAGTTATTTAATTTCTTGAATATGTCAACCAAGTAACTGAATTTCATCACAAATGAATCATCGCGAAAATTTTCGTTTTCCGGACTGTTATCTTTTTCTAGGAAAATGGTAATTTCTTATCTGAATTCAAAATCAGGTTGCAAAAATTTCTCATGTGTTTACCATATTGCCCCGCAATTAAATAGTAACGCTGAATGTACTGAACCCATGTCTTAACAAAGCGCGGAAAAGATTATCGATTTCAGGGTTATCATTTTTACATAATTTACTTCTGTTACGACCGTAGTTAATACAATATTCAGACCAGGATTCATTTCTGTCGAAGCGAAAGCTTCTCTGCGGATCATATAATGTGTCCAAACGCACTGAAGCGACGAGCACCATCAGTGCATATTCCGACGCAATTTTTCCATTCTTTGTTTGCCTCGTTCATAAAATCATTTAAAATATCAAATAATGCGAGCGCTGCTGTTTTGAGTTCTATTGGTTTACAGAAAAGTAGTTCTTCTACTACTGACACATTATCATAAAATCGAACATTGGCAATTAAATGAGCATCTTTATTACTATCTGATGCTTCATCAAGCTGTATTGAAAACAATTTGTCACCTCAACTTCGAGAAAAGCTGACACTGTACATCTTCAACTATATCACCAATTCGACGAGCAACATTATCATTTGAAAGAGATATGGACTGCAATTGTTTTGAAAAATTATCTCCAAATATAGTTTCTACAATCTCAATTGCTGCTGGCAAAATAAGTATGGTGTTTTACATCTGGCTATTTTATATGAAACTTTGTAAAATCACAGACAAAGTTTCTTTAAAAAATTATTTTTGCTTTTTATATGATTTTAATTTTAATTCGAAGAATTCTATCTGTTTGTTGATGTACTCACTATGATGCGCTTCCAAATGTCGTTTAAGTTTATTAGATTTCATGCTGCCTACGGCCAACATTTTTGAGCAAATGATGCACAGGGACCTTTCTTCTTCATTTACTTCCGTACTGGTGAACCCAAAATTTAAGTATTCTTGAGAATATTTTCTTGATTTTATTTTCGGAACCATGCTCATCTGTGTACTTGTTTATGCTTGACTATTGCCTAATGCTCCCTTACTTCCGTTTAAAAATTTATCCTTGAGTCTGAATAAATATGCTGCAGTGAATATTTAACATGCTGAATTGCAATTAACATGAAAACATACATAACATACACATTGACAATAGATTTGACAGCGATAGAAGGATCGACTCAAACGATACTGGCTGAAATTGAACATTCTCCTTCTTCTTATGGGAAAACATTTGCTCTGCGCATGCTCGAGACGGCATCGGTCGTGTGGATTCCTTTCCATAAATATTACTTATTTTTTCTATCTTTTGTTTGGTTATGCTTCTGTTTTAATTATTTTAATATTCGAAAAAATGTATTCCCTGTTTCAAAATTTAGCTCACTCAGTCTAGGTTAATTTCATCAACGAATTTTTCTACTTTTATATTCTTTTTTAAAGTTATCTCCCTGTTTGGCTTTCATTTCAAATATAATATTTAGATTTTCTCCGCTTTCATTTGCCTTCATATGTTAACGTTGGCTCGCTTTTACTTTTGTTTTGGCAGTTAGTTAAAAATAATTTAAAAACAGAATAAAAATACTTAATATAGATTATTGTTGTATACATTTTATTGCAAGCGGGGGGGCTATGAAAATTATGATTGAAAACTGGGCCGCGAATACTGAAAGGTTGAGAAACGCTGAATTAAATTATTATTTCTTATAATATTTCTACTTCTCTTGAATTATCTTCATTCAGATAAAAAGTAGGTATCTCTTTGTGTATTATGTTACTATCAGAAAAACACGAAGAGATCTCTACTTCTTTTAAAATTATCTTTATTATATTGAAGCAGAGACACTTTTGCATTTTATGTTATTATCAGCAAAATATAAAAAGATCCCTACTTTTATTTTTGTTATTATCTTTAAGGTATTCAATTGGGTGAAAATCGGCAATTTTGAGGAAGGTTTCAAATTTTTCTTACTGTCCACATTTGAACTTTTGTCCATTAGCTTTCTAAATCTCTTTAAATTTGGGTTCGCCTGTTTTTACAGTCACTGTTATAGTTGTTTCTTTGCATGCTGAGAGACAAAACAGTGTAGCAATTTTATATTTTAAAAACAATTTCAGAAAAATGTTGATTTTGAAAAAATCTCTTTACTCGATCACACATTACAAAGAAAGATTGTTGAGGAATTCTTTGAAATATTGAAACATGTTTTAAATTAAAAGCTAGGGCCTAAAGTGAATTCATTATTTATTGCACGCTTTAAATAAAAATGCTTAGATTTAAAAAAAAAAACTCAATATTGAACAATATATTTAATTCCATTTCATTTTATATTTGAAATTTTATAAAGATTTTTGTTCAAAACAAAAATAACTACATTATTGATCGAAAGAAATTATTTTAATGTTTACGCATTACAATTTGTTGTAGAGCAGTTAGCTTTAATTAAAAAATTAGTGCTTGTTATGCTCAATTTTGCCCTTATTTTGAAAAAAATATTTTATAGATTTTTGAGGTTTACTTTAGATTTATAATTTTAAGACATCTGTTTACTGAAATTAAATTAAAAGTTTTAAGACTGTTTTCGAAAAGAAAAAAAAAAAAAATTCTTCGGACATAGTCTGATACCTGAATTTTAAAAAGGAGTAAGTATCTCTTTGTGATCCTAGCTACTATCAGCAGAATACAAATAGAACCATACTCAAAAAAAAAATTTTGGAAGTTGTTGCACATAATTTTAAAGCACATAAATCATAGCTCTGCAGAAATGTTAAGCCTTAATTAACATTAACTACTTTAAAGTTTTTGAATAAGTTTTTTTCGAAACCTGTTTTAAGCGATAAGACTAAGGCGAGCTAGCAATTCGACCTACCGCGTGAATAGCAAAGCACCTGTTCACCTTCTGCAATTAAGCTCGATTTTCTTAATCCACTAACATTCCTTTCGCCAACATAAAAACCCCACTCTGCTATCTTAATAATGCCAATTCTCACGCAAAACAGCTTGCAAAAAGCAGCTGATTCTGACAACACAAAAAAGAAGGGAAAAAAACGGAAAGAATTGCAACGGGGGTGGTTAGGGATCGTAGCACCGGATGAGCAAGAGCGTAATTCACCAAGTTACCATCTCGTTAAAGTCACACTTTTTGCACCCGCAGTCATTCCTCATTTTGATGACTTCGTTAAAGACGATCTCTCCATCATTCTTATTTAGGAAGTGTATGTATTTCTTTTAACGTGATATCGTATTTGAGTCAATATATTTTCAGACTTGACGTACGTTTTTTTGGTTCCGGCGCCATTAGAAAGGAAACTCTATGAAGAGTCAATAAAACTCAGTTTTTTTTTTTTTTAAAGTGATAATAATACAGAAGACTCTAGCAATTCGAACTTAAAGCGGATGGCAAAAAAAACTTTAATGATTCACAGTTTAAATCAACACAAATATTCACTGATTAAAAAACAACAGAAATTATATAACACAGAATTCAATAAGTAAACTTATCTTAAAGTTACCGATTTTAAAAGATGCTCTGCTAGTTGGATAATATTATAAAAAATTATAAATCAATGAGTATGCCGTATTTATGAAAAGTTTGGAGCAATTCAATGATAAGTCACACATTTTCAACTCGTTCAGTAGAGTGTTTTTCGTTTCCATGTTGACAATAAGATGCTTCTGTGAATTATGCTTTATAGAGCCATTCTTTCTTGTAATGCTATGTTACAACAAAAACAAAAATTATTTAGATACTTACCTAAAAGTAATTTGATTTTAAGACTTTTTTTTTGTGAAAAAATAGGTGGGAATTTCAAACTTGTACCTAATATTAATAATTGACCATAAACTTGAACTGCTGTGCTTACATTCAGCTGAATTTATAAATTCTGTGTTGTAACTAGAAATAAACTCGATGAGAAATGATCAATTTAACGAACGCCAAATACAAAAGAAAATATCTATCGATTAGTGTTGGCCTTTTTTCTTGATCCCACGCTTCCCTTTACTGTTACCCATATTTATGTAAACAATGCCCTACGTTGGAATTTTTTTCTGAAGTAATCAGAAAACGGACGCACAAATCATTAAATTATGGATGGAAAAAAAACTTCTTATCAGCATTTAAAAATTAATTAAATTTTTAGGAAGTATACTTCCTGCGGTAAGATTCTTACTATTGTTCTTCGCTATTTGAGTCACTTCGCATCATTATTCTGTGCTTTTTTTTTTTTTTTTTTTGTAATCTAAGACTTAAAAATTCAGACCATTCTAAGTCGCGATCACAGGAATAAATGTTCTCTTTTTATTTCGGAGGAGATTTTAGGGTTAAGCACTAGTATGCTAATTAATTTTTAAGCGTGATGACTCTCCAGGAACTTAGTGGTACTAACGTCCTTTGTTGCCAGGGTTACACCCACTAATCTCCAATTGCCATTGTCTTTCCTGACCAATATTTTATGTGTGAAAAATGAACCCTTTACTTCAGAACTGTGTCACAGAAGGTCTCGGGTTCGTGTTCCGAAGTCGTTGAAGAACATACTTAAAAGGAATGAAGTATGACAAATTTCATTTTTTCCCCTTCTTATTTTGCGTTGTGTAATAAGGAATGAAGAAAAATAAGAATTAGTATCTTTTTAGGAGTTATTTTTGATGATTTTTTATTATTTTTGTTGTAATTGTTAAATTATTGTTTAAGAGTCGCTATATGACAATGTATAATTCTTCAAAACTATCTGAAGCAAGGTAGAGGGTGTGGTTCCAATCGTTTAAGTGGACAAGTTTTTCATTCTCTGTTTGTAATGAACTTTTGTAATTAGTGCAATATGGCAAGATATTATGAACCATTTGTACGCACATGCCTTCAGGTTTTCGCATAAAAAAATAAAGAATGCAAAAATATAGTAAAAAGAGGGCCTCACTGTTCCATCAAACACTATTTAAGCCGGGGGAGGGGGGGTATCGGGTTCAAATCCGGCCGTAAACCTCAATGCAACTTCGTGATGTTCTTCTCTATCTTTTATTGACTGTTCTTTAACTTGACATGGGCATATAAGTCGCACTTTTTAAGGAGAATGAGATTACAAGCCTGCATATTTATATTCATTTATGTATTGTCATATATGTATAACAATAAATAAATAAAATATTATTAGGGGACACCGTGGCCGAGCGCTATCGCTGTGCAAAGCGTGGAGGTAACGGGTTCAAATCTCGCTGTTACTCTGGATGTACCTTCGTGCTTTCCTTCTCTCTCCTTCTAATGACAAATGCAGTGGACTGATCGTTAAGACACGGTTCCCAGCAGATCACCGAAGTCAAGCATCACTGGCTGCGGTCAGTGTGCGGGTGGGTGACCACTTGGATCAGTCTGCGTAGGGACCGAGGGTGTGCGGTATTGGTCCTCGTTAGACTGTTCTACCGTAAAGTGCTCGACTTCGCGTGCAGGTCGTTGGACTACCGAAGCAGGGGTGCCACCCCCTCTGCAGAGGATCAAAATTGTGATGGCATGTCTTCGGATCATCCTCAGGGATGTTTCCCAGACCGTCGCCAATAGCCCATTGTGCAGCTCTAGTGCGACGTAAATTAACTACATCTTTCTACATCTTTCTAATGACAAATGCTTATAAGCCTAAATTGAGCACACGAGCCTGCAAATGTATGTAATTCCAATTACTTCCAATACAATATTGTCCCGCAGTGGACTGATCGTTAAGACACGGTTCCCAGCAGATCACCGAAGTCAAGCATCACTGGCTGCGGTCAGTGTGCGGGTGGGTGACCACTTGGATCAGTCTGCTTAGGGACCGAGGGTGTGCGGTATTGGTCCTCGTTAAACTGTTCTACCGTAAAGTGCTCGACTTCGCGTGCAGGTCGTTGGGCTACCGAAGCAGGGGCGCCATCCCCTCTGCAGAGGATCAGAATTGTGATGGCATGTCTTCGGATCATCCTCAGGGATGTTTCCCAGACCGTCGCCAATAGCCCATTGTGCAGCTCTAGTACGACGTAAATTAACTACATCTACATCTACATCCAATACAATATTATATTTATTTATTGTTATGCATATATAATTACATATATTTATTGTTATACATATATAATTACATATATTAATTGTTATACATATATAATTACACATATTTATATAACTACACATAATTATATATGCAGGCTTGTGTGCTGACTATAAACACGATTTATAAGTGTCTGTCAAGTTCATGAACACACAGCTCAAGATAGAGAAGGACACAACAAAAATGAATCCAGTGTTACAGAGGTATTCGAACCCGCTACCTCTACGCCGCCGAGGTTTTGGTGAAACTACGAGACCACTCGGCAAAGGAGGCACCCAAAGGAATTTATAATAGGGAACGTCTATATTTTTAAAGCTTTTAATTTGTTATGTATTTGTTCCGGGGATTATAGAACGTTTTTGTTTATCCGTCACGTAGTTACGTAAATCAGAGTTTGTGATAAAAATATTGATCATTGTATTTTGTTTGGTGTTTTTATATATGTTTGAATAACTAAAAAATAATCATCGTTCTATTTTATCAAGTGCTTGCTAAGAAATAGCCACCGTTACATTTTATTTAGTGTTTTTTACAAGTTTGAAAAATTGAAAAACAACCATTGTTTTATGTTAATTCTATGCTAGTTATGTCAATTCTACTTTGCTGAATATTTGGTTTTCTGAAAGAAAAGAAATTAAACAACAATCCGGTTTTCTTTGGTAAGCATTAGATGTTATATTTTTAATAATTCTGAGTTGCAAATCAACCATGAATATTAAACGATTCATTCAAGTCATTTTGTCATCTTACAAAGAATAATCTCCTATTTTTTTATTATTATTATTATTTTTCCTAGTATGTCTAAAAACTCTTTATATTGTAATATATATTCCTTCCTTTCTTCCCTTTTTAAAAAAAATTAAAATATTGAAAGGAATTTTTTTTTTTTTTTTTTTTTGTGAAAGCAATTTTACAAATTAAGGTTACTAGCAATCATTTTCTTATTTTCGATATTAAATCGGAATAAAATAAATACCTTTTGACACTTTTTGAGTTAATAATTATTCTATATCAATAAGTTATTATATTGGAAGGTTGCTCTTTTTTTTCTTACCAGATCGCAATTTTGTTTCTTCTTGGATACATAATTTTCTCATCGATTAAATATTGAATAATATTTCAATATTATCTGTGAAGTATAATCATTTTCCTCAATTTATATTTCTAGAAATTTCTTTCAAGATTTCCAGATTTCCTAAAACATGAACTTAAAACTTCGTTACATCCTTAAATCATTTTCAAAGTTACAATATTAGTTATTAACAAATTAATTTGATAATGTAGTTCTCATCTTTATAACTATTTACAAATTGAGAATTTGCATAACCGTAAACGTAATATACTTATTACATTTTCGAAGAGAAATCACACTTAAATTTATATTTCTTTTAAAGTACAATAGATTTAGTTATCAATAGTTATTCACTATTAAAATTTTCAAAAAACTTTTTTTATTAAAACAAATTCCTTTAAGTAATTTTCTGCATATTTGAATTTTTTTCTCTGTGATAGTTGCTTAAAATATGAGAATAGAATACATAATTTGCAAAATTATAAAAGTTATTTTGTAAAAAATATATCAAGTTAAAACTGAAATTATTTTCTTTTTCAGAATGACTGGGCCTAATGGTAAGTCAATTTTGGCCATATTTTTAAGTGAATTGAGCTTTAGTTAAGTTCAAATAACTTCTATATTTTTCTATTTATTGATAAATTAGGTACTACTCATTGCTTTCAGCAGTTTGGAAGCCAGTATTTTTATTATTTATCTGAAGCATTTTTTTTTTTTTTTAAAAATCCTCCACTTTACAGCATTGGATTATAAAATAAAACCTTGAAAATCATTTTTTTTTAAATATAAAATAGGAGTTGTTAGTTTGACTAGTGTTCTTTATAACTGATCCGAGTACTAAATGTCTATTGAAATATTGTCAGTGTATCCATAAAATATTGCAAAATTTTGGATAGTTGTTCTAAAATGGACATTTTTATTATTTAAGTGAAATATTTTTTAATTGCTGCCCTTCTTCAGCATTGGATAATAAAAAAAACTTGAAAATCATTTTTTTTTATATATAAAATATGAGTTGTTAGTGTTTGACTAGTGTTCCTTATAACTGATCCGAGTACTAAATGTCTATTGAAATATTGTCAGTTTATCGATAAAATATTGCAAAATTTTGGATAGTTGTTCTAAAATGAACATTTTTATTATTTAAGTGAAACATTTTTTAATTGCTGCCCTTCTTCAGCATTGGATTATAAAAAAAACTTGAAAATCAATTTTTTTTAATATAAAATATGAGTTTTTAGTGTTTGACTAGTGTTCTTTATAACTGATCCGAGTACTAAATGTCTATTGAAATATTGTCAGTGTATCCATAAAATATTGCAAAATTTTGGATAGTTGTTCTAAAATGGACATTTTTATTATTTAAGTGAAATATTTTTTAATTGCTGCCCTTCTTCAGCATTGGATAATAAAAAAAACTTGAAAATCATTTTTTTTTTAATATATAAAATATGAGTTGTTAGTGTTTGACTAGTGTTAGTGTTCTTTATAACTGATCCGAGTACTAAATGTCTATTGAAATATTGTCAGTGTATCGATAAAATATTGCAAAATTTTGGATAGTTGTTCTAAAATGGACATTTTTATTATTTAAGTGAAATATTTTTTAATTACTACCCTTCTTCAGCATTGGATTATAAAAAAAACTTTAAAATCATTTTTTTTAATATAAAATATGAGTTGTTAGTGTTTGACTAGTGTTCTTTATAACTGATCCGAGTAGTAAATGTCTATTGAAATATTGTCAGTGTATCGATAAAATATTGCAAAATTTTGGATAGTTGCTCTAAAATGAACATTTTTATTATTTAAGTGAAACATTTGTTTTATTTGCTGTCACTTTTCAGTACTGGATTATAAAATAAAACCTTGAAAATACTTTTTTTTAATTATAAAATGTGAGTTGTTTTTCACTAACGTTCTTTATAAATGATCTCGAATGGTGCGCATAATAATGGGTATAGTATAAATGCTATAAATGGTGTCAAATGAAACATTATCTGAGTATTAATCAAACATTGTATAATTTTGGATAGTTGTTCTAAAGCAGAAACTTTTATTATTAAAAAGGAAAATTTTTTTAGAGTCAGTCATTGTGCGGCACTTAATTATGAATTGAAATTTAATAATTGTTTTCATGAAATGTAAGTAAATATTTCGATTACGATTCATTTTAGGTGATTAAATTGAAATTTTTTTAAAGCCGGTCATTTTACAGAAAGGAATAAGGAAATTTAATAAATGCTCTCATGAAATAGAGGAAAATTGCCTAAATCATACCACCTTTAATTTATAAAGAAGCATTGAGAGCCTTAGCGGATAAATTATGATTTTTTTTTTTTTTCTCATGGAGATTCTGGCAGAAGAATCAATTTTCTGTGTTTTATTTAAATTTATTGGTTTTGCAAGCTTTCAATGTATTTCTTAAACATCCTGTGTAAGGATATACCAGAAGTAATTTTGTGTGCAAACTATTAAATACATCAGATAATTGTTAAATTACTTATATTGTTATATTCTACTTATTTCTTTTGAATCCAACTATTGTTTAAGGCTAGAAATAACGTTTTATTAGAAAAGTGACAAAGTTGACTAAATTGTATCTCTTGTAGGCTCCTAAATCGTATCGGTTTAGGAGTAAATTCCATTCCAGGGTCTATTGAAATTCATGAAATCAAATGCATTTGTTATTTAATGAAATGTAAGTTTGCCCACCTGTTCCCGTACAATACAAGTACTGCTTCTGTTGGATGGTAATTTTATAAGTCGTTGAACAGCCCACCCCATTTTGGGTTTACGACTACTATAATGTTCAACTCCGTAGCCTTGTAATTTTGAACCCAATCTAGATGATAAGGTACCTCCTGTATCAAGTTTGGGGAGAAATTTTGCCTCCGTGGAGAACTTTTTGCTAGATTTTTCGTTATATGGAGAGGAAAACCACAAAAATCTCCAACTCTTTCCAGGCGACAAGGGATTCTAACTTATGATCCGTCAACCACTGATGATATTTTACGTCAGCACTCTGGTCGGTGCGAGCCGGATGTGGAATTCGTATCGCCCAGCCATCGCTGGGATTCGAATCTGGTTCGCCTCACTGGGAGACGAATGTTCTATCCCTTGAGCCATCACGGCTCTTGGATGGTCATTTGACTTATTCAAAAATTCTAAACGATTTGGAGTTAGCCAGGAATGCTGTATTAATTACGTCACAGCTACCAGGGCGCACTCTTAACTGTTGGAACAGATCATTTGTAAAGCCACGTAAACTGCATTTAATTCTAACAATCGAAGAGTGATTGCGAAGTTGTCGTTTCCTGATTATATTCCTGATTTCCACAATACGAAGATTCAAATCTGGTGACCGAAATTAACTATGAGGCCGAAACAATTGAAAAATCTGTTCAAGGATTTAAGTACTTTGGTGTGTGGTCCATTGAACCACCAGTTTTTATTGAAATTGACTTTTCGCTAGTTGAAATTCTAATCAGGGAGACGAATCAATCGGATCCAAGTGATGAATCTCCTCGTGATGTGATACTCATACGCCTGTTGGGAATTTAAGAGACCGATTCCTTTTAATTTCCTCAACTGCACTGAAGGTTTCAATGAAATCGATTTCCATGATTCCAAAACTGAAGAGAAAAAAACTTCTATATCTCAAAGAGCAGTAGTTTTAACAAGCAGCCCTCATAAAATAAACTGGAGCTAACGATTGAACTTAAACTCGCCAAAGAAAAAGCTAAAGAACTGGAAATAAATATATAAAATTGGAAAAAATCTATAAATAAATTCTAAAATTTAGATTCAAAGACTGAAATAATAAATTAAACTCAATGTAAACTTCTTCTCGAATTAGGTGTATTAAATAAATAATCTCAAGAAACTGAAGGGGAGAGAAATTATTCGAATAAAAACAACTTCATTGTATTCAAATTTAGGCAGATGAAAAAAAAGTCGACACATTTCAAGCGCTAGAAAATAGGCACCCGTTCTCAAGACTTGCCAGATATGAATGATAAGAAACCAAAGTGATTCAAAATATGACCCTCAAATTTAGCGAGTTTAACTTCACACATTTATTTTCCATTTTTCGTTGGAAACTTTTTTTATTCAAGTATGGCAATTCTTGAGAATAGGCGCCTATTTTTGAGCGCTTGAAACATATCGACTTTTATTTCCATTTGCAAGTTTTTGAAACCATTGAAGTTGTTTTTAATAAAGTAATTTAGGTATTGAAATAAATGATCTAACTAGATGTGACATAAAAAATTGTGCCGATAGCTTTATATTTTATCCGCCGGAGTTTAAGTACCCAACGTGGACAGAAATGTCATTTGGTATCAAGAAATTAATCATATAATATTTGTAATTAAAGCATTTATGTTATTAAAATTTTATTTAATTTAAGAGAGATTTTGATTTAATTTGATTTGAGAGAGAAAAATAAAAGATTTTTTAAGATGACAAATGAACCACCTGACGTTTGTAGTGTTGACTTTGAAAGACTTCTTGGTCATCACATAAATTTGAAACAATTGTGCCACTGTGATTTCCCGATTTCACTTAAAATGCCTATTGCCTTAATTGAAACTGCATTTTTTTAAGTCCAAAATATATTATTTGAGAGTTAGTAAAATTTCGTTTGCATGTCACTCGTTTTAGTCTTGAACCTATGATTAATTTAATTTTATTGTATAATTTATGCATTTTTTCATTTTTTTATAATTCAGAGCAGTATTATCAAAATATAATTAACCTCCAATTTCTTTTTATTAACTTTTAAAATATAACTATATGATTAACTTTTAAAATGTGTTACACTCAATACTTAAAAAAAAAAAAGGCTATGATTAGGTAACTTAATTTTATTCATAAGCAACATTACTTTTTTCACGTTTTGAATAAAATGGAGGAAAAAAATAATATTTAATCAAGTATTTAGTTGAAACTGCAAAAAGGTTATCATGGATTTAGCTTTGTGCAAGCACTTAAAAATTTTATATATGAGTTATTTTCACGAAAATTAAACTAAAAAACGTTTCTTACTTAAATACATTGGTCACTAACTGCATTTTTAGTAATATATTGTTAGTAATATATAACATAAAATGGGACAAAATTTGATTAATCATTTATTTATAATTGTTTCTTCTTCTTATAAGAGTACAAGTTTTTTTAAAAAAAAATCAAAAGTCGTAGTAAACAAAAAGAATTTGGAACTTATTCGCTAGAGCATTATCTATAAAAAATTTCTTTAAAGCTGTTTTTCGAAGGCTCCGTCGTAATATGAAATAATGTGTTTATACCAATAAAGTGCTATGTTTATAAAGGCTGTGAGTTTGCAGCCGTTAACTCATGACTGTTGGGTCAAGTTTATCCTACCTAAAGCCAGTGCTGACCACTCTTATTTTGAAAATGGCGCAAAACGTCAGTAAGGAGAAAAGCCACAATCTTGAGAAAATGAAAAGCGTTTGTGGTTTAATTTTTTAATATTTGGAAACTTACTCCAGTGCTGAATTACCTGGCCTCCTAAAAATTTGCAAAAACTGAGAATACAGCAGTGATTTTCATAATTTTCTTCTAGGTAAAAAAAAAAAATATCTCCAAATCGGCGATTTTTAGAAAAGTTTAAAAACTTTTGAAATATTTAAGTTATTTGTCTGTTCTAAAATCCATATAATTCCTCACAGCAAAATTATATTTATACTTTAAAATCATTCATAAAATTGCATCGATTTCTTCTCTGTTAAGACAACTTAGAAGTTTTTGATAAAATTCTTTGATTTTTTTCCCTTTGGTGCAAGATTCTTCTCTGTTGCTAAGCAACTGAGAAGATTTATATAAAATAATTTGATTTTCCCTTCCGATACCATATTTTTCTATGAGACGTATTTTTCGGCTCGAAATATTGAGCGTTTCATTGTGAGATCTTAAATTATTCTAATACTGAAGTGTAATTATCTAATTGGGATAATTATTTTGTAATCTAAATTAATGAAATAATGACTGATAAACATTTGATATAAAATGATAAGTTATATTTTATTCACATTGATGCAATGATTACATATAAAATGCAATTTGAAAACAAAACCAAAATTAAGGTTTATTACAAGTATGAAAATGATAATGGTATTACATGCTTACTGTAGATGTTGCTCAAATTGCTCTAAATATACAGTTTTTGCAGATAAGTTAATTTAAAAAATGTAAAAGAATTATGATTAAATACAGGAAAATAAATACTTTTAATTTTTCATAGCATTTCTTAAAATAGCAATCAACTTTACATAGAGAGCATGAAAAATGTTACTATTATTTTTAAAAAGAATCATTGGATTTTTTTCAGTTTTCCATATACAAAACGTGTTTATAAAAGTAAATACAGAATATCAATACTGATAGGTTAATGTAGGTATGGAATACTACCACAACACTTAAACTAGATTTTATTTTTGCTTTGATTACTTAAAAAATCAGAATTTTTTTTTTAAAGTTGCTTTTTTTTCCTACATTTTTTTTTCTTTACCAAGGCTTGTAATTTATAATATTTTTAAAATACTTTTAAATAAAAAATTTATTTAAATTTAGATGAGGCATTTAAAGAATAATTCTGATTAGGTTTTATAAAACAATTATGCTATAAAATCTAAATTTTTTTCTTTGAAAAGACTGGGATTTTTTTTTCTTTCAAAAATCAAAGCTATTTAATTAAGTCATTGATTAAAATAAAGCTTCTTTTATAAAGTTTAAGTTATGATTAAATGTTTATAGCTCTCTAATAATTTATTTATTTAACTTTTTTTATTCTATTTAAATTTTTAGGTCTATATGGAACACAAATTATATAAAAATTAATTTGGTAGAACCGTGTGCTATTGATTTGATGAACTAGTAAAACATTGATTGACTGAAAAAACCTGATTTTTGATTCAAATCTAAAATACTATATATTTTGAATAATTAATTTGGTATTATTGTACAAAATTCAAATTTTTAACGTAATGTCAAAACAAAAAGAGACCACCCTATCAGATTTTATTGTAAATATGTAAAGTTTAGTCATCTGCATTTGTTTACAAAAGAAACTATTCACCTTATGAGAATTCAAATTAAAACAAAATGTCATGCTTTATTTTGTTCTTCAAATACTCGTTTTACAATAATTATGCGACTTTATTTATTTTCAAAAATTCTAATCACATACTTAATTTTCTCTTTAAAAAAGTAATTTATATGCAATAATATTGAATTCCTGGATTAAAGTAGATCATGTAATCTGATACATAAACAACATCATGTTTTTAAAATGTATTCAACCGTGATACACAATGTTTTTTTAAAATTTTTTTTTTATTAGAATTACATACCAACAACCTGTGTATTCATGCATGAATTTCGAATAGAATATTTTCTTGCAAGTTTGAAAATATTGCGTTAAAAAAAATACCCATTCTTAATTGCCTAGCATTTGAACGGATTATGCGTAGTACACGAGGCTGTAATTTGATGGAGTTGTGTATTTTCGAAAAAAATATATTTAATTAAGCTTACAAAATTTTCACAATCTACAATCTGTTCTGTTGTATAAATTGCAGCCTATTAATTTTCTTATACCTTTATTTCTTTCAAACAATAATGCGTTATTTTAATGAGAAGAAGAATTTTTTTTTGTGAATATGATTTTAAATAAAGAAAACGATTATGAAAACGAATTTTATAAAGAAAATGTTTATGAAAACGACTTTAATAGTTCTAATTTTTTTAAAAAAGAAGATTTTTCTATTTATTTAAAATATTAAGCTTTTTGATAAATAAGCAGGGTATTTTAAAATACTTTTCGTTGCAACACTATACATCTAAAGTTACAAAAGCTTTATTCAAATTAAGTATGTCTATAGCTATATGTTTAAGTTGTGAAACATAGTTTTATTATTTAAAAAATATATATAATTTATGCTTCCTTCTTTTTGCATTTTAACTCTAAAGCACGTCAGTTTTAAGTTTCCTAGTAATTTTGTAGTTACCAGGAACAAAAAACTGTTAAAAATTTTGATGCATAAATGCGTAAACTTTGACTTCTGTACACTTAAATTTATGAATTTGGTCAGTTATATGCACTTAAATTTTTAATCAGGTTTTTTTCACAGTACTTCAGCACTACCCTATCAGGTTCAGATTTTTGAACGTATGACAAGTACAGTTTGTCTACGCTAAGAACTCTCCCCGCCACAAAGTCTGTGGCAGTTAACTGCTATGGAAACAAGAAGAGCGCATTCCAGGGGTAGCTTCTCTTCACTCTAGGGCTAACAAAACAGACTGAAGAAAAATATTCCCTTTCTGTCGCCTACCCGAGCTAAAACCTGTCCTAAACAGTGACCCCACACCCCTACTTCAAATGGTTGTACCTCGTTACCATAGTCACCACCACGAGTCCAGACAAATGGCTAGGGGAGTTCTTACTTTAGACAAACTATAAAAATATCCTTACATGATTTATTACAACAATGAGTGGTTTGCTTTTTTAATTCAGTTTTTGAAGCTGCAGTAAAAACAGTTTTTGTTCAATTAATATTTTGTCATGTTTTATTGCTGATGATCTGCAACAAAAATCGTGAATTCTTAATCAGATCAACCGGTTTCTGTTCGGATCTTAACACGTGTTATTTGGTAGGATTTGCAGTAAAATATTTTCATTCATTGTCTGTGAATTATGTTTCACCATTATATCATCATTTTTAGT
This sequence comes from Parasteatoda lunata, assembly GCA_949128135.1. Taxonomy (NCBI): domain Eukaryota; kingdom Metazoa; phylum Arthropoda; class Arachnida; order Araneae; family Theridiidae; genus Parasteatoda; species Parasteatoda lunata. Next base: position 22,099,952 of record OX421976.1, read on the forward strand.
TGTGGTGATCTAAAAAGAAAATCGTTAATTCTAAATCAGACCAGACGCTTTTCATTTCCACTTTAAACCCAAATCATTTCTAGAATTTGTTTGAAAGTAGTTTCACTAGATTATTTTAATTGTCACTGGATTATCACTTTTCATTCCCCTTTTTTTTTTCATTTTATTTATAGGGATCGTTTCGAAAATTCGTTCATTCTAAGTAAGATCAACCGGTTTTTCTTTCCCGATTCTAAACACATATTACTGCAAATACTTGTTTTAAAGCACTTTCACCGGATTATATATTTCACTGGGTTCAATTTTATTTCAATTTCACACAATTGATAAAAGTATTTATACAATAGCTTTATAATAATTACCAAGCAACTGCGTGAAATATAAAATTACTTAAATAAAAAGAAAATATGGATACGAAGAACTTAGGGTAATAAAGTGTTAAACCACATTTTTTTTTCAAAAGTGTAATTTTTTTCTTTTTTACTTCACATTGTTTTGTAATATATATATTTTTCAAGATATATTAATTACTTGTTTCTGAAATTTCCACTAGATGGCAGCATAATAGAGAGAAAGTCTCATTGACTACATAGAAATCATGGTGTTCAACCAAAAACGCTTTTTTGAGCTATTTAAAAAATTTTATTAATGTCCTACCCCAAGCCTTTCAAATGTATCATATATTTGTACAATTTAAATGATTTATTTCAAGTTACAAATTTAGTTCTAAAAGTTAGATAATTCTTTCAGTCGTATACTTTTAATAATATACCGTAGTTTTGTGTATTTGTATAAATTAAGTTTATTACATGACAATGGATACAACCTTTTACTTAGAGCAAATAAATTTAATTAAATATTCAAATATTATTAAGTTCACAATTAAGCAAACAGTTCAAATATTTAAAATAAGAATTTGAGTTGGTCAAACTTCATTGTTCGACCTGGATTTTGCTTTAAATATTCATCAAGCTAATTTCACAAACCACCAGAGTCAACTGTAACTGTTAACCCTTTTTGAAAAGTCTATGTACAACGCAGTTTGAAATCACACTTAACCTTCTCTCACAAAAGATAATATTGCAGATGTTCACATAAAATGTGAGAGAAATATTGTCCAGTCTACTCCGATATGTGTATTATTTTCAGTAACACTCTACATTCCACTCATAAAAAAAATCGATGCAAATGTATAAAATTACAACCTTCATGACGAACATGAGAGAAGGTCGTGAAAAGTATCTCAGATCTAAATTGTTACCAAATCTTAACAACAGATGGCGTTAAAACCCATTAGGATGACTCTCTAAGCAAAATACTTTCTCACACAATGAAAGAGAAGACTCATAATGAGATGCAGTTTTATGATGTGGCAAGTTACCCAGCACATAATATGCTCATACGAGGCTATCAGTGCTGGACCTGATGGACATTTCCTAGTTGTAAACAGTTTTATGGCATGGTATTCATGAATGATTCATGGCCACTGAGAAGATGCTCAAGATGGATGTAGGATGTCCCAGGATGTTCAGTCGGAAGATGGAGATGAGGATGTTTGCCGTGCAGCAGGAGTGAAAGCTGAGTTCTCCCCTCCCATCTTTGGTAGATGGTCCATGATCCTTGGTGGTTGTGGCGGCTGACTAGTTGGTCCTACTGGTTCTGGTGAAGGCACTGGACTGAGGCTTGGGGTGGGCGATGTAGGAGGGATGACTCCATTGACGGGCTTCATCATATTCATTCGCTGGTGGCGTCGCCATTTTGCTCGTCTGTTAGAAAACCAGACCTGTTTCAAACAATCAACATAAACTGACTTCAAGAAGAAGATTCAGTCAAAATTTTTGATATTAATTAATATTTAAGTTTGAAAAAGTATTAGCACACCTGCCAATTTCCCTGACCACTGACGGGTGATTTTCACAGGTATTTAAAACGGTAGCATCATTTATAACTTAACATTCGTGTTAAAATGATTTTTGCCATTACAGTACTTAAATAATTCGATGTTACTGTGAGTGACCGAAATTGTTGGTTCACCCGTGAATAATGACAATCGCATTGGAAAATGTCCGAAATATATACTAGGTCTAGTTAATATATACTGTCCGGTATATATTTGCCCGGTATGCCCTACATCAATATTTTTAAGGTTAATTGCCACTACCGGTTTAACCGGCAGTGGCACTGCCATTTAACCGGTACTCTGAACACTGACGTTTCTCTTAATCTCAGCAGATATTAAAACATCGAATAAATATAATTGTATCAACGAACAAATTAATAACAAATTGGATATAACAAATATTTCGGACATTCACCAAAGCAACTATGTGATTGTTGACATTCACCGGTGAAAGTCGACATTGATTTAGGTCATTCACGGTTACATTTATATAAAATATCTGAATCTTAATTTTTAATGCTGACGAGATTTTAAGAACATTTAATTACTCTTAATTGTTATTTAACTATTACTAAAAATAATGAGAGCTGTCAATTACTACACTACAAAATATTTTATAGAGTTGTCGACTATTTAAAACCTGAGTTTTCAGAAATTTTGCAATTTTGCCAACATTTTAAAAGCTTTACAACCACAAAGCTGGAACAAAGTACCTGTAGTGGAAAATAACTTTAAAACAAATTATGTACGATATGAAATATGATTCTAAGTATGCATAACTTTTGATCTAATGATCGGAATTTGACGTTCACGGGGGTGACCTCAAACATGATAGTTAATTAGTGCAGACGATATTTTAAGTAACGAAATCAGGCGCGAAAATGTACTTCCTTTGAAAAATATACCCTTTTTTCAATGTATTCGGATTTCGATCTCTCAAATATATAGGGGATAGCCGCGATGTAGGAAATATGGTTCTCAGGAAATCAATCCAAAGTTTGGACCCCTTAATGTTAATTTTACTTCTTGCGTTTTTCGCCATATCTCGAGATCTTTTAAGATCTTTTATCTTTTTTCTTAGATCTTTTTAAGTGAATTGAAAAAATTTTGCACATAATTACACAATTCGTATACCCAAACATAATTCCATACAACAAATAAATTTTAGTAAATATGTATTGTCTTTCATTACTTTTTATTTAATAATACTTTAAAAGTGTAAGGTACGCAATTTTTTACGCCATTTTGAAGTATGTAATTTTGAATTGGCAAGTAGCATAAGCTCCTACATTTACATTAATTTAAGGATAGTTTTTCAAAAATATTTATTGAAAACAAATATATTAAATTTATGCTATTATGTAAATTTGTATATGTTATTATGTAAATTTAACCCTTCACATTATGTCTCGTCAATGGTTTATAGGTTTCATAGCAATACATCTCTGGAATGTTGCAGTACCTTATGATGAAGTACCTTATTGTGTTGAAGTACCTTAGTTGAGGCACCTTAGTCTCTATATATTACGAACCAGAAATTATAAAAAAAGAAAGGTTTCCATAAAATTATTGTGTTTTTAGTTTATATTACTTGAATAATTATAATTTAATATTAATTAATGCTAATGTATCAGTAAGTGCATTTGATGAAGGAAAAAAAAAATAACCCTTTATAATCCTTTTTTGTAATCAAGTTATTTGCTAATAGAAATATAATAAATGAAATTCCACCTAATTTTTTTTTTTTTTAAAAAAACATCACCCTTTGCTCTTTCTTTTATTTTTCACCGTCTTCTTTCATCATAAAAGGACATTTTATACATAACCCCCCCAAAAAAGGACATGGTAATGTTTGTATATTTGTTTATAACTTCTTTTCACTCCAACTGAATAAAATGCATAAAACTAATAAATGTATGAAAGAGGACAATAAGGTACATCGAATGAAAAATGGCGGCCGACAGAGTGCTACGCAAGAAATAAGAAAAACTTGCTATATCATTGCCCATCACATAATGGATTCTCAAATTGTGAAGAATGTGTTTGCATTGCTTTCCATGGAACATGAAAAAAAAAAGACCTTACGTTTTGTGTATATAATATGCATTAGGCAGAACCATTGTTGGCAGACTTTTTCTTTTTTCCTACATCTAGCTACCTCTTTTCATCAGTATTATTATTTTATTATTCATTCTCTATTCTGTGTTTTCTTCTCTTTTTTTTGTATCCGAGTGTTCCAGTTTTTTTCTTTTCCCTTTTCCCTAACAGCAAGCTCTCTTGCAAATGTAATCCAATAATCACCGCCCATATCTGGCAACGGCGCTCCTGAATAAACCATCAGAGTTGAGTTGTGCGCGAGCAGGCAAGCAGCTATACGGTCGTCTGCGTTTTCCCGGCAGGCCCCACCCGTAAGACAGACACATCACATGCATGGGCTCCACGCCCACAAAAAGCAAATGCACTCCCTTTCATTTTTACTCCGGAACCAAGAAGAGGAATAAAAAAAAGAGGCCTTAATACAATAAAAATTGGAAATAAAAAAAATTAGAAAACGATATCAGAAAAGAACAAAAAAGTAAATTCTACTTTGGTTACATTGAACGTTGCCATGGGCAACTCTGCGCGACCACTTAACGATAAACCTCAAAACCCACGTGATATCATTTTGGAATACTACTGGTAGATGGATGTGACAGCCACGCCCACGATTATTCATGACGTCACTAATAGTAGCTCGTTAAGAAGGTAATTACTCATACACAAAGACTAGTTGGGAGGAAGAAAAGTATTTTAGTCATTACTGTGCATTAATAATGGCTTAAATCGCCCACTATGCGGCACTGGTCAGTGCCACCAATCGGTGCGTGAAGGGTAGCACATGGGAAAAAAACTAACTAAACTCAAAAATGATTGTTTATGAACACACGTGAGAACATGCATCTGCCTGAAAAGGATGTAGGCTACAAAATGTATTCTGACTTATCTAATACTGAAATGGGGAATCGGACCTAAAGAAGTTGCGTGATTTTTGTTTTGAGGGTAGAGCTCTTAGCGTGACGATAAAAACTACGAAATTTTAAAGGACCAGTACATAAAAACACTCCGAATAGGATATTGCGTTTCAGTTGAACATTGATCGTCGATAATTTAAAATTTTGAATAAAAATATAATATAAAGATAAAAAAAAATATGGACTAAAATATAAATCTTATTTAAATATTTAAAAAAAAAAAAAATCATTTACATTAAATTATCGACTACATTAAATTCCAACTTATTGTATTCCAATAAAATAATATAATTCCAATTTAATGCATTCCAATATAATAATAAAAGCGTCAAAGAAAAGCAAATATAACAGAACTAAATTTCCTCAAACATGTTCCAAAATATTCTATAGAATAAATTTTACGAGAATAATAAAATTCTTGCAAAATTTATTAGAGAGCACTGATTACTGATTTAAAATTTTTGTTAAGCACTTTCTAGTAAGTGCATTAAAAATAAAGGAAAATCAAAAGGACTATAGCAGTGGTTGTAACTTCTTCCAAAGATTAACTCCAAATTATTAACTCAACCCGATTAAATTAAATTAAAAGATTAACTCAACCCCGAGAGGCAACAGGACCCACAGGAACTCTTGTAATATTTTTTATCAAGCTTAGTTTGTAACTTCCTCTGATTTCGCTACTTGGAGCTCGTAATGACATTTCTGCTGACTCGCGAAGCATAGCCAAATCCGGCTGTTATGCTATTCAATTCTTCATCTAATCCAATTAGTCAATTTCGGAAATATTGCTATGAAATTCTACATTTTATCTAATCTGAATGATCAATTTTGACTGTGGTGCTATGAAATTTTGCATTTTATCTAATCTAAATGGTCGATTTCGGAAAAGAATTGGTATTTTAAATTGATCTCATCTTGCTAATTTGGCCACTCCCCAATGGTAGTTTCAAACAGCTATTTATTTATTAAGGAAAAAGTAACGAACTCAGATTACTCATAAAAATTGTTTCCACTATTGATGAACCATAAATATTAGGCGAAGTGCTGTACCTTAATAAAATATAAAAATTGAACCATATTTTCATTCCAGATGATTCATAATAATAATGTTATCAAGCTCTTAAGGGAATATTTTTCTTTGATAATAGGCAACAAGTATTTTTATTTTCATCCATTTTAAGAAAAAAAAAATGAGTTACATTTTTTTTTAAAATTAAAAGTAATCAAATGCGTAAAAAAAATTCAGAATCCTTTTTAATTTCATTTGCTTTTAAATTGCAAAAAAGGTTTATTCGTACTTTAACGTTAGCATACTTTAAATAATTTCAAGTACAGAGATTGAATATCATTTAATTTCAAATAGTAGAGAAAAATATTATCGCCGAAGCTCAAAACCCGTTTATATGCACATAACCTAAATAATACCTAAATAAACTAGGGTGATCCGTTCAAGTGCAGAATTAAGAGTTTTACTCAATTTAACTAAGTAATGTGCACATTAAGGGTCTCTGTATCACTTAGTTCAAAATCAACTAATTTGATGATTATTTTATTGTATTGACTTAATTTTTAAGATACTAAAAATTAAATAGTACTTTATATTTATTTGAATTATAAATATTTTGGATTCCAAATTAATTTCGTACTTTATGCTAAAGAATGTTTATAATTATATTTGAACTCTAACAGGCATTTTAGTTTTAAAAAATAAGCATTTTGAATTGGAATTTTATGTGATTTCAAATTGTAGAAAGGAATTATACGTACTTGAACTCTAGCTTCAGATAGATTAGTTTTTGCAGCTAGCCTCTCCCTTGTACTGACACAGGGATAATGTGTTTTTTCAAACTCTTCTTCGAGAACTTCTAACTGTTCAGGACTGAAAGTAGTGCGATTTCTACGAAACTTGGGCCGATCACCGGAATCAGAGCTTGCACCATCATCTAAGTCCTTATCTATTGGGAGTAAAAATTGAAAAAGGATCAGTTTATAGACTCAATTGAACAAAAAATTCAATTAATGAAGTAATTTTAAGAAAAAGCGAGTGTTTCATAAGAATGTGTTTTCTCAGATTTTTAATGTATTTTAAAAGAATTTTTAGGATTCCAGATAGGAAATTTGCAACTATGCATTAATGTAGCTATGTGCAACATTTTAACTATGGATCTAACAAGATGAAAGCGAATTTATTTAGCAAACTTAATAAACAATAACTATTATAACCAAAATTGTGTAACTTGTATAAACCATAGCAACGCATAAAGTTATTTAAATGCAAGAGAAAATCCACAATAACACGCAAAAAATATATGTTACAGGAAATATTTATTTTCATGAAAAGTTTTTTTAAAAAAAACTCAAAAATCTTAAATAAAACATTAAAAAATTACATAAAGTATGCCTGAAGAAAACCGATCACAAATAAAAATTCTGCAAATTGTATATTAATGTTGTAGTGTTCACTGTAGGTAGGATTTTATTGTTAACAATTCTTTTAAGAAATGGCAGAATATTGGAAGGAAAAAAAAAGAAAAAAAAAAGAATTTATGTTACAAGAATCAAGGGTTAATTATCATTTAAATTGATAAAAACCATGAAAGTTATATACTTGTAATTTTTACAGTAATATTTATTTAATATCAGTTTTATAGTAAATATTACCGTAAAAATTACAGTATATGAGATTTTTTGTTCCATAAAATTTTACGAGGAAAAGTACCTTAAATGCTGGTACTTTTAACCGTAATTTGATCCGGAAATTTTTACTGCGTGTTTTTTATGTATATATTTTGAGCTATATTAAAAGCGTATGCATTTTTAAGATTTTAATAAATCAAATGGAAATTAAAAGATTTATAAAATCCGTGAATAAAGAAAAAGTAGAGTAATCTTGTTTAAAATTTTCTATTGCATATCTATATCACTTATGCACCTCGGTGTAAATAGAACTTCTCTTTTAATTTAATTTGTTTATTTATTTTTCATTTTCATGAGTTCCAAAGATATTGAGAACTACACAAAAAAAAAAAGAACATTGATATGACATTTATGGGCGCGAACCGTAGACCGCTAAACTATTTAGATCATTGCATTTTCCAGATTGAAGCAACGTTCATGTTTTGAGGGTTGCCCATATTTTGGCGTTTGAGTTTTTAACCAAATCTCTTGAAAAAGATATGTTTGATACGTTTTTTTTTTTTCTTCCGTAACTGAAAACAGTATCTGCACAAATTAATTAGTATATTTAAGTTACACCATTGAACCACTAAGATTAAATCTTTGTACATAAGTCCGATAAATAGATCAAAAGTTGTTCAAGGTGTTCGTTTTTTTATTTTTCGCTCTGTACTGTTGCTTTATGAGACATAATAATTTTGTTTTTAATTTTTGGAACGTGCTCCTATATAATGATGGAATATCTTTGCCGTGTTTGTTAATCTTACCTTGTCTAGCATACGAGAATTTTCAATCAGTTTTCATAGAAATCTAACATTTATACAATACATTCAGAAATATCTCAATAATTTAACTCACTTCTCACATTAATCGATTTTTTTCATAATATTTTACTCTGTTACGAAAACGAGGCATGCAGTAATTGCAATTCTAACGAAAAACAGAGCAACAAATGAAAACGGTGCTTTTTTTTTTGTGCCAAAGTCGATGGCAGAAATACATTTTTAATGCATTTGGCGTAATTTATTTCAAAATACCAGTCGCTCCTCAACGAAAGGCTACACCAAGTTTCGCATTGATAGCTGATGAAGTATTCATGGGCAATTCCAAACTTTCTCATCTATTATACGTGGTTGCTACGAGCAACTGATGATTTGGCTCGAATGTAAACACATGAAACGAGAAAAAGATTTTTTTTTTATTATCGTTAATTCTTTTTTGGATTAGTTAAAGTTCAGTTGTTTGTATCGAAAACATGTTTGATATTTCGAAAGAAGCCGACATTATAGGTTCTATAAAATGTCAAATTCAAACAAAGTTTCGTTTTTATACGCGTTTCTGAATTCAGCAAGTTGGCTTTGATTTTTTTATTTATCCGGCAGACGTATTACTGAGTATTTTTTCTTTTCGTGTTTTTTCTTACAAACGAAACTGCTTTTTTTACGGTTCTTTATGCAGCAGTTGGGCAATTACTGCGAGTGTGGCGTCTAGATTTTGGTTTTTCTTAGAGTTGACAGATGTGAAAGAGAAGTTGCTTCAGTCACTGAATTTCCCACGACTTGGCGATAAATTTAAATATCTTTCTTATCCCGCCTCCCCTTTCTTTCTTTTTTAACAAATCCGTTGCTTTTCCATCAATATGACATTGAATTATTGCAATACTTTTTGGATATTTTTTGTTTGCTATTCAATTTTTGTCAAAAACTGTCATTACAACTCAACTCCAGATAGTGTCACAAAAAATTTTTTTTTTTTCTTACGAGAGCGTCAATTCAGTCATATATTTTCGGAAATATTTGTGTATTTGAAAAACATTTTAAAATTTCATCACATAATCTAGTGACAATCAATATTTTCATAAGAATCGCTAATGGAGCAAAAAGTATAACATACTGATATAAAAGAAAATGCATAAATTGCAAAATAAATAAATTGACATTTGAAACAATTGTTAGCGTATTCTTCTCTAAAAAATGTAATCTCATTGCTCCTGTCTTTTATTTTTTATAGTTTTTATTTATGCTTTGATTAAGCAAATATCTTTGCGTATTTTAATAATAAAGCACCATGAGAATCCTTCATATTAAATTTTGTCGCTGAATGAAACATCACTTTCTTTAAAAAAAGAAAAGAAATAGAGAAAATTATTTTTAAGAAATCCTAGATATCGCATTGACAATTATTAGAAATACAAATTTCTATGTTACACTAACAAAATTATAACTAAAATGTTTATCTTTAGTTTTGTTAATTCTACAGTGGTGCTGATAGAAATGAAATAGTGGCATTCAACTAACATGCAACAATGTGGCGTGACGCTTAGAGCTTCAAACTAATATAATATTTAGTATATAAAATGTCTTTGAATGGGAAATTCTTCACAAGTCTAAGCAATTAAATCTTAACAAATAATACTCTATTAATTGTTTTAAATCAGTTTCTAAAACAATACCACCTAAAAAAAGTAATATAAATAAGTTCATGTGTATTGCAATTTGCTTCCTAAAAATACGTATGTGCAATTGCAAATGTACATACGTACGCACCATTGTTGAACTAGTATTATGATTTTATTGCAGGATGCAGTATTAAATTATACAACCACAACTGAAATATTTAATTCTATTTTTGTCTCAATTCAACAATAATACTAGTTCAACAATGAAAATTGTGATAACATTTTTGTCTTTCATTATTTTTCAACACTTTGACACCAATAGCTTTAAAACTGTTACTGTTTAGCGAATAAATTGTCTTGCGGGAAATTGCCCAAAAATCAAATAACTCTGAACAATAAAACTCACACCTTAATAATATTCTATTAGTTGTTTTTAGTTAGATCAGCCCCTAAAACAAAACAAACCGCCTGAAAAAAAGTAATATAAATAAGTTCATGTGTATTGCAATTTGCTTCATAAAAATATAGGTTTACATTTGCAAATTATTTTATGGCTGGATGTAATATTAAATGATATAACCACAACAGAAATATTTAATTTTATTCTTGTCTTAATTTAACAATGATACTAGTTCACAAACGAAAATTGTGATAACATTCTATTGTCTTTCAACAATGTGGCACCAATAGCTTTAAAACTATTACTGTTTAACGAATAAATTGTTTAACTGGAAATCGCACAAAAATCAAATAACTCTGAACAATAAATCTCACACTTAACAATATTCAATTAGTTTTTTAAAATTAATCTCTAAAACAAAATGCCGAATATGCTAATGAAAATAAATTAAAAAAAAGATCAATTAATTATTCGAACAACTATGTTACGAATTGAATTTATTAAGCCACGACTAATAATTAATATTAATTATCCACAACTTAATCCCATTCTTGTCTCAAATTCAAATGGCAACCGAAGTGACATTCCTCTGTCTTTCAACAACGTGCCACCATCAACTTTAAAGCTAATGCTATTTAAAAAAATAAATTGGAAATTCCTAAAAAGTCAAACAACCCTGAACAATAAACCTCAAATTCTTAATAAACAATACTCCATTAACTGTTCTAGACTAATCTCCAAAAACAAAACTCTGCTAATGAAAAGCAAAATAATAACAAGTTCACGAAAAATGAAGCATTTGCAAATAAAAACCATTTCCATTTTAAGCTAACTGACTCTGTGGAAGACATTAGACAAGATTCGCCAAAGAATAATCTTTAAAAGAGAGTCACGAAAAACGAATACCTTGCAAGAATCAAGAATTTATGAACACTACCCTTACGTAACCTAATTTTACATTACTTTTTTTATTATTTTTTTATTTTATCGAATTCCATTGCGCTGTAGCAGTTCACAAAGTTAACTTCCATCGGTCGGCAACAGTTCTACAAAGCAAATGTTCATTAGTAACCGCCGTTCTGCCAAAGATAAAATGTCAAACGAGCCTGGCGATTCAATTTAAGTCATCTTACTAGAAGCATTACCATAGAAAATGGGCAATTGTACTTTAAAGAAAACAGAAAATTCATTGAAATTTTCACGGAACTTCACATTCCTAATCAGATAATTGCTTTAATTGCAAAATTCAAGAGGGAAAAAAATGGAACCCCGAACAATAAAGAACGCGGTCCCATCCAGAGATAAAGTCATCAGAAGTTGGCGATAGTTAGAAGACATAAAAAAAGATGAGATAAAAAAAATTTCTTTCGGCTTTTGGGGTAACACATTTTTTACCCACATAGAGTGAATAAGTATACCCTTAAAATCGCATTGGAGCTTTAATCTAGAGTTAAATATCAACGTAGTCAACACTAAAGCACACCGAGCTATTAGATATAAGCAGGGAGGCGGCAAAAATCGTGCAGTGCGTCCCAGCAAGGTCTTGAGTAATCTTCATGCTAATGTCCCACCCCCCGGGGGCCGTGGAAGCTTAATTAAGATGGAAAAAAGCGAAGTATAAGAATTGAAACAAAAGAAGCCGAAAGCAGTAAACATGGAAGCAATCAGAGCCCTTTAGAATTGACTTCAATTTAGTTTTATGAGAAATTAATTGTTTATCGTTTGCGAAAAATTGGATGAGATCGCCGCTTGCCCAGACGTTCCATCGTGTTTTCTGTTATTATCTTTAATAACTTTATTCTTGGCGGAATATTTTAATTTCTCGGGATTAACAATATTATTTTTTGCCATTATTGTAACAAACTTCGTGATTTTGTTCTTACTAGGTGAAAGACGTTTTCGTACGATCGGCGCCAGCGAGGTTTTGTGTGAATCTTTTCCTAAAGACGATTTTTGTGGCTTTTTTTATTTTGATATTTATTTTAACTACTAAAGTTTTGGAACAATGAGAACAATAAAAGTAGATTATTAAGGGAATATTGATGAAAGGTGACATCCAGATTTCAAGAACTTCGTGCTGTTTTCCTGATCTAGAAAGAGAAAGTGCCGATTTTTGGCGAATTATTTTTCTCACTTGAATGAAATTTTCTTAGAGCACTTAGGTTTATTTTAAAGTTTATTTATAAAAGGCGAATATATCATTTTATTTAAAAAAATTAATTTAATAAAAATGCATTTTATTTATCGATAAGAACACTAAAATTATGCATACATTGTAAGGATAATTTGATATTTTCCAGTTGAAGTTTTTTAATTGTTATTTTCATATTTATATAACTGCAAAAGCTTTGAAACAATAAAAATAATAAAAGTAGATTATTAAGGGAATTTTGATGAAAGATGACATGCAGGTTTCAAGAAATTCGTATTTGTTTTTCAGATATAGAAAGAGAAAGTGCCAATTTTCGACTAATCATTTTCTCTTTTAAAGGTAATTTTAGTAGAACACTTTGTTCGATTTTAAAGCTTATTTATAAAAGGCAATTATAAATTTTTTTTGAAAAAATAAATTCAATAAAAATGCATTTTGTTTATTTGAAGGAACATTAAAATTTTAAATAAAAGTGTTTCATTCGTCTCAATATCTAGTTATTCTTCCCAATACATCTGGCATTATAACGATAATTTGTATAATGTGTGAAAAGTAAATTTTTTTAAAAATGAGTTTTAGAAAAAAAGTTCACAAATATTTAAATATTGTTAAGATAAATTAATAGTTTGAGGTTAATGTTTCTTAATTTATATTCTTATATTTATTTAACTGCTTAAATTTTTTAACAATTAGAAAAGCTAGATCACATTTTATCAGGAGTATTTTGATCAAAGGTTACATTTATATTTGAAATATTCGAGTGGTTTTTCAGATTTGTAAATTGAATGCGTCGTTCTGCCAATCATCTTTCTAAATATTCGAATACGTTTTTTTAAGAACATTCAGTTTGTTTTTATAGTGATTATTGTTTAAATTTAAAAATAAAGCAATTTTTTTAAATCAAATTTAATTAAAGTTCATTTTCTTATCTCTAAAGACGTTATAAAACTACGCAAACATTCTAAAGACATTTTTTAAGAAGCCGTTAACCACTTTCAATTTTTTTAAAAATTTTTTGATGTTTTTTTAACTATTCAAGTTTTTGAACAGTTAAGGAACTAAAAGTGGATTACTAAGAAGGAGTTTGGCATAGTGGGACAGTCAGATTTGAAAACTAAGAATGGGAAGATACTATCTTTCTTCCAGATATTCATCTCAATTAGGAATAAGATTTTTTTAGGGAATTTAGATCGATTTTTAATGCTTTCAAATTGAACAGTGAACAGAAATATATAAAAAAAAATTATAAAAAAATTCATTTATACTCTTTTTACATTTTTAAGAAGGCTTAAATGATATAGATACTGGGAATATTACTTGTACAAAAATTAAATTTTTACACATTACAACATACAAATTAAGAAAATTTTTAATGTGAAATAAAAAGTTCAAATAATGATTTCATTTTTTAAAATTTATCTATTTTGTGAGTTAAAGAAATTTTAATGATGAATAGCTAAATCTCTAAGATCTAAATAACTGAAAATTAGTGTAAATTTTAAAAATTATTATTTGCAAGATTTTACTTTTGACTCAGAAAAAGACACCGGTGTTTCACGCTGCATTTCATAACCATAAACTATTAAAATGTTAAATATAATATTCTTCACTTATTTTGTCCTAAATTAATACAAAATAATGAAAAAAGAGTAGGAAAAATATGTTTAATAAAAATTCTAAGTCTGAGGGTTAATTTTTCCTCTTTTTTTTTTTTTTTGTTAGTCTATAGATTTTCAAAATTAGCTTTAAAAATACATCTTCAGTTATACGTACCCATAGAGCGCTGGTCTCTTAGACTATTTAAACTGGATAAAGATGATGGATCCACTGGCGATCCAGTCGCCAGTGGTCCGGCATGAAAAGTAGGCCAGATATGGGGAGTAGTAGCTGCTGCTGCGGCTGCCGCGGCGCTCCAAGGAAAAGCGGCGGCAGCAGCGTAGGGATGGTACATTCCATACCCGGCTGCCCGAGCGAATTCCGCGGCAGCTCTTTCTGCCGCTCGATTCCTTAGGATTCGATTAATGGAACTAACGCTAGGTGCCGTGCTGTTTGTGCAAACTCCTGAAACAAAGAAAAATATTCCAATGTAAAATTATTTTGTAAAATGAAATGTTCAGAGCTAAAGATACAGTGATTAAACCTAAAGGAATAATAGTTTAATTTCGATCCAACCCAAAAAGGCATTCGAAAAAAGTCAAGCATTATAAAACAAATTAAATAGAAATATGTTACTGTTTCCGCTAAAGAGTTGAAATAAATTATTCTGTAGATTACTTAGTCAACAAGCAAATTAACTAGCATGTTCCATTAAAATGTCAAAAATTATTTAATTTTTAAACTACTGATCTGCAAACTAACGAAATAATCTGAAAAACTAAACGAACTGAGGGAAAATCGGTGTTTCTTTTATTTATTTATATATATTATTGTTATTATAATTTTTTTTAAAGATTATTATCAACAGTCTAACGAAACTAAGCAACGAAAATTAGCGAAACATTCTAACGAAATCAAAACCCACAACATTTATGTAACTATCATAACGTATTTTAATTGATGAAATAAATTGAGATATCTTCTATAGAAATTAATTATTAAAATTAATTTCTATAGTCAACTATAAATTATTAAAATTAATTTCTAAATAGCAATTTGTACGAGAAACTGCAACTTAATCAACAAATTCTTAAATTTTTCACAGCTTGCTGAATTTTTTCATTTTTTTTTCCTCCGTGACGTCATTTTTTCACAGCATCTAAAGCTTAAATCGAATAATTACGTTATTATTTTTTTTATACTTTGTTATTTCCTGAATTTTATCCTCTTCATTATTACTATTAATAAGGTAAAAAAGTCATCAGAAGTTAATTTCAGAAAGAATTATTCCTTTATCCATAAAAAAGAAGAAGAAAAAATTCTGAAGGTCCTGGTAAAAATCAAAATCCCTTCATCCGTGCCTAATTCACGCTTTAAGAAGAAACGAAATTGCCTATCTGCTATAAGCCACCCACCCACACCGATCGACAAGTAAGCGAGTGTGAAACTATCAAACAGAAGGGTAAAAGAAAATTGATATCACCACAGTTTTCTTTCTTTTCTTTTTTTTAAAAAAAAAAAATATATATCGTCTCTGGGTTTATTCGCCATTCTATGAAAACTTTTGGTTCCAGGTTGGTAATTCCAATTGTGAACAAGGCCGGATATCAAAAGTTTTCTAAAAAGGCAGGTGCTCATTGGGTTTATTTTCCCTTTTTATTCATCGTCTGCTCACAAATCGCATCGTCTGTGTCATTATTTAAAGCTTAAAACTTTTAAGCAGTCTTTTTTTTTTTTATTCTCTTTTTTTTTTTTTTTTGGAACGATTCGTTCTTTTTGTAATCCACACCATCTAAACATTCCTGTTTTTTTGTCAGAGTATAAAAGAGGTGTTTTGTAAATAGCTCTGAAATGCTGTTACCAAAAGAACTGGTAAAAAAAGCTATAAAAAAAAAATATATGCTTTGATAGTAATACTTTATTCTTTATTTCATTACGTTTGTCTGATAAATAAGAATTATAACTATATATTTTCATGATATTTATCAGAAGGAAAGCACGTGATTAGTTTTTTTTTTCCAATGAATTCTATATTACATATCGCTCATTTGGTGAAACGATGACTTAACTGCAAAATCAACCCAAATAAAGTAAATATCAGTTACGCCATTGTTTCACCAAATGAGCGATATATGCAGAATATATACACTATAGATACAGAATAATGTAAAATGTAACCGGTTGCATGCAATCATGGCTACAATTATTATTATTATCAAAATTGAATACAATCAAGATAGTAATTGCTATCGAAATTGAACATAATCAAGATAACAATTTTTATCAAAAATAACCCAGTCAAGATTACTATTATAATCAAAATTTACTAAACAATGAAAGTCAAAATCAAATGAAATCAAGAACACAATTATAAAGAAATCAAATGAAATCAAGAACACAATTATAAAGAAATCAAATGTAGTCTAGATTGCAATTATAATCGAAACCAAAAGTAATCAATATCGAGATTTTGAAATCAAGTAATCAAGATTATAAAGTAAGATTATCAAGCAATCAAGATTATAAAGTAAGATTATCAAGCAATCAAGATTATCAAGTAATCAAGATTACAATTGTAATTTAAAGCAAGCGCAATTAGTATAACAATTACAGTTAAGCAGTCAAAATTACAATTACAAATAAAATCAAACATAATCAAGATTACAATTATTATTAAAGCCAAGTGTAATCAAAATTACATTTATTATCAAAATTAAACCTAAACGTAGAAATGCATTTAATTTACCTTAACAAGATGGCAAATATATACCAAAATTTTTTACTTGTAGACATCCGGGATTTATGATTTGAATCATTTGTGCAATAAAATTTTACCAACAGAAAGAATATGACATCTGGGCTGCTGACAGTTTTATATTATAAAAAAGTGAGCGCTTTCCCCCAAAAAACTACATGTTTTCAATATTGAGCAATATTTGATCATTGCTGAGTTATTCTCTGTTAGTGCGATTTCCAGTTTTAGTGGGAAAGAAAAGGCAGCACATTATGCGATTAATTTTTCGATCACTTAAGGATTTTCTCTTTTTTTTTTTTTTTTTTTTTTTTTTTCATTTTAGAATTTTTATTTCATTTTAGAATTAAATTTATCTCAACAAAGATGCAGGACAAGATTTTATACATTACATAAAACAAAATGAAGTAAAATGTTCTTAATTACAATTTTAAAAGACAATTTATAATGATCATTCTCTTGTTTACAAAACTTTATTTCAAAACTAGGACAAAATATATGGAAATGAAAGAAAAACGAACGTGCAATAAAAATAGACCAGAAATCGAGTTTAAAGTTCAAATTCTCTTATACAATAATTTCAAATGCTTCTAAAACATTAATCGCTTGTGCTTTTTTTTTTTTTTTTTTTTTTCCTTCTAAAAACAAAAGTCTAAGTTTCATGCAAATAAGCCTTGGAAGAAGAAATTAAGCACCAAATATAACCAAATTTGGTCACATTTGCATTAAACGGTCAATGAGAACTTCGAAAAAACACTCATTCCAGTAAAAGCAGGGAAATCATTTCCCGATACAGTAAAACTTGTGTAAGTTGACCACTTCTGGTGCATTGTTTTGGTGTTCAACTTAGACAAGTGGTCAACTTATAGAGGGGGCGGGTCATTGTTTACTTTTTCATTTCCTATATAATGTTGCTATATATTAAAACTTTTTTTTACTTGACTTAAAAATTTTATTTAGCAAATAACCAAATGAATATCTTAAGAAATGTGTTTAAACCTGAATGAACTTCAATTTTAGACAACTTAGACAAATGCTTCTAAAACATTAATCGCTTGTGCTTTTTTTTTTTTTTTTTTCCTTCTAAAAACAAAAGTCTAAGTTTCATGCAAATAAGCCTTGGAAGAAGAAATTAAGCACCAAATATAATCAAATTTGGTCACATTTGCATTAAACGGTCAATGAGAACTTCGAAAAAACACTCATTCCAGTAAAAGCAGGGAAATCATTTCCCAATACAGTAAAACTTGTGTAAGTTGACCACTTCTGGTGCATTGTTTTGGTGTTCAACTTAGACAAGTGGTCAACTTATAGAGGGGGCGGGTCATTGTTTACTTTTTCATTTCCTATATAATGTTGCTATATATTAAAACTTTTTTTTACTTGACTTAAAAATTTTATTTAGCAAATAACCAAATGAATATCTTAAGAAATGTGTTTAAACCTGAATGAACTTCAATTTTAAACATATACATAATTCTAATATTTAACTAACTTTTATAAAAAAATTATTTCGTTAGTTATGCATGTGAAGTGTTTAATAAAAATAATTTCTTAAAATATCAAAACACGAAGACATGTAATTTGAAAACTTTAACAAAACAAAATTATTTTAACATATTAAAATTTATTCTGTTATTACTACACTTACTATCTGCTCACTATTGCAACTGGAATAGCAACTTTTCAACTAACACACCTGTTTTCAATGAATGAATGGAAGAAATGGTTAAAAGCTGCCCCCCCCCTACAGTTTCCCCAGATGGTCAACTAACAAAAGGGTTTAGATTAGCTTTTTACACTATTTCACCAAACAAGTGAAATTTTAACATACATTGCAAAATGACAGAACATTTTCTGAATTTTTTTTTTTTCTCTGGTCAACTTATGAGGGTTTTAGAATAGAATTTCGTAATACTCCTAGACAAAATTGACTTATTTCAGTGGTCAACATACAAGATAGACTGGTGGTCAAGTTACAAAGGTTTTGCTTCTTTATATTATATAGGAAAATTCCGTTCTTGACAATTGAGGTCAACTTATGCAGGTGCTCAACTTACAAGGGTGGTCAACTTGGCAGGTTTCACTGTATGTTGTTTCATACATAATCCTATACCAAATAATTACTTTATGAACCAATAAAATATTGACGATGTTTAATTAAAAATTGTGTAAACTAACTTCTTCCGCGAGTTTGGAGGAACTGTTCTGCACATGAATTGAACCACAATTTAAAACATGTTAAATGATCATAAACTTTAATAATTCTCTGATGTTTAATCATTCACTGAACTTTAATCATTCAAATCGTATAATGTTTGCAAAAACGGTTTACCTCTGCAAAATCCATGATTTTTTTTATTATATTTTTTATTTTTCTATTAGGAAACCGTTCAAATATTATCGTTATGTTTTTAGAAAATATGTAAGTTTATCATGTTTTCAGTAAATTTGCACCCTCATGTTAGTAAAAATAAACAAATCGTAAACCATCCTCCCAAGCTTGCATGAGAAAGTCACAGCACTGCCCCGCTCTTTTTTCATTCTAGTTATTTCATTTTAGAATTAAATTTATCTCAACAAAGATGCAGCACAAGATTTTATACATTACATAAAACAAAATGAAGTAAAATGTTCTTAATTACAATTTTAAAGACAATTTATAATGATCATTCTCTTGTTTACAAAACTTTATTTCAAAACTAGGACAAAATATATGGAAATGAAAGAAAAACGAACGTGCAATAAAAATAGACCAGAAATCGAGTTTAAAGTTCAAATTCTCTTATACAATAATTTCAAATGCTTCTAAAACATTAATCGCTTGTGCTTTTTTTTTTTTTTTTTTTTTTTTTGAGGAGGAGGAGGAGGGAACAGCCGCATCTAATGGGCATAAACAAAAACAGGTGATCTCTTCCTGGCTCAAACGATAATTATTAACAAATTTAAAATCTAATACAAAACTTAAAATGCATTTTGAATGCTTTTTTTTTAACCCTTAATTACTTCACGTTATAATACTTTATATAAATAAAAGAGGAAAAAACATCAAACAATGGAAATTTCGTCAAATTAATGGAATGATCTGTGATTTCACACTTTAAAATAAAAAGCTATAAATCATTTTTGTTTTCCTTATTGTATTTTTTACTGCGGGAACAAACGTTACCTTCTGTGAGAAAACGGTAACCTGCCTTAGCTTTTTCTTTTTAATTCTCCAATTTCTTCCAAGAACGTTTAATGACCATTACGAATTGATTCGATTCGTATAATTTCAAAGCTTTTGTTTTTGAATTTAATTTTCTTCAATTCTCAGTAAGGACTTTGAACTTGCAATGAAATTTCCCACGAATTAATTTACTTTGCAAAAAAAAGAAAGAAACTTCATCAGTACTTGGTAAAAACAGCAGAAAAGATATCAATCATTGTCATGAGACTGGAGACCAATAAGCATGTCAAAGCATCTATAATTGATTACTTTTTTTGTTCTGTGGTTGGGGAGTAATGATCCTTATTGTTCTGATCGATACAAAACGATCAAATGTAAACAAGCAGTTTTTGTATAGAATTGAACCTATTGAAATCTGATATATCAACGATTTTTTGGGATCATCGCACATGTTGTTACACGCGCTAGATAGACATTGACAGATGAGAAACATGCTCCAATTAATGGTGAAAAATACAAATTGATCATTACAACAAATTGACGCTAAAAAAAGCACCTGAAACGAAGAAAAAATGTCCCCTTTGGAACATTTTCAGCGCTGCTCTGAAAGCTTTTTTTTTTTTTTTTTGTCGCAATTTGTTTCTGTTTCAAAAATTTGCTTAAATTTGATAATAGACACTTAACGCACGTATAAACTTAAAATACGTATTAGAATGCTTTTGTGTCCAGATTGTAGATTGAATTACATAGTTCTGTACTTCATGAAAGGCAGAACGTTGGACAAGTTTCCAAGTGTGATCCTTGTCAAAATTAAATATTATACGTCAATAATTAAATATAATGGCGACAACAAATGAGATATTTTTATTTCTGTTGACATTTTTAAATATCAGTTTTTGATAGTATAAAATATACCAAAAACACATTTTGGATACCATATTTTTGAACATAAATAATTTGCTAGTTGTGTTAAGTTTGAAAGCTAATATTAGAAAATGGTTAAACATTCAGCTCATTTCTTATAAAGCAAATATAAAGCAAATATATTTCTTATAGCAAAGTTTTCTTATCCCTTAAGTATGATTTTCGATCTAACAACCTGTGCAATCATAGTAATTCAAACAAGTTGAAATGCTTTCTTCATTGTGCCAATTGCAATACTTGCTGCCAATTTTAAAATTGTAATCTCCTTAGATATGCATAATTTGGAAAGTAAATAAACATGTTCATAATAACAACATAGTCAAATCATAGAAACCCAAACAAACTTAACTGCTTTCCTCATCCGGCCAATTGAACAAATTTATATTTTACCAATGTTTGCTGCACATTTTTAAATTGTACGCTTAGTTCGAAATGTAAATAAACATGTTCATAATTACAATATTGCACATAAGCGTGTACAACAAGATTGTACTTATATATATATGTTATGTACATGGTAATATAAGTACACAACAATAACATAATAAATAAACATGTGCAAAACTATAACAAATAAACCCAATCCAATCATTGTTACTCCAACAATTTGATCTGCTTCCTTCATTGGGCCGATTGCATTTATTTTTATTTACCCATTGTTTGCCATAAATTTTAAAATTGTAACGTCTACGCTTAGATATGCTTAATTTAGAGGGTAAATAAACATGTTCTTAGTAAAAACATTGTACATAAACATGTACATAACAAAAACATTGTAAATAAACCTTTTTACAAAATTATAACAAATAAACGACCGGAACTTTCATAAAGGCTCAACAAGTTATATTGCTTCCTGCATCGGGATAATTCCACTCATTTTTATTATTCCAATGTTTGCAGTAAATTTTAAAATTATAATGTCTGTGCTTAGATATGCGTAATTTGAAAAGTGAATTAACATGTTCATAATGACATTGTACATCGGAGTGTACAACATAACCGTACATAACCATATACATAGTAAATAAAAGTGTACAAAATAAAAAGCTGCCAAATTTTATGATTTTAAGAAATATTTAATTTTATCGATTCCTCTAATCCTATACCCAAACAAATTATCCCGAAGTCGCTTCGAAACTTATGTTGTTATTGAAGCTTCAAACTCACTTTTTCCATGGCACGTGATCATTCGTCATGTGACATACCTACTCTTTATTGTGAAAATTAAAACAAAACTAACCATTTCAAGTCATTCCAAAAAATAAATAAATAAATAAAATAAAATAAAAAATAAAAAACGAAAAAAGAAGCATTTGCAGACAAAATAACCATTTTCTGATTTGACTTTGTAATCAAAACAGAAGAGAAAAAAACTTATGTGCAACGAAATACCTTTACCAGTGACTGGTTGCGTATTATAGAAGTTCAAGACCAACAACCAAGACTGCACACCGATTTTATCGTCAACTCGTGTGGTCCAATCGTTCAAACCCAAACCTCCTAACAGACAGAACCAAAGGTACATAATAACAGAGAATCAGACCAACAGTCCGGAAAAATTTCTTCGAAAAACAATGTTGCTGCAATTAAACCTCTTTTTTTGGTATTTTGAAACTCTTTTGAGCTTGCTCGAAATGCGATGTTTGTTGAAGGTAAAGGTAAACTTGCTTGTCAATTGCTAAGCATCACTAAACGTTTAATGCCCAAATTTCTTTGCTTCTGGTTGATTTATTTACTTTTTTCTTGAGATAATAAAAAACCTGACTTTGAAAGTTTGTTCTATTTCTTTAGAATTGATTTTTGAATTTGATTAGAATATTTTGAGGTTCTTTTATTGGGCATAGTTTTTCGGTAAATAAGTTTATCAATGTTTGCAAAAGAAACTTTTAGTGTTCTTTTTTTTTTTTTTTTTTTTTATAATGTTGTTTTGTCTTTTATGTAGTATAGATGCAAAATCGGAAAGTAGTACGTTGTTAAATCTTCTGTATTATGTTGAACCATAAAGTCGTTCAAATATCAGCAACCTCACAGTGACAACTTGATCCATGTTATAGAGCAAATCAATCCTTCTTAAATTTGATTATAAAGGGTGTCCCAAAATTGGCGCAAGATTTGAAATTGCTGCCATTTTTACAGTGAATTGTTTGCAAGCCTGAAAAAAGAACAATTTGACACCTAAGAGTTTAGGGAAAGTAAAAATGGAGTGTTATACGATACAACAACGTGTTTTCAACAATTACAACAAATCAATTATTGCGAGAGAAATTTCCTGATCGAGTACTTTCTCGTTTCGGTGATCAGAATTGGCTCCCTAGATCGTGTAGTTTAACACCATTAGATTTCTTCTTACGCGGTTATTTGAAGTCCAAGGTCTACGTCAACAAGGCCACTACCACCCGCGCATTACAAGACGAAATTAAAAGTTGCATCATCGAAATTCAGCCACAATTATGCATGAAAAATTTCGACAAACGAGTGTGTATGTGCCAGCAAAGCAGTGGAGGCCATTTGCCCGATGTGTTATTCCATAAATAACCTTATCCTATGTACTTTATGACTCAATTACACTAAAAACTGTGTTTTCTATTTAATTAAAACCTTGCGTTAATTTTGGGGCACCCTTTATGACACTATGGTTCAATTAGAGCCGAAACAAGATGCAATTTAATACCTTATTTGGCTTGCCGACAATTTCCGCGAGCCGGGAAACATACATTTTGCTTTGAAATATATTCAATTGTCAAAAGAAAATAAATAAAAAATAACTGTTTAATATTTAGTTTGTTGACCGAGGGGTTAAGACTTCGCAATTTCGAAACCAACGGTATGTGAAAGCAGCAATGTGGTCAACTAAGCACACCGGTCGTATTTTTTTCAGCAAAGCTAATACCCATCGGTCTGAAACTAAATGAACCAAACCGCCGCCAGATGTAGAAATCGGTTCTTTCAGAATAACAGTTCAGTGATTTTACCACTGCTCCTTAACTGTTGACAGTAAATTCATTAAAACAACAAACAAGTTTTTTTTTTTTAATTTTTTTATAAATTTGATAAATAGAAATTTCAACATTTAAAATGTATACTATTTTAAGACAATTAGGTATTTGCATTTCAAGAAAAAGATCACAGATATCCAAACAATTAACCTATGACATCAGCACCAGTTGATCTTTTATAAGCAAAATGGCGTATTAAAGTTGAGCCAAATTTCTCCATGTAAGTTAGAATGTCATCAATGTAAAGTTAATTGAATACAGCGCATTATCGCACATCAAATTTGTTAAAATATGAATTCTTTTTCGTCTAAATCTTTTATGTAACTTAGATTTATTATTTGTTTATGAATTTTATTATAATTGAGATATGTTTTTGTTTTATTTACCTGGCAACTTAGATGTATATAATTAGTTTATGTTCTACATGGCTTCCTAAATATCTTTGTGTAAAGTAAGAAAAATATATAGTGAAAAAATTTAAATCCTTGCGAAAGAATCTTTGTGTAAGAATATAGAATGTCTAAGAGAATCGATACTTGACGGGCTCAAAATAGAATGGAATGAACAGTTGCACAAGTAAACAAATGCCACATGTCAAAAACCGATCAGGATCGAGATAAGCGAACTACGTCACTTACAGTTATTCCATTAGAAATTTCAATTTTTTTTTGCATGGCAAAGTTGTCATAAGCATGACTTGAGTTCAAATTCATACCTACTATTTTGACAAATTTTCTCTTACTCTGACTTTCAGGGTACTGGGATGTTTCTACACCCCACTTGAGTTAAAATTTCGATAAATTAGGTTCGCGATTTTTCATTCGAAAGTAAATTTTCATATTCATATTATCATAGATTTCTAAGGTTTATTAATTTTCCCGTCATTCTAAATCTATTAATTTTAAACCTTGAATGATTGATTTCTTTTTATCAATTTTACTCTGCATAACTGCAACCGTGACAATCTCACCTTGTTTTGGCTTACCTTTTTGGTGTCACTGGTTGAAGATTTTTTATCACTAAATGTGAGCTCTTTGTAGCTATAAATTTTTTTTCTTTTCTTTTCTTTTTTTTTTTATAAATTAGGCCTCCGTCTTTCAACTGTGTGTTTAGAATAGTGCTGTATTTTTGAAGATATAAAAAATAATTATCCAATGCAAGCATCACTATCCATGATAATTCGTACTCGTCTTTTATTTCTCAAATTAAAAAAAAATCAGGTTTATTCAAGACCCATGGTTGATAGAGCTTTGGCCGTATGTCCAAGAAGTCATGAGTTCGATCCCCACCGGTGGAAAGACCCGTGTAGTAAATGAGGACTGGTGTACGTTAAATCTGTCTGGTCACAAACTCCTTCATGCTGCCGTAACAAATCACACTGGGGGTACTGAGTTGGAAATTGATCGTTCTCTGGTTCAGGTCAAAATTATGATCTGTGGATGAATGATTAGACGTGTGAATGGGTTCACCCTATGGAGGTGCTGTGACGTAAGCGTGATTGAAGTAGTATTCTTGTTCATATATGGCGCCACTGAAAAACAAGAAACGCATCATCTGCATCAAATTCGCTAGGATTCACCTAGCAGGCCTTGCTGGTATTGGCGAGTGGCATTAGAAACAACAACATGAATTTTTAATTTTTGTGTTTCAAACTCGTTGTTTTTATTTTTTCTCCTTTTTCAAATGTTCACTTATGTGCGATTTAAAATTTAAAACTTTTTTATGTTGCATATTATACAACTCCGTTGCGGCAGTTCTCACTTTTTTACTTCTACAATGGTTCTAGTTTCAGATAATCACATAGAAACAAGTTTTAAAATCTATAAAAGTTTCAAGTAAATTGCGAAAGAAGAAAAAGCCGATTTTATTTATTTAAGTCCAGGGTAATATAAATCCTTAAAGGCCCTTCCATTTTTAACAGAAGAATGTCTGACAGGAGTAAAAAATTGCCATTTAAGGTTTCCGACAAGTTTGGACAACTTTTTTTTAAGCATTCATACAAAATTTTAACATTCTAATTTACTATGATAAAAAAATTATGAAATTAGCAAAAACAATTATTGTTATTATTTTCTTTTTATATGGCAAGTTTAGGTTAAAAAAAAAAATTAAAAATGAAAGGAATTTTTTGATATACGCTAAACACTATATAAAAACAAATTTCTATCACCCGAAACAAAAATTCCTTTAAGGATTTTATTTAGAAGGCTATCAACTATGTTTTGAACTATTATTTTGAAAGCAAATGCGTACACTACTAAGTTAGAGATCAATAGTTAAAAAACAAAGTTTTAAAAATGTCCGCACTTGTCTTTGCGAAAAAAAAAGGCATAAAAAAAGAAATTTAACTTTTTTCTCCTAATCTGTAGTTCAAAATGTGTGCTGTAATCATAAACACTCATAAAAAAAATTTTAGACAATTATTTTCAAAACAACATGAGATATCATGTTTAAGGTAGTGTAAAATGTGAAAAAAAAAACCCTGATTTTTGAGATAAACGCATTTAAAAACTTAAAATCACAAGTTTATCCGCTGTTATCAACTTCCAGAAAAACTGTTATAACTTTTTAAGTAATTAAAGTGCAAACAAAAGTTAAGTATTTTCGAAAGCTAAGAGTGTACTGGAATTTTAAATTTATAATAAACTCAATTTCGAACATTCTGCCCAAAATCATGCTTTTGCACTAGTCTAACGTTAAAAAAGGATTCCATATCAAAACTAAACTAAAGCAAAGGAATAAACTGAAAGAGTTAATTGCATAAAATGAACTTGAAAAACTAGAAAAGTTTATCACCGGAAAAGATCATCTACTTGCACACGCTTAAATCTTCGAACTTAACGATCGAGAAAATCGCCAATTTGCGCAAGTGCCAAGTCAACATTTTTGCGATTAAGCATGCTTTGCACGAGCTGGTCATCACTTTTAGAGAGGGTCTGCAACCTTGCTCGATTTAGTTCAAATGGTGTGGGGGGAGGGATTGTCCACCGGATATGAGATAGTAGGACCTTTAATCATGACCATCGTCGAACACACGAAGCTTCGTTCCGCTCTTCTGATTTTTCAATTGTAGTTTCCATGAAGAAGAAAAAAATTCTTACTTCACAATTTTTTTTTTCAAACTCATCTGAAGCTTATAAGTCATGATTTGTTGTATTTTTCTAGTCATGCCATTGAATACACGCATCTAAGATAAAAACTTATATAATTTTGTCTCAAATAAGGAAAAAGCAGTCTTATTTTCTGCTGTTTAGATTTGCTAATTAAAACACAAACAGCGAACTATCAAATTCAAGAGAGAAGCCATTTCGAAAAAAGAAAAAAAAAAGGAAATGAATTTGTAATTGCTATATGTATACATTTAAAAGCTTTTTCTCCAGTCTTATTAATCCCATTTCATGGAGAAATATAATCATCATGAAAACCTACAGTGAGCTCTTATGTTTACTATTTCTGCTACAGATATACGCAATGTATACGTGCTATATTTAAGTATAGTGAATTTTTTTATTAAAATTTATATAATAACTGAAACGTCAACTGGATAAGAGAGGGAAAAATCAATAATAAATTTAGTTTGAGGGGCCAGTGTCCCATTTTTTTTTTCTTTTCAAAACAGTGTCCCCTATCCCTTCCCACACTTAATTTGCAATTTTGACAGATATTTCTTTAAAAAATTTTCTAGAATAAAAAATTAAATATAAAAGGGAAAAAATAAAGGAAAAGTAAGGACATTAAAATTAAAAAAAGAAAAGAATTTAAATATCAGCAAAAATTAGAAAAAATAATGGAAACTTAGAATCTTGTCTTCTGCTGACACGATTGTATCAGCAAAATAGTGCTTTCTAATGCTGTATTAATATAGCAAAACAACCAAAATATACCAATACAATAGTGTGAGGAGCACCAAAGAAAAAAGAAAACGTTTCATCAAGTAAAAAAATATATATAAAAAAATATATACAAATTTTAAAGGGTTAGTTTTAACATATGGAAGAAAACTAAGTATATTATCTCGAGTAGAGATTGAGATGAATGCATAATTGATGGGCTTAAAACAACACAATGATAAGCCACATTGCGAAATTGTTCAAAAAAGTGTTTGTTAAAGAGAGTTTTTGGTGAATGTTCGGAAACAGGTAAACTGTCTAGATACAATAAGCAACATTTTGATGTGAAAATACATTCAATACATTGTAAAAGAAATGATGGCTTGTCTTTAGATTGCCAAATTTCGTTTCTATCGAATGATAATTAATAGTATTATTCTCTGAAACCTGAAAATTTCTGATTTGGAAATTCTGGAATACTTTATTTTCCCCGATCCATTAACTAATTTAACACATTACTCTTCCTACTGTAGTTATTCTCAACAAATAAAATAGCGATCTCATTTCCAATAGAGATTTGTCATCATAGTCAACTTCCTTTGGAAAATTAATCACACAAAATGATATAATTTTGAGTCCATTTCCCATCTTCGTGAATTGCTTTGGATGACTGCCCGTTATAACTACTTATTCTTGCACTTGGACACATGTTACTTGTGCGTCCTCTTCAAAAAAACGGTGCCTGATTACTTGAGGGAGGACTTAGCTATTTAAAAGTAAATAGGGGCCGCCGAGAAAGTGCGCCCCACCACCTGTTACGAAGCAGGTGGATGTTTAAGTCTAATGATAGTCCTTTGAGTGTAGAAAACGAATCTATTTTTCTGGTCCGAATCCAGCCTACTTCGTTTCCGACTATTAAAAGGTTGCGGCCGTAGAAAATAATTGAGCTTTACAGCTGCTTTTGCTAATCACATAGATACGCAATTCCTTGCGTATTATGATATTTTATACTATTGCTTATTCTATTCTATTGTCATTGATTTTTTTGTTCTAATGTGTAATTCTGAAAAATTACACCGAAATATAGAAATAAAGTTTATTCTCTTTCCCTGAAGAAATCGCCATTTTTTTAAATGTGTATTTTATAGGAGTCAGATAAATTGGTTTTCAAATTTTTACTTTTGAAATTTAAAAATAAATGCAAATACAAGCAAAAATAAATAAATAATGCTCTTCAAAAATATAAATTTGAAAGTAAATAAAAAATAAAAATTTTTAAAAGTTTATTTTAAAAAAATTTGAGCTCGATTACGAAGAGGGCAGCAAATATTCACTATACCGAAAACATTTTTTCTTTTCATTTATTTATTTCATTATTTTTCTTAAAAAAACTGATGGTAAATTTTTTAAAATTTTTTTAAGGAAAGAAAAGAAAAGGAAAACAATTCTTCAAAGCTAGAAATGTCTATATGGATTGAATTGATACAGCCAACTTTCGTTTTAAATTATTTATTGCTTTTCTCAATTAGTTGTTCTCTATAATAATATCTTTTATACGTTAATTTTAAATTTCGTTAAAACAGCTGAAGAAACTATTCAATAAAAGATACTGAAAAAATAGCTATTGAAAAAATAAAACAAAAAATAAATTCCAAAACATCATTATTTTGAGAAGCAATCGATAAATTTGTAAAAATAATCCAAATGCAAAAGTATGCTAGATTCTAAAAAAAGATCGTTTTCTTTTGCCTACGACATTTACTAGAATATTAGGTAGTTTTCCTTTTATTTTAATCGTGATTTTCTAAAGTTCGAATTGATGTTAATGTAATTACTTGTTTCTTGTTGCGTATTTATTTAACCATTATATCGACAAAGTTAAAATAATTTACAATATTTAATTAGCCTACCCTTCTCTTAAACGGTCAACTTTCCTAAGTGGACAATTTTCTGGATTCGAAGGGTGTCCGCTTGATTAAAGTTCCAAAGAGTAAACATCGTTGGGTTTTCATTTTTGCTTGATTGGCATAATTAATCCTTTTTTAAATTTAGTAGAAATGCTAGTATGCCAAGCTTGCTTAAAAATATAATAATTGCCAGCAAAAAACTTTTTAAAAAATCTTCTTTTTTTTCTCTTTTTTTTATTTTTAACTTTAACTGTAAACTTTGTTTTTGCCCTTTCTTAATTTTTTTTTATTCCAGCTTTGTTCAGGCTTTGAAAACTTCATGATTAGGCCAACCTAAACTTTTAAAGTGTTGTGGAAAGTTTGTAAAAGCCTGTACAAATAAACCTTGTTTCAGTAACTACCATAAAATCTAAAATAAATCTTGAGAAGGTGAATTTATTCCCGGTTTGAGAAAGCTTTCTACTCTTATTTGCGAATGATGCGAATTGTCTCACTGCGATACGCATTGTCATCTGCGAATGATCCTCGATTGCAGAAGATTTTTCTGGCCCTGTTTCGTAAAGGCAGGTTCAATCTCGATATAAAAGGGTTGCTTATGCAAGCTTAATGCAAACCTCACAGCGCGTCAACTCGCATAGTTTCAACATTGTTTCAAGCTTGCATGGTTTATTTGCTAATCATTTATAAACCTTGTTGGGATTTCCGATAAAGGTTGCTGCAGACATTAAAATCAACCTTGTACTGTTATCTGGTGGTTTCAATGTTTTTTTATGAAATGAATGAGTGGTTATTAAATATATGGCATTTCTTTTTTTTTTTTTTTTTAATAAAATAAATGACAATCAAATTTACTAGTTTATGTTATTTATCCTTCTCATAGTTAATAGATTTACCATTATTTATGAATTTAGGTAAGCATGATAAATAAAAAATGTCGGTCCGTACGCAATTGAAAGTGTAATTTTTTTTTAATACCAATTTCAAATAAATGAATATAATAAATGCATTAGGAACTATCATAAAGATTTAGATAGGAAACTTTTTTTTTCAGAGATAAATTTCTTGCGAAATTCCAATTACATCTCCGGGTATGCATTGAAATTCTCAGCAAGAAACTGCAACAAGTTTTCTTCGTTTAACCCTATCACGCGACCGACAGACGACGACATAACCAATGAACCAATCACGCAAGCACATAATGTGATCATTAGTCAACTTAGTTACCCGTTTTGTACTGTGATACGCATCTGCGTATATGCGACCGCGATACTATCAACTAGAAACGCACGCACGCATGATCATTGTATTCTGGGGAGCTACTTCCTTTCTACGTGCCCGCCCCTATTAAGCAAGTCTGAGTCCGCTTATCTACAAAATGATATTGTTTCTATCTAGAATAAGGCGTACGCCTCTGGCGCGTGAGACAATAATTAGAGCCAACAAGTAAATAAGAAGGTTAACCTTGCTACCCTTGAACGTGCGGAAGACGGGGAAAGGTTGGTTTTGGAATTCTGTTATTTTAGAAAAAAACTATTAACCTTTGAGAAATTCAACTTTTATTTTTCAATAAAAGAAAATCTTCCTTTGCAAAAAGTAATTTATTTGATTTTAAATATTTAAAAAATTTTAATTAACATTTGCAAATTATTTAAAAATACGTTCATCGTTATTTTATAACGTATGAAAGAATACGTTAAAAAAGAAGAAAAAAAAAAAAACAACCTGCTAAAATATTTTTTTAGTACACTCTCAAAAACAATACGGGTTAACTTCAGACCTTGATATCGACGTCTGGAAACATTATACCGTGCAATTTGTTGCCACTTTAAAAGCGCATTAAACTGAAAAATTTTTCGCAATCAAGAGTGAATTGATAAATTGAATATAGCCGTGGCGGCTCAAGGGATAGACGGTCTACTTTAGACCGTTCGCCTTCTAGTGAAGTGAACCGGATTCGAATCTCCGCAATGGCTGGTCGATACGAATTCTGCACCGGTTCGCATTGACCACAGTGCTGACGCAAAATATCCTCAGTGGTAGACGGGTCATGGGCTTGAGTTCCCATGCCGCTAGACTGACCGTGGGAGGTTTTCGTGGATTTCCTCTACATATAAACCAAATATGGGTTAGTTCCATCAAAAAGTTATCAACGAAGGCAAATTTCTCCCAATACTAGATCCAGGAGTTTCCTTGTCTTCTAAATTAGGTTTAAAATTACAAGGCTACGGAGTTGAACAATGGTAGTCGTAAACTCAAAATAGGGTCTGCTGTTCAACGACGGTCATAAAATTAAAATAATAAAAAAAAAACTTACAGCAGTTATGAAAATAGCATGTTATTTGCAAACTAACATCACATCATGCTGCAACGGTACCTTTGAAAAACAGCCTGCTTCGAAATTTCTGTGGCATCATAACTATACAATGATATTTATTTACAATTAATTTTTGACTCGGTCATTTCTAGTGAGTTCTACAGCACAAGCAGTAAGTGATAAAAATAAATAAAAAAACAGCATGCATATGAAAGGATGAGAGGCGCAAAAAAAATCAGATTTGAGAAATTATTCTGCGGAAACTACTGCCAAATATTTTGATGCCAAATAATGTGGCATCGAAACTATACAGTGATATTAATCTACAGTTAATTTAAAACGGTCATTTCTACTGAGTTCCACCGTACGAGCGGTAAGTGATAAATAAAAAAAACAGCATGCATATGAGAGGATGGGTGGTTCAAAGAAATGAGGTGGGAGAAATTATTTTGCGGAAACTACTGCCAAATAAGGAAAGAGAGAAAAAAAATATCATCGCATTAAAACGGGTCGATTACCATTCTGATATAACAAATGTTTAGCGAAAAAAGGCAATTGAGTCTGACGCCGGTTGTAAGAAAAGTTAGAGTTAACTGAAAATCAAGTAAATAAGAATGGTAGCTAGCCCTAAGCATTATACTGTCACAGGCGGTCAACTAGAAAGTGACTTCCGGTTCTAACCTACCATCAGATCGCAAAAATATCAGTACACCAACCATTAAAAGGTATATCTTTCATTTTTAGTTTCAACTCCCTCAGCTGCAAGTTAAGTGGAAGCAAAAAAAAAAATTGTATGTCTATTATCTTTAAGTAACAGGCTTGCTAGGACGAGGGGGGAGGACCTTTAAATATGGTCCTGTGTAGAGTGTTGCTTGAGTTTAAGCTTTCGCGCATAGTTATCACTTTGAGGCAATTTTATGGTAATTACTGGGTGGTAATACAATTGATTTGTTTTATGGTTGGAAGTGGAGTTGGAAAAAGAGTTTTGTTTTATTGATTTTTGAGTTATTTTGAACGGAAGAGAAGAAAATGCTTGTAGATTATTTTCAATGTTGTGTTAAAAAGAATTATACTCAGTTGCAAATTAAGGTTGTGTGTTCGAAGGCTCCGTCGTAATATGAAATGATGCTTTTTTTTTTGCGAATAATATGCTATTTTTATAACTGCTGTGAGTTTGCAATTGTTACTCATGACTGTTAGATCAAATTCAGCCTATCTAAAGCAAGCGCTGTCTACGCTTATTTTGAAAATGGCGCAAAACGTCAAAATGGAGAAAAGCCACAGTTTTGTGAAAATGAAAAGCGTTTGTAGTTTAATTTTTTAATATTTAAAAACTTACTCCGATGCTGCATTATCTGGGCTTAGGTAAAATTTGCAAAAATTGAGAATAAGGTAGTGATTTTGATATTTTTCATCTAGGTGGAAAATGTCTGCAAATTGGCGACTTTTAAAAAAGTTTAATAACTTTTTAAATATTTAAGTTATTTGTCTGTTCTAAAGCCATGCATGCCAAGCCATTCATATCATTGCATCATCTTCCTGTTTAAGCTTTTTAAAGTTAAACACGTCCAACAAAAATTTAATTAATGCTATATTTCACGATATATATCCCAGAATTACTAGAGAAAGGTTATAATTTTGAAGTTTTACTGGAATCCATCCTAGATTTGACGACATATTTATATAAATAAGGAGAACATTCATTCTTGAAAAAGAAACAACTATATGACGTTGCTAGAGCATTGGATTTGATTGGACCACTGAAAATGGAGTGTCTTACGTATCCATTCTCTTAACAAATCAAATACGAGAAAAAAAATTTTTACTTTTGTTTCGCTGTCGAAGTAAATCGTCTTCAAGAAAAAACATTTATTATTCTTTCATCAGTTTCTTTAATTGCAAAGACATATTTAGATATCGTTTTAGATATCATTTAGATTTTTAGATATCGTTTTATTAATTCTTATTACTTGTTAATTGATTATTATTGTTAATAAGGAATCAAGCGAAAAGGAAACTGTACAACGTCGTTTCAAGAGATATTGATAATTGTTCACGCTGATATCCTTTTAGCGTACAGTTAGATGCAAACATGCTCTTTCCCTAGGGATGATAATCTTTTCTTAACTTGCGACAGAGTATATTTAAGTAACTTCTAATTAAAGTGCAACTGTTTGTAAAAAGTGTTCAGAAATATCAAGTATAGATTGAAAGTCGGTGTTTTTAGGAAATTTCGATTTCCTGTGCACCCAAAGATACGAGACAATTAGTAAGAAAAAAAAATATTATTTAACTCTCTCTAAACCACTTTGTTAGCCGAAAGGGAGTAAGTAAGGAAAACGAATTAACTGAAATTTTATTCTGGCAAAATGGAACAGTAATATGTTTTATATTTGGAAAGTGGAAGACAGAATGCAAACAATGTCACCCTATTGGAATTATTTAAAAAACACTTTGAATTTATCTGATCTTAATAATAAGCTACTTTTTACGAAACTACGATATAGTACTACGGAATTACGATTGAACTATCCTGGTGTAATTCAAATGTTGTAATTCAAACTATGTCGGAATTACATGCTTGGATTGATTTCATTTGTCATAATAAATTATCAACTGACAATTCACAATAGATTCTCAGCTGAATATAATTGCCATATTGATTGATTATCATTGATATAATTGACATATTGATTGAAAGATTGTCATTAAATTGTCATAGATGATTCGATTTTTGAGTGTCATTCCGGGCGAGATGTTTTACTATCGAAAATAATCCAGGTCGAAATTCGTCTTTCTACATACATGGCCGTCAGAGTAAAATGATGCCAATAAACAATAAAAAATGATAGAAAATAACTCTTGAATGATTTTAAATTAATTCACTCAGAGGATGCTAATTATCAATAAAAATTTATTGATGTTCTCTCAACTTCGAATTAAAATCATGCACTCAAATTAAACTAATAATAATAAATCAAAAATTATTTAAATTCACTCAAGTTCGAGTGAAAATTCGCACTCAAAGGATGCTAATAATCTACAAAAATAATTGAAATTCACTCAAGTTCGAGCTAAAATTAGGCACATAAAATTTAGTTATTTCAGTTGACACATTGACTTGAGCAAATTTAACTCAAGATGAGAAAGCTATAGTTTTATCCAGACAAATGAGTGAAATTTAACTAAAGTTGAATTATTTTAACTAGTTAATTTTAAGTGAATATTATATCGTTCAACTACTTTAAATATTTTATATTTGACAGTTAAAAGCTTTGCTAAAATAAAAACTGATGTGTTCAATTTCAATAACAAAGAAATTTTTCCTTTTGGCCTTCAACTATTTTTAAAATTTACAATATTATTTAATATTCAACTGCACAAGTAATTTTTTTCTACATAGGTTTAATCCGTATTGTTTTGAAATTGAGTTATCAAAATAGATATTAATAATTGATTCTTTCCCCTATCTTATTATCAACTTTTACAAATGATTCGGAAAGAAGAGGGAACGTGTACAAATTACAACTTATGTCAATAGTAACAACACTTAATATTTGATTTATATTCCACAACTATTCACGCCATCCATGTTATTGCACTATTTTGACAATTGCACCTGTTGAGCGTGATGCAGGTAAATCCTCTATCGCTTTATTCCATTTACGACTCTCTAAATGCTTCCGATTTGAAAATCGTGACCCACTACACATAATCATCGGTGAAGTTAGGGAACATTCACAAATTGCAATCACGCTAATTGCAGTTCAATACCTGCGCTTATTTTTTTTAATTTTTTTTTTATTATTATTTTTTTTTTTTTTTTGAAAACTGATTTTAATTTGAGGACGATTTTTTCTATTAGGTCTCATTCTGAAAACCCCATTGTAGTTAGGTTGAGAAATAATTAATTTCTATTGTTCTAAGAAACAGATTTTGTAATTCTTAATTTAGCCGATTTTATACTGTAAAAAATGGATACTCAAGTTTCACGAAATCGTTTTCTGGCTCGAGCAAAAGTTTTGCCAAAGGGACGATATATATTTTTCGTCACTTCTTCAAGGAAACAAATTTCGGTAAAATTAAAGAAATATTTCATTATTCTACTTTTTCAAAATAATAATAATGATAATTAGTTGTGCCTAATATATCTAAATTTTCTAACAATTACTTGATCGTGCACATCATATAAATGGTATAAATCAAAGATCTCCAATTCCCTGTCTGCAGACCGGGACAGTTCATTGGTTCAAATGGTACCGGGCTCCCAGAACTTTTTTTTATATTTCATTTTATTTCCTGCGGTGGATTTCTCTCGGATTTGTACGTGGACGAGAGGATAACGGGAGTTGAAAGACGTCCCTTAAAGCTGCATCAATACCATGCATGTACCTATATTTTATTATGAAGGCTTATTTAAATCCAATTAAATTAAAATTATTAAATT
Organism: Parasteatoda lunata; assembly: GCA_949128135.1. Lineage (NCBI taxonomy): Eukaryota > Metazoa > Arthropoda > Arachnida > Araneae > Theridiidae > Parasteatoda > Parasteatoda lunata. The sequence continues at coordinate 22,136,424 of OX421976.1, forward strand.
AAAATGATCTAAAATATTAATAATCAAGGTCCCCCTCACTGGGGCGCGGTAAAATTAAAAAACGTTGACCGATTCACTGGCATAAACAACAGGTGAGGCACATATTCAGCAGAGAGATAAATTGCACCCATGCCCGCTGGGGGATTCGGATTCGTGATCTTCCTAGCATGAGGCCATCTACTTGACCAATGACTACCATATAACAACCATACCACCATAATCGGCTTGATCCGTCGCTTTATTTTCGATCGTCAAGTCTTAATTCTAATTTCGTCATTCTAGCTAACAATCTCCCACAGTGCCCTACGATGAGGTTTCCAGTTGAGAAAACATTTTCGTCACAGATTGAGAGTTTACGTTTCGTCACAAATCACGTAATTCCGCGACGAAATGATTCTCGAAATTAACAAATGCAGCTCAAGAATTGCTTAATCGTCGAAAGGGAAATTTTTTATTTCTGAGAGTGTAAATTTGTTTATTGTGCTGTCTTAGCGGGAAAAGATGCTTAGTCTAGCTCTTTAAACAGTTTATGGATGGTGTTTGCTACAGTAGGGAGCGCTGAAAGCTTGGTGCCGCTTATGCTTCCGGGTTACTGTTTCAGGTTTATTTCAAAGCCATTTGGCTGACAACGTGTCAATAATATACGCCAACTTTCAAATTTAAACCTGAATTATAACGTACAAATTAATCTTGCTCCTCGAACAATATGCTAACACTAACATAAAATGGTGCATAGTTTGCAGCACGAACAAACAGTAATAAACAAATGGAAACAGGCCAAATCAAGACAGCCAAATAAGCGAGTTATTCAAAATCTAGTAACCATGTCACCTTTTTTAACAATATATCTCTAAGTAACTAAAACAAATTTTTACTTCAAACTCACCAGAATTACATAATAACATTAATATCTTATGAAATACGGCAGATTTTAGCTCAGAAATCATCTAATTTATTTATTTTATTGAAAACAAAATTATCCTTTTGAAAATATCGCTTCGCAGAATAACATGTAGCAAGCAGCTGCAAACATTCTAACCGGAACTAGAGCAGGCATACAGCTCGAGATTGTTATTGTTTACATTTCTGCTAAAAACACCATCCATATATATATATATATATATATATATATATATATATATATATATATATATATATATATATATATATATATATATATATATATATATATATATATATATATATATATATATATATATCGAGCGCAAACTTAAATAGTGATCAAAGCTTTAAAATAAATATTTATCGTTATGCTGATTCAGTGTGTTATTTTGCAGAGGCAGTAAATTGCCTTTCCCTCATTGCTCTATTTCTTGTTGTTTGGGGAGCCACCTCCTCAATGCAACACTTGTGATGTTTTACTTTCGATTCACCATATTTTAATCATTTGTCCGTGTTTTAGCAGACATCGTCTTACCTTATTTGGCAGTTCTATCTTATCAATCGGAGATTTGTTAGGTGACTCTCATCATTCAAACATTTTTGCATTTTTACATGCTATTGGCATTTTAAACTGTATATAAGTTTTACTCTATTCATGATTTTATTAACTTTTTACCTTTCTTACAAAATTTTACTGTGTTTTAACTTAGACATGATTTCTTTCCATTAATTGTTTCTATATCATTTTATCAATATTTAATGCATATTAGGAACTTTTGACATGTATAAACATATTGTTTGGCGCAGCATATCCTCATTTGGATCTTGTGCCATTAAACATTCAATTCAATTCAATTCAATTCATTGCTCTATTTCTTGAACAGAAACAACAACAAAGGGAAAACAAAGTGTCATTCTCTTAAACTTAAAGCAAAGTTATAACTACATACATTATCTTTCTGTAAAGAAATTTGTCTGACTTAAAACCGAATTAACGACTTAATTTAAAAATTAATTTTTAAACTTAAACAACAAAAAAAAGTAAAGAAGAAAAAGAAAACGATTCGCCAATTTGGCGAAAATTTCCATCTCGATGACAATTATTCACTAAATGATTTTCAATATTTGCATAATTTGGTGAGTCCAGATAGCAAAAGTAGTCTGGTCTCAGTTGGAGTAACTTTTAAAATAATATTTAGACCACAAATGTTCACAAAACTGTGTCTGAATAAGTCCCGAATTTGATTACGCTTGCATGTTTCGTCACTTTTGTTTATTTAAGGCCTTCTTTTTTTTTTTTTTTTTTTTTTTTTTTTTTTTTTTTGAGATATAGGTACGTCATTTTAAGGAATGTAATTTTATTTAGAAAAATACAGAATTTGGACAAAATCGGTCGAATAGTTCCAGAGATATCGAATTTTAAGTATTCAACTTTTTAAAAATTCGATTTCTCAGAAACTATTCAACCGATTCTGTTTTCGCAAATTTCTAAGGCAAAATGCAAAAATTTTGCATTTTGCTTTAGAAAAATACATTCTTTAAAATTATGTATAAACTTGTATACCTAACTGTTCAATTTTTTTTTCAATTTTAAATAAGAAATATAATAAAAAATAATAATTAATGATTAAAAATTATCACGAAATTTTTAATCATCTTCGGATAAATTAATTTTATAATTGTGGGCAAAAACTATCGATTTGCTTAAAAAATTCCCAAAATATGGCGAGTAAAAATTAAAATTAACATTAAGGGGTCGAAACTTTGGACTGCTCGCTTGCTTAAAACTATTAAAACCATATTTCCAAGATTACGGCTACTCCCTGTAATTTGAAGGTCAGAAATCCAAATCCGTCAAAAAGAAGGTATGTTTATGTTCAGAGAAAGTATGTTTTTCTGTAGGATTTCGTGACTTAAAATATCGTCTTCACTAATTAATTAGGTTATTTAAGATCACCCCCTCAAACCATTAAGATTGAGTCATAGTACGTGAAAATCCGATTCCTAGGATGAAAATACCGAATATATGATGATTTTCGATAATATCGGGATCATTATTAACAACCATAAATATTGGATAAGAAAATGCCACCGAACGTTATCGATTACAATAATTATCAAACACAATAATACATGAAATTTTCTCAGTAAATATTTTTCAAATAACTATCAACATATACTATGAAAAATAAAGCAGGCGATAATATCCCGAATATTATTATTAACGATAGCTTATCGAATAATGCACAATCATTTTATCGTTCATGCAAAAGTGTCATGATATATCGCAAAATATCGATATTTTCTGCTGATGTATCATGGTATTTATAATTCCGATATCGCACAGCATTAAAAAAAAACAAGAAAATAATATAATGTATCCTCCACATTTATCGAAATATTTTACAAATGGAAAATGATTGCACGTTTTCAAGACTTATAAAATATGTAAACTGCCTTTCAAAAATTACTTTTTAGCACTCCCCACCATTGTTTCAAACCACGAAATGCTTTTCTTTCTTTTAATAAACGATTGTTTTTCACATCACAACGCCCCGCTGCTCTTTATGCCATGGTAACAGGTATTTCATATTTGACTAAGCGTCTGACCCTTGACCCTTCAAATTTTGAGGAGTAGATTGCAGGGGGGGGGGATGGTATTCCCCGCAGCACAGTAGCCACTCTTTAAACCTTCAATTAGGTTTTGATGCGCAGTCATTGAATGTGAGGGAATTTGAATTCAAACAGACCTCAACGCCTACTTCAAGAGTTGTTTTATCATTTTTTCGCGCATCTTTTTATTTTATTTTTTTGTTCTAAAAAGAAAAAAAAAATAGTTTGGAATCTGTGGATGGGAAAAATAGTTTTATGACAGGAAGGTGAGGTAATTGATTCAAATAACTACTTGTGGGAGAGTCGAGGAAATCTCAAAAGAATTTTCAGGCGTTTGTCAAAATTAGGCCTAAATATTAGGGGGACCGGAAAGTAGTGTCGTTTCGGTGCATTTGATATTTGTTATCGAGATTTTATTTTTAATAAATAATGTAATCACCCTCGTTAGCAACAACCTTTCACATATTTACATATGGAATTTACATAACTTCCAAATATTTACGTATGGAAACTGCCTTTCAAAAAATTATTTTTTAACACTCTGCATCATTGTTTGAAACCACGGAATGCTTTTCTTTCTTTGCCAAAGTTAGGCCTAAATGTTAAGGGGACCGGAAAGTAAAGCCGTTTCGGTGCATTTGATATTTATTATGAAGATTTTATTTTTTATCAATAATGTATTCACCATCATTAGTTACAACTTTTTCATACCGGATTGAAAGTGAATTGAAATGGATCGGGAAAAAAAAGAGCAGGTTTTTAAGACTAACGAATATTTAATGCACCGAAACGACATTACTTTCCGGTCCCCCTGATATGTTCATTTGTATATTGTTAGTTAGTTTGTATATAATAGTTTGTATCAAATCAAAAAAAAATGTATCAGTTTTGTTGATGTGGATAGTAATTAATAAAATAATTTAGATGATGAAGATAGTTATCGAATATTCGAATGTCAAAACATCTGGAAAAAGAAATGTCCAGGAAAATAAAGCCTAAGGGATGAATAATCTAGGTCAGTAGTTCCCAATTTTTTTTCCGGCTATGGTATATTACATATAAAATCAAGCTTTATATATAAAGCTGGATAATATATTGGATAATGTATATATAAAGCTTATGTATATTATTCAACTTTACACATAAAGTAAATTCGCCGCAATTAATGCTGGAAGCAACTGGTCTAGTTCTTCTACAAGCAAAAATTACAAAGAAACTGCTTATCGCTAGCATGTCGAATTGTTTTTAACCAGAAACATTCTTTAAAACATTTTCCAGTTTGCAAATCTGGCTTATCATTATTTTCTTCTTAGCTCTTTAGTTAAAACCAAAAAGGATGTGGTATTTTTTGTGCTTTGTGGACAACAAACAACGCGAATAAATCACAAATGAGCTGTACTTTTATTTCTGCTTTACAATATTTTCTTTAGTCTACGTAGAACAAATATTACCCTATCTGTTTTTCGTTTTAACTAAAGAGTTAAGAAAAAAATAATGATAAGACAGATTTGCAAACTGGAAAACGTTTTAAAGAACGATTCTGGTTATAAACAATACAGCATGCTAGCAATAAACAGTTTTTTTTTAAAAATATTATTCTGTAAGCAGATAAAACTAAAAATAGAAATATCAGACTTGTCTTCAGATAAGATGTTAATTTCGTTTTAAAAAGAATAAAGCACGCCAAGAAAAAAAATTTTGGCGAACAGTAAAACTTGATAACAGCAAGTGAACTCAATTTTTAACTCAACTAAGATTCAAAAAAGAAAAAAAAAACTCTGAAGTATAGTCTTTAATGTTTATTGCACCAAACAATATACATGAAGTTCAATCAAATGCTTTTGTGAACTATTTCATAAACATTAATCTAAAAACTAAAAAATATTAACAATATATCTCCCCCAAGCTATTAAAACCAACCCTGTTTACCCGATGAGAAACAAATCATTGCACGAAGCTTCATTAACATTACCAGAAGACATATTTCTGAATCTCTGTATTAATATATGACAAATAACAATGAAAGACAAGTGGTTGTTCTTGAAACAATCGAACACATCTAGATACATGCAAAATTCTGTGCAAACATGGTATAGTGCAAGATTGAATCTCTTTCTTTTTTTTTTTTTTTTTCTTCTTTCATATAGAGTCAATATTGACCTCAGCATAGGAAAAGAAATCTCTTGACAGGCGTTTAACTCAATCGCTTCGGACAAATTATGAACAAATAGAATTAACTCTCAATCCCAGACAAATGGATTCGAGAAAGTTGTAATTAATAATGAAGAACAAAAGAAAAAAATATTGAAAGTAAATGCACCTTTGATTGCTCTGTTTAGGTTCATTTTAAGCGATTTGTTTGGGGGTCTTTTTAGGGTACACTGTTAGAATTTTCATTCTAATAAAATTGTGGTCAAATAACCGGCAGTTGTCTGTCCATCCGATTAATCGCAAAACGTAAAATTTACGGTAATTTTTTTTTTTTTTTTTTCTACTTTAATGGTTTTGAAATCTTTCACAACTAGTATGGTTACAAAAATATGAATACAAAACTGTACGTTTTTTTTTAAGTATTTTACTACTAGCATGTTTTTAAAACCGTGAAAAAGAAATTTAACTGGGAGGAGGTCGGTTTTCGGTAGCATAGGAGGTCGGTTTTTCGTTAGGTAATGGGCACTGTAGAGTGCAGGAACAAAATTGGGGAATGTAGGACCCCAATTTTTAGAACAATAGATTTTAAGTGATTTATTTGAGGGTAATTTTTTTTTTTTTTTGGGGGGGGGGTATGCCGAATACAACATTGAATTTTCTTTTTCAGACAATTTCGCGCGTAAAAAATCAAGACCGAATCAAGATTAGCTGTTGATATTGGCAAAATTTGCTAAACTACTTTGAGGTTGCAAATGGCAAAATCGAAGGAAAATTGTTTAAAATTTAAAAAATTCTTCAGACATTAAAAAAAGAAAAATAATCCTGAGTGCTTTAACCTAAAAAAATTCTAAGGTTTTCAATTAATTGCAAAGTTTTTTTGCAGCTAAAATTAAAATTTAAAAAAAAAAAAAAATGGCTTACCTTCTGAAATGAGCCTTTCTCTAATTTCCCATGCAAAAATAGTTGGATTTTCTCTTTTGTATTGTTCTATTTTGGCAACGACTACAGGTGTGGCAACTTTAGGTTTGCTACCTCCTATTATACCAGGGCGAAGAGAACCAGTCTCATAGTACCTACCTGCTTTGACAAATAAGAAAAAACAAAATTAAAAAAATAGCTCATTAATTGAACACATGTCATTGTACTCAATACAAAGAACTCCGTTTTCCGAAGCTCTGTCACAAAGAAAAATATAAAAAAAAACTATAGTTTAAATGCCTGACAAAGCTATGATTTTAAACTATATATGCCATCTGGCAGTGAATACCAATAACTTAAAACCAATAACTTAAATTATTTTAAAAGTTATTAAACATTTTTTAAAAAATCTCCAATTTGGCGATATTTTTCCACCTAGATGAAAATTATCAAAATCACAGCCTTATTCACAGTTTTTGCTCATTTTTATGAGCCTAGATAATGCAGCATTGGAGTAAGTTTTCATATATTAAAAAACTGTACCACAAACGCTTTTCATTTTCACAAAACTGTGGGTATTTTTCCCCCACATTGACATTTTGCGCCACTTTCAAAGTAAGCATAGACAGCGCTGACTTTAGATAGGCTAAACTTGACCTAACAGTCATGTGTAACAGTCGCAAACTCACAGCAGCTATAAAAATACCACAACATTCGCAAAAACGCATCATTTCATATTACGTCGGAGCCTCCGAAAAACTGACTTAACTGCAAAACCGTGTATAATAATGTGAGAATGAAATTATTACAAAAATAAAATAAAATGTCGAAGGAATGTGCTAATAAATGCCAGATGGCTATTAATATGCCAAACTTTTTATATCCATAATATATATGATTGAAATCAAAAATACATATTTAATATTAATAAAAGACGAATAAAAAATTTAATGAAATTTTCAGCGTTGTATCTTTAACCCTCTAAGCTTATGTTTCTGTTCTTTTCTTTTTCCAAACTTTCAGATTTAAGGGACTTTTATTTCAGAGGCTATGTTCTTAAAGGACTATAAGTGTTAATAATCATTCAGCCGGGGAGCGTACGTTGAAAAATAAATCAAACGCGTTTTAAGATCTAACTATTCAATAACTTAAAAGTTACTTAGTTACTTTGACCAGCGTTATTTGAGCTAATGAAACAATCCAAAAATGTAAAACTATCAAGGTAGAAAAATCTCGCCAAATTGGCGATTTTATCATTGAAAAAAATATATTTCAGCTATTTGTCCTCTTTAATTTTCAGACAACAATTGCTAGCTAAGTTTTAATTTAAAAATTAAAGTTTAGCTTTGAAATTAAGGCACTCAAAATGGGGCACTTCTTATTTTCGTTGGAAAAAAAAAAAAGGAAAAAATGTCATTTGAAAAAGAAAACATATTCAGAGCAACAAATAGAAAAATGCAAACATTGAAAAACAATGAGGTCAATCGAATGATTTATGAGTGTTAAAAATTTTTCGAATTTATGAATAGCATTTAAAAACGCAATGTTAAAGAGGAAATATTACAGATGCTTGAATTTCGACAATAAAGCAATAAAACAATTGTTGAAAAGAATTTTCATTAAATTCAAGAAAGTAAAATAAAAATCATGAAAGCTTATTAAAAATAAGAAGGCTTGAATCTATTCTAGTAATTAGCATGTAGAGAATGCCAATGTTTATCTTTCATTTCTGTTGACAACATGAAATAATCATCTTTGTTATTATCTGGTATAGCTGTTATTGTCAAATTTTTAACAATCCGAAAACTATGTATTTGTAAACTAATAATAACAAATTTGAACCAGTGCAAATGTAAAATCTTGTCTCCTAATATTAATGATCAAGAAAACTCTGCATCTTCAACAAAAAATAATTTTCTACTTGTTGTCATATTAAATTTTTTATAAAGTTTCTACGGTATTTTATTTTAAATGGTATATAAAAAAAAATTTCTATTCATCTAAACTTAAAACTCCTAACATTAAAGCAGAGAAAAACTCTGTAACTATATTTTTTTATGAGAAATTTCTTAAAGCTAGCCATCGGATTTTTCATAACTTACAGGTAATTTCCGTACAGCAATATATTAATTAATTAAAAAGCATTTTTAAATTTTTTTTTGTAGTTTTCGATTAATACACTAGTTAACAATATTTTTTTAATAACGTGTCACATAGATAAATAAACAAACTGAAAAATTTGACTTTTACAAATGTTCCGACAATTTACAATAAACAAGGTTAAGTGGAAAAAAAAAAATCTTCTGGTGTGCATGATATTTTTTTAAGTTTATTAAAATTAACTTGCAAGCCTTTCGGTTGATTGAGAAATGTGCAAAGAATTACTCTAGTTGACTGAATTTGCTTAGATTTATCTCAATAAATCTTTAATTTCACTTACAATAAGCTTTTAATACACATGGCTCATTGTAAACTGCTTGTAAAAACATCAGGATAATTGAGAAATGAATACGATTTTCAATTAGCCAATTGTTAAGTAGGCTCTCCGCAATAAGCCTAATTAAAATACAGGGCTGATTAGAAAATACTGGAGATCTTTCTAATTAACCTGGCGCAGTGCAAAAAGATGACCGCTGTTTGGTAAAAGCCGGAATATTAAAGTAGCCTACGAAGACCCGGTAGCTCAGGGGATAGAGAGTTCGCCTTCCAATGAGGTAACCCAGGTTTGAAAGCCAGCGATGGGCTGGTCGATACGAATTCTGCTCTCGACTCTCACCTATCACAGTGTTGATTTTATAACCGTTGTTGAACAGCCAATTTTTTTAATTTACAATAGCTGAAAGCCGCGGTGGCTCAGGAGATAGAGCGTTCGCCTTCCAATGCAGCAAACCGGGTTCGAATTTCAGTCGATACGAATTCCGCATCCGGCTCGCACCGACCACAGTGCTGGCGTAAAATATCCTCAGTGGTAGACGGATAATGGGTTAGAGTCTCCTTGCCGTCAGGCTAACCGTGGGGGTTTCTCGTGATATTCTTCTTCATGCAACGCAAATGCGGGTTAGTTCCATCAAAAAGTCCTCCACGAAGGCAAATTTCTCCCAATATTCGATCCAGGAGTTCCCTTGTCTTCTGGATTGGGTTCAAAATTACAAGGCTACGGAGTTGAACATTAGTAGTCGTAAACCCATAAACTTAGGTCGGCTGTTCAACGATGGATATAAAATAAAATAAAATTTACAACAACCAATGTTCAACTCCGTAGCCTTGTAATTTTGAATTCAGTCCAAAAGACAAGGGAATTGATCCCCAGGAGTTCCCTTGTCATTAGAGTTGGCTTCAAAATTACAAGACTGTGGTATTGAGCATTTTTCATCGGAAGTCTAAAAATAGGTAGGCTGTTAAACAATAGTTAAAATCAAAATAAGATTATTTTGTGACATATTCATGTAGGTAGTTGACTTAATAAAATTAATGTTCATTTTTCCGCATTACGAAAGATTTCATTTTGTTAAATTACAACCGAGTTTAATTTGCTTTTTTAAGCAGCACAAATACAAAATAAATTAAAGGAGATCAATTTGAAATAAGTAATAACATAAAAACATAGAAATGTAAAAATAATTGAAAGTCCACATAATAATATTGTTTAAAACTGCCAATTTAATTTTTAAGAATTGTTCTAATTTTTTTTTAAATCAAATTGCATAAACACCTTTAGCATTGAAAGAAAGAAGGGGGGGGGGGGAAGAAAAAATTACCAAATAATGGAGTTACGCTAGTTATTTCTTTAAATTGAAGAAAACATGAATCAAATAATATATTTTTTTTTCGGCACGAAAAAAAGAATAAACTATTTATTTTTTGAAGTTGTTAAAGCCACCATGGAAATACAATTACGAACTTAGGCGCGAAAAACAAGATAGTTGAAATTTATTTAAATAAAAGAATAAAAATGAACAAATAAAACTTTGAATTAAGAAAAGGGGAGTCCAGTTGTGTAAGGGTAGTAGGTGCTTGTACTGTAATAGCGTAACGTTTATTACAATCATTTCTCTCATCATTACAGTTATTGTTGTAATACACAGCGCCGTCCATGTAGGGACCTATATTCAGAAGCAAAAAAAAAAACTAGATGGGGAAAAAATATCCTGATATATTTGACCATGCGTGAAGGGGGTAGGAAAGTGGGTGGGATGAAGGAAAGGATGAGTAAAATGAAAGCTGCAGATCTTCTAACAGAGGAAAATGGTCGAATATTTGGTGTTGGGGGTCCATCAAACTCTGATAGGATGGCGAATTCCCGATTACTATAGTCAAGATTTTTTTCTTTTTTAATTAATATTTCTTGCAGAATGAAATATACAATTTAGGGTCGATAGATAGACTTCGACTGGCGTAAAAAAATAGCAATGCGTAACTCTCAGAGAAATATGATCAACAACTTGCCAAATTATCATCCCGCAATCATTTTTAATTTTATTGTGGCGTGGGACAGCCCTTAGGGGAAAACTGCCCGGGCATGGTATGTGTTATTAAATGGTTTATATATCTAATCTAAACTTCACTCTCTTTTCATCCCCCCCCCCTTTTTTTTTCTTTTCTTTTACCCAATCTTTTCTCTTTATATAGGTAGATGGAAATGACTTTGAGATATAAATCACTAGATAAAAACAATTGAAATAGCATAAATTGAATCAAAATTAAACAGTTTTTCTTGAAAAGTTTAGCAAATCTTTAATTGAAAAATTTAACAAATTTGACAGAATTTTAATTTAAAAGCTGACATTTATTTATTTTTTCTTTACTTAAAAACTAACGATTTTTTTAAATGAATAGTTAAGTCTTTTTAAAACGGAAATGCTCTGGCATCATATATGTTTTTAAATGATTTATATATCTAATCTAAACTTCAAAAAAAAAATATTTAAAAAAAACTCGATCTTTTTTTCTTTACAAAGATAAAAAGAAATAGCTTTACGATTGAAGCAACTGATATTTACGGTTATGAAATCAAACACAATTTGTGATCAAATAAATTGATAAATTGATTATTCGGTTAATTATTAAACAGTCATTTTTTTTATATTAACAAACTTCGTACTTAAAAATTAAGTGAGTAAAATTTTTAAATTTACAAATAAAAATGCATTTGAAAATTGTAATAACATGTTAAATTAACCAATTCAACTATTTACAGATTTGTTTTTCGTTTTCATGGACAAAATAACAAATATTGTAGCAATGATTGTATTAATTGAAACGAATCGATAATTTAAATGGGGGGAAGTTTTAAAGAGATATTTTTGAAAAAATAACTAAGATTTCTCTGGAAAAGTTCTAACCTTAGTTTTAATTAACTATACATAAATAATTCACCTGGCCAAATATATAATTTTACAGTGGATAAAGATATTTTAGTGGCAAACTTTGAGTGTTTTTAAAGTCGAAGTAAGTTTCAAGTGCATTTGGTAAACAGTCGGCAATTAACTATAAAAAGTCTACTGAAAGATTTATAGACTTTTAACTATAAAAAGAATTACAAAAAGATTATTGGCTGCAAATTAAAACGAAACGCTAAAAACGCGCAGCATTATATTCTAGTAAGCGAACATTATATTCTAGGTTAACACCAATTTGAGCGTTCATGTAAGGTTTATCAGGTGTAATGTAAATTTAAACACTTAAAACTGAATAAGCTTTCACCAAACTCTAGAGTTTCCCATTATACAAGAATTATTTTCATTGCCTAAAACACAAAAAAAGAAATCGAAAAGAAAAAAAAAAAAAAAAATAAATTGGCGGGCTTTGAATTTCGGCAGTAGTTAGTTTGTAATCCTGAATGAGATGGCGAGAGTTTGTTATTGCCTTCTACGCTGATATTCATGAATACAAGCAAAAATTCACCGTTAAAATATGTAAGTATGTTTAGTTGTGTAATAAGGATAATTATATTTTAATTTTTAAATATCTGAGAACTGTGTTCAATGATTTTATGATGTATAATTTCTATCCACTTCCATTCTATTAAGCCTAGCTCGAATATTTCTTAATTTTCTCTCTATGCTTCACATATGTTTTATTTTATTTTAAAAAATAGAGTAGATATGCATTTTCAATTAAGGATTCCTTATATTGCATTGTAAAAATAACGTTGCTTACTCTTGTGTGTATCTCTTTGTAATTACACATTTTAACTACTTTACACCGAATAGGGTAAAAAGACACTGGTGTAGTGAAACACGAGGTCACAAAAATGATGCCAGCTACTTTACACCGAATAGGGTAAAAGAACACTGGTGTGGTGAAACACGAGATAACAAAAATGATGTCAGCTACTTTACACCGAATAGGGTAAAAGAACGCTGGTGTGGTGAAACACGAAATAACTAAAATGATGTCAGCTACTTTACACCGAATAGGGTAAAAGAACACTCGTATGGTGAAGCACGTGATAACAAAAATGATGTCAGCTACTTTACACCGAATAGGGTAAAAGAATTTTTGGTGTGGTGAAAAGCGAGATCCAAATTGTATGGCGTTTCACTGCACCAATTTTTAGCGTTGATACGAGGGTTGCTATTTATATTTCTGGCCTTGGCAACAGTAAATGTTGCTAGGCGACCGCAGACGATTTTAATCGAAAGTTTGATATTTTTAAACATAAATTCAGCAGACGATTTACCATTATAGCTTCATCTGTGTTGTTGACAGTAAATTGAAAAGTTCTTCTCATTCAAAAAATGGAATTGAATCGCGAAAATTTTCGTGCCATTATTTTTCATAACTTTCGACGTGGATTGTCAAGACAAGAGTGCTTCGATGAACTTAATTCTTTATTCAGCGATAAAGCGCCATCCTACAGCACTGTAAAAAATTTGTATAACGAATTTAATCGTGGTCGATGTTCGATCCAGGACAAATCCCGTGCAGGTCGTCCAAAATCCGTTGTTGTGCCAGAAAAGATCGATGCTGTGCGTGAACTGATAAAGCAAGATCGTCATGTGACATACCGTGAGATAGAGGCGTCTTTGGACATTAGTATGAATAGCATTAATAAAATATTGCATGAACATTTGAGCGTAAAAAAATTTGTTCGCGTTGGATCCCGCATAATCTGACAAACGCTCAAAAAAAGGCTCGTGTCGATTGGTGCAAGGAAATGTTGGAAAAATACGTTCAAGGTACATCAAAGGCTGTGTATAACATCTACACAGGTGACGAATCATGGATCTATGCATATGAGCCGGAAACAAAACAGCAATCAACTGTATGGGTCTTCCAAGACGAGGCAAAACCAACAAAAGTTGTTCGAGGAAGAAGCACATCGAAACAAATGATTGCCTGTTTCTTCGGCATTAACGGTCATGTGGCAACAGTGGCGTTAGAGCAACGCAGGACGGTCAATTCTGAATGGTACACGACCATTTGTTTGCCAGAAGTCATCGGAGAAATTCGAAAAAAGCAGAAGAACAGGCGAATCATTCTTCATCATGACAATGCGAGCTCTCACACATCGACTCAAACAAAGGCATTTCTGACGGAGCGAAAGATCGAACTGATGGGTCATCCGCCGTACAGCCCTGATTTGGCATCCAATGACTTCTTCTTATTCCCACACATCAAAAATAAATTACGTGGACAACGATTTTCGACCCCCGAAGAAGCGGTTGATGCATTCAAAATGCATGTTTTGGAGTTACCTCAATCGGACTGGAAAAAGTGCTCTGAAAATTGGTTCAAACGCATGCAAAAGTGTATTGATCATCATGGAGAATAATTTGAAAAACAATAAAACCAATTTCGATTCTACATATTTGTTTTTTCATTATTAGGCCAGAAATATAAATAGCAACCCTCGTATACACTAAAATTTTTTCCAGTGCAAAAAAAAAAGTAACTAAATAAGCGAGAAAGATAGAACAGTCATTTTCTTTTAATTAAATAAATTTCGAATTTACCCATCTTCATTCCCATCCGAAAAGTGAGAATCATGAATTTTTTATAAGCTCAATAGCCACGCGAGAATATGAATAGAGTCGTTGAATTTAGACGATGACCTTGTGACACTGCCTTGTCGCAAGACATGAGACGCATTGCCACCTCCATTCCTATTCCAATGCCCCGAAGCATACGATTGCCGCTTATTTCTAAGACACAAATTAAAGAAGAAGAAGAAAGAAAAAAAAAAAGAGATCATTGATACCTAAGATGTCCTCAATAAATCATTGTAATACATTCCAAATTCGAATCTTCGAAGCTTAAGTATCATTAATCTATGAGCAGTTACTATAGACATTAAACAGAATTTCCCCCATTCGCAAATATTTCTTAATAAGCACTGTTCGTTTAAGGTCTTAGTGTCATTTTTAGGGTCCCCCCTTTTTGGTCAAATCATTTTGGTTGATGACGCCGGGGTGAAATTTTTAAGCCGCATCATCAATGATCATTTGTTTAAACAACCAGTTGTTCCCTGTGACAGTGAGGGTAAAAAAGGTCATCTCTATAATTTTAATGGGCATGCGACACGCCACGAAGGAGGGCTGAATTGTAACAGCAGGGAAGGAATTACCTAAGCTAATTTAGAATAGTTGAGGCACGGCGTCTTGGAGAAGAAATTATCGAAAAACGGAAAATATCTCATCGAATTCCACGCATAAATTTCAAAGGTATTGTGAGCCATCACGAGAGTGAATTCTATTTAGCCGGAAAATCACAGAGGACGGTATAATGTAATTTTTATACACATTACATTTCTTATACATAATCTGTCGCAAATTTACGTCAGATTAACGCACGCTCTCTTATATAAGATTTGAAGCAACTGCGCATGCTCGCTTTTTGTTTCGTATGATTTAAAATGGATCGTATGATTTTATATCAACAACTGGTTGATATAATAATTTTTTTTATTAGTTTTAGTTCAAAAAATGGTTGTCTAATTGCACTAGGTCTATAAGAAACATAATATTTATACTAAGTCTATGCACTAGGTCTATAAGAAACATAATAAGCAATATTTGAACGGGTTCTAAATTCAAAACTGAAAACTACTACTAATATTGTAATAACATTAAAATTAAAAACTATCATTATTATTGAAAATTAAGGAATATTTTTCTCCTACTATAGCAAAATTTTTTAAAATATCTTTCTTTTTTCCCTTCGAATAAAATATGTCACTTTGTCACAAACTAATTATTAAATAATAACAGACTGCAAGTTGTAAAAAGCTTTAAAACTATTTATATTTTAAAGATATAGATGTCTTGCAGTAGTTTAAACTAAAAGACAACAACTGTAAAGTAAATTTAATTACGAAAGAACAACCTTAAAGTTATTTAAATTATGAGGTAAAATAAAGTAAGTTAAAGTAACATTAAAGTAATTTAAATTATAAAAAAACAAACGTAAAATGATTTGAATCATGATACATTAGCCTTAAAATAATTTAAAATATGAGACAACGATAGTAATTTATCTTCTGATACAACGGCCTTAAAATAATTCAAACAGTGAGGCAACAGTATTAATCTAATTTAAATTATGAGACAGTACAACAAAAAACATTATATGTTGCAATAACAGTCTTAAAGTAGTAGTTTAATATTTGAGACAACAGCCTTAAAGAATATAAATTGTGAAACATGAGCCTTAAGGAAATTTAAGTTATTAGACAACAGCATCCAAGCAATTTAAAGTATGAAAAAAAAAAAAAAATTCGAACTATGAAACAATATTCTTAAAGCAATTTAAATTGTGAGACAGCCTTAATATCATTTAAATTATGATACAACAGCCTTAAAAATTTTTAAGTCATCAAACAACAGCCTTAAAGTAATATAAATTATTAGACGACGGCATTAAAATTTAAAATATGAGAAAGCAAAAGTAGTTCAAAACTGTGAGACAACTTCAAAGTAATTTAAATTGCGATACAACAGCCTTAATATCATTTAAATTATGAGACAACAGCCTTAATATCATGTAAATTATGAGACAACAGCCTAAAAGTAATTTAAATTATGACTACATGAGCAATTAGAGCCATCTGAAGATAATTTATCCCTTCCCCACCCAACTGGACAACAATGAGAATGTCACAAAAGCCTTTTTCACATCTCATTATATGCACATGTCCTTTCAACCAATGGTCTTCCTTTCTGTGGCATACGGACACCAGAGTGTGACATGCGCCCTCTCTGTCCGCCCTCGCAGATTGCGCGCAGCTGGGTTTCTTCAGCTATTGGGCACCCGCAATTATGGGTAACAGGGCGAATCGAATTACCTAATTCATTTCAGGGCTTACGAGGAGGATGCTTGAACAATAAGCGAATCAAGAGCATTTTTTATTGTCATTTAATTGCATTGAAAATGAGTAAATAATCCACTAATGACTATCTGGTTTTAGCTTCAACAATGAGGAGTTAGTATTGATGGATGAATTTATCCAAACAATGTTTGTTATTAGATGTAATTCTATTCATAAGGATTGGTATTAAACAATAGTTATTTAAATGAGATTTTCTACCAACTGTTTTGAAATATGGATTCCATTTTCGTAAGATGTTTTTAATGAAAACGTGTTTTTAATGTAGCATATAAAGAATGAGTTTATGAATATGGATAGATTTATTTTAAAAATGTTTATTTTAACATTTTTTTTTTTTAAATAAATAAAATTCGCACTTTCAATTTTTGATGATAATGAAGAGTTACTCTGAATGCATTTTATAAAACATGAATGAATTCATGAATGCGAATCGATTTATTTTAATTTACTTATTATTAAAAATCTTCTATTCACGCTAAAAGTAAAAAAAATCAAGGTATTAACGTATTTATAATATAAATTTGATTTTTCATAAAGAACTTCAGATAAAAATATGATTTTACGGACATGTATGAGGCATGAATGAATTTATGAATCTGATTAAAATTATTGTAACAATATTTACTTTTAAAACACTATCGATATTAAACAATAGTTACCTAAATGGTATTTTTCGCCGAGGAATTTCAAAAATGTGTTTGATTTGCATAACATATTTTAAATGAAACTGTGTTGCGACTGTGATTGTATTATCTTATAAAACATAAATGAATTTATGAACACGGATAAATCAATTTAATAATATGATTATGATTAAATTATAATACTATTATTATGATTTGATATTAAACAATGTTAACGAAATTACATTTCTTGCAGACAGTTTTAAAATTTGCATTTCATTATTGTAAAATATTTTTTTTTTTATGAAAACGTGATATTACACTGAATGTAGTTTATAAATCATAAATTAATTTATGAATAACGGATTTCTTCGATTGATATTTAAAACAGTTACTTAAATTACATTCTCTTTAAATTAAAGAGAAAAAAAAAATTACTTTTAAGGAAAATGTGATATTATTGAAATTGATGTAGCTCATAAATAGCGTAGCTCATAAATGTAGCTCATAATGATGAAGCTCATAAATTTATTTTGACAATATTTGCGATTAGAATTTGTTTTATTCCAGAAGTATAAACAAAGAATAATAGTTTCAAATAAATAAATTTCAAGATTTTATATCAACTAAAAAAAAAGGGCAAAAAATTGGGGCCAGTGGAAAAAAGCCACAGTCTATGTGCCATACAGATGAGATAAAGCTAAAATTAAAAAAGCATATTATACTATCTAAACAAACAAACAAACTATATTATCTTGCAGTAAAGAATTATCTAGATTTTAGAAAGGGACAAGTAACTTAAATAAATAACATTAAACTGAAGCGGTAAAATATTGATTAAAAACTTCAATTGTTTTGCAAATATACAAATTAGAAATAACAGTCGACATGTTTCAAGAGTTCATAAATAAGCCCCCGTGTTGAAGACTTGCCAGGCGTGAAGAAACAGAAATATAAAACGTAAAGTTGGCAACGTAAAATGGAAAAATAAAGATAATAAACAAATCTAGAAAAACTTTTTCGTGTCCTGTTTTACATCTTTTTTTTTTCTTTCCCCTCTCTCGACTATGTTTTTTTATTTATTTATTATATTTTTTTTTGCTTCTCACCTTTATTTCGCCAATAGGCAACTTAACATTTTATATTTTAAACGACTTATGTTTCTTCTCACTCACGTCTGGCAAGTCTTGAAAAAGGGAGCCTATTTATGAGGGCTTGAAATATATCGACTGTTATTTCCCATTTGTATATTTTTGAAGCGAATGAAGTTTTCAATCAATTTAAATATTTTAAAAGCTATTAGAATTTTTTTTAAAAAATCATTAGTTTTGCGAGATTTTTTTTATCTTAATGGGAAAAAAAAGTGATGCAGTAGTTTTTTCAAAATATTTTAAAATTAGACAAAAAAAATTTTTTTACAAAAATTTTAAAAGTTTTACAAAACTGTCGATTTTTAGATTTAGTACATAGTTAACTTACTAAAGATAGGTTAACCTGGATCTAACAGTCGTAAATAACTCACATCTGTTACAAAAATAGCATTATTTCATTGTTAAAAGAGGTATTTTATGTTACGATAGAGCCTTCGAAGAACAGCCTTAAGCATTTTCAATTGAATTTTAAGTATTGTGTCTGCAATTTCAAAATGAAAAGTAAAAAAATCACAGATAGATCACCCAGACGAGGCACCTAGACCAGAAAACATCAAGACCAAACAACAGGATTATTTGTAAGAAAATAGTTATATTTTATGAGACGACCGAGTCTTCAAATAACAGCTTTAATCATTTTCAACTCAATTCAAAAAATTTATATAAAAAAAAACAACATTTATTTAGAATGAAAACAAGACCCAAGAAAGATATAAAATAAAGATTTAATATTATCTGAAGTATGACGTTCAACTTAGAGGTTCTCAACTTACTAAGAAACCTAGACCAAAAAATCTTTTTCCCAAGGAATAAAAAACTAGATGGATTGTAAAGAACCTCCTTAAAAATTTCCTCCGTCGAATTTCCAAATCAATCCAAGCTCTCAAAGATGTCATTCTATCGCTATTTTAAAAAAAATACAAACCACACCAGCGATTATACTTTCGTTTCATCTATCAAAACATATCCCATAGGGTTGTGTAATACACAGACTATGTATCTTTATGGTAATAGCTTTACCTAGTGTTCGATTAATGAGTTTGCAGGATCATTTATTGTGAATGAGTAATACGGCAGCTCACAAAAAAAAAAAAGAGTAAGACTCGTTATTAGCTGAAAGGGAAAAGGCGGTCTTCATTTTGAGATGGTTGTTCGCCCACCTTTTTAACCGACCTCCAGATTTGCATTCACTTTATGCCACCGCTTCTCTGCACATTTGTTGTTTGACTGCGACACCGAGCAATTATGGTATGTTTTATGGGACTCTCAACTAAATTACGACGTGTTTCTTCTTAAATAGACTAGATTAAATTGTTTTTAAAGCGGCTCACATATTCTTTTCTAGCTTTTAATTTCGAGGAGGAAGATTTATTTTAAAAAGTGTAAATTCAGATAAATAATATATCATTTGTATATTATATGTATTAGTTAGATAATTACCGGTTAATATATTAACGGAAAAAATATATATTAAATCATTTTTAAAAAATGTATATTAAATAATAAAATTATATTTATTAATAAAAAAATATATTAAATAATATAAAAAAAATTATATTAAATAATATTAAAAAATTATATTAAATAATAAAAAAATATATTAAATAATATATATTTAAAAAAATCTTGTTCACTCTTTGTCACTGTTCCAAATGACCAGATTTGCTTCACTTTATGCCACCGCTTCTCTGCACATTTGTTGTTGGACTGCGACACTGAGCAATTATGGTATGTTTTATGGGACTCTCAGCTAAATGACCACGTGTTTCTTCTTAAATAGACGTAAGTTAAATTGTTTTTAAAGAGGCTCACATGTTCTTTTCTAGTTTTTAATTCCGACAGACATGAAGTGGAAAATCATACCTTTAGACTTTCTGATTTTGCAACATTGTTCCAAGCCGAATTATGGGCTATCTACCAGTCAATAACTTGGATTTTAGCACAAAACTTAACAGAAACAGTAACACTTTTTTTCCGATTCACTATCAAGTCTACAGGCCCTTGAAAACACTGACAATTCTAATTACATAACTGATGCAATCAAAGAGATTTACAAACCAAACATCCATCTTAACTGGATAAAAGCGCACGTGGGAAATGAGGGTAACGAGGCGGCTGACCAGCTCGCCAAATCCGCATGTGAAAAACCATATATCGACATTCATGAAATTCAAACGAAAGGGACTACTAGAAGGGAAATAACAAAACTACTGATCAACGAATGGCAGCGAAGATGGGACAGTGAGGAAAAGGGGAGACATACCCATCAATTAATTCCAAGAGTTAACACTAACAAAATAATAGCAAATTTTTTTCTTAATCAATTCCTCACAAATCATGGGGCTCACGGAGAGCACCAGGCTAGATTTTTTGGCCAGGAAGCACTCTGTGACTCCTGCAATACTTTTGAAAATCTGGAACATATTTTAATGAACTGCAGTAAATGTCAAGACCTTCGACAAAAAAAAATTTCCTGAACATTTAAATTACATCCGACTTAAATTATTTTGGAAGCAGAAGAAAGTCAAACAGGGAATTATTGAAATAATGGAACGCCTTTTCTTTACAAGCGAACTTGACTAGACGGCGTCAACAAATGTGGACTGTACAATTAACGAACTCTATATTTCATGTAATGCATTAATTGCGTCTCACTGTTAACAATTTTCTGTATGCTAATAGTATTTTTATTATTATTATTTTTTTTTAATTAATTAATTTATTTATTTATTTACTTATTTATTTAAACTTCGCAAATACTGTATTTGTGTTCTTTAGAAATGATTTTCGAATTTTTGATTAACTTTTGGTTCAAAATTTTGTAAAATTTTCCAACTATTCATGTTTTGAGTTTCCTCTTGTTTGAGGATTTTTCTTTACGGCTGCCTCGCCGTAACTCTTCTTTTTGAAATTGTATCTGTTTTTGTTTGTTAATTTTAAGATTTCCCTAAATTCTTTGAGGCCTTCTGGTGTTGCCATGAATCGCCACCAAGCCTACCTTTTTGAATCCTCTTTTTTACTGAGATGTCACGTGCGTGCACTTAGAGTCAACAGTATTCTCCGGATGCCCCCTGACGGGGGCGGGACGGGGTTAAGCTTTGATTATATGCATTAGTCAGATAATTACCGGTTAATATATTAACGGAAAAAATATACATAAAATCATTTTTAAAAATTTTATATTGAATAATAAAAAAATTATATTTAATAATAAAAAAAATATATTAAATAATATAAAAAAAATTATATTAAATAATATAAAAAAATTTTATTAAATAATAAAAAAATATATTAAATAATATATATTTAAAAAAAATCTTGTTCACTCTTTGTCACTGTTCCAAATGACCAGATTTGCATTCACTTTATGCCACCGCTTCTCTGCACATTTGTTGTTTGACTGCGACACCGAGCAATTATGGTATATTTTATGGGACTCTCAACTAAATTACGACGTGTTTCTTCTTAAATAGACGTAAGTTAAATTGTTTTTAAAGAGGCTCACATGTTCTTTTCTAGTTTTTAATTTCGAGGAGGGAGATTTATTTTAAAAAGTGTAAATTCAGATAAATAATATATCATTTGTATATTATATGTATTAGTTAGATAATTACCGGTTAATATATTAACGGAAAAAATATACATTAAATTATTTTTAAAAAATTTATATTGAATAATAAAAAAAAATTATATTTAATAATAAAAAAAGTAGATTAAATAATATAAAAAAATTACATTAAATAATAAAAAAATTATATTAAATAATATATATTTAAAAAAGTCTTGTTCACTCTTTGTCACTGTTCCAAATGACCAGGTTTGCATTCACTTTATGCCACCGCTTCTCTGCACATTTGTTGCTTGACTGCGACACCGAGCAATTATGGTATGTTTTATGGGACTCTCAGCTAAATTACGACGTGTTTCTTCTTAAATAGACGTAAGTTAAATTGTTTTTAAAGCGGCTCACATGTTCTTTTCTAGTTTTTAATTTTAATTTCGAAGAGGGTGATTTATTTTTGAAAGTGGAAATTCGGATAAATAATGCATCATTTTGTATATTACAGGTATTAGTTACATAATCACCGTTATAATAAAAAAAAATGTATTAACGAAAAAAAAAAATTACATGAAGACATTTTTAAATTTTTTTTTATTATGTAATAAAAATAATTGCATTAAATTAAATAAGTTCAAAAAAATCTTGTTCACTCTTTGTCGCTGTGCCAAATGACCAGATTTGCATTTACTTTATGTCACATCTCCTCTGCACATTTGTTGTTTGACAGCGACATTGAGCAATTTCTTATATGTTTTATGGATCTCTCAGCTAAATTTATTTCTAAAAGTAGGATAGGGATACATAATACACCATTGTATATTATATTGTAATTATATATAGATAATCATTGCTCTTATTAAAAATATATTAAAGGAAAAATTTACAATAAATCATATTTAAAAAATTTATATTAATAACCGAAAAATTTATATAAGGTTAGTTTTTGTTATAAAAATGCATTTTTTTTATTATATGTTTTACATCATCGGAATAATTAAAATTTATTAAAAATATTTATTTATCAAATTTAAATAGTGCTCACGATCTTTAGAACTTTTCTTGCATTCCCTATATATATTTTACTACGTTTAAAAGATCAAATGTTGAGATAAAAATCTTGTTTACTTCATGTCCCTGCTCCAAATGACCAGACTCGCATTCACTTTGTCACATTTTCTCGGAACGTTTGTTGTTTGATTGAAACAGTGAGCAATTATGGTATGTTTTATCAGCTGAATTACGATGCATTTAATCTTAAACATTCGTAAATTAAACTGTCTAAAGTGGCTCACATGCTCTTTCTATTTTTGAATTTTGTATTAATTTAACTACGGAAATTTATCTTTAAAAGATGGGAATAAGATATGTAATATATAATTGTTTATTATAATCGTTAATTAGGTGATCACCGGCATAAATAAAATTTAATCAAAACGAAAGTTTTATTTATCTTAGTTACGAGGCGTTCACGGTCCTTGCAATTGTCGATTTTCGACGAAATTTTTGTTCACTTTATGTCACTGATTCAATACACCGCATTGCCAGATTTATATTCACTTTATGTCGCATCTTCTCAGCACGTTTGTTGTTTGACTGCGTCAGTGAGCATGTTTTATAGGTCTCACAGCTGAATTACGACGAGTTTTTCCTTAAATGTAATTCCCATGATTCTAATTTCTAATTTTTAATTTAATTCAACTTTTTATACAGAGATCTGCTTATAAAAATGAGAATATTAAAAGCCAATTTTTATTAGTTATCAAAATTATTTTATTTTGTATTTATTTTTAATTTTACTTAGTTATTTATCAATTTATTTTGAAAAAATAGGTTTAACAGGAGTTCAGAGGGTCGTTTAGTAGTTGGCAGGAAGGGAGAAAATTACGAAATAAATTCAAAGAAAATTTGGTCACATAAAACTGGGAGGTTTGGCATTCTACGTAATGAGAAAGAGGAGCTTTGTTTCCTTTTTATTTGTTTTAAGTAAACACATTACAAAAATAAGTTTCAATTAAATGCTTAAAAAATAAGATTTTATAAATAAAATTTTTTTTCTTAAATTTTCTTTTCTTAAAAATTTCTTACCTTTCTTAAATTTTCTTATCTTTTATTAAATTTAATTAATTTTTTTTTTCAATAAAGAAAAATTTAGTGAATGTTTTTTTTTAATCGAATGTTCCACTATGGCAATTATTAAATGGAGTGAAGAACCACTCGTGATTGATATGCTAAGTTTGAAAATGGAAATTTTGTTCTTGTAGATGCACCTTGTTCTGGTGGTTCAGTTAAGTTCGATAAAAAAAAAAAAAAGAGCTATAAATTACAATATTTGTAACTACATATTACAATATTCTTCCACGATGGCTCAGGGGATAGAGCGTTCACCTTCCAATGAGATGATCCAGCGATGGCTGATCGATACAAATTCCGCATCCGGCTTGCACTGACCACAGTGCTGACGTGAAATATCCTCAGTGGTAGACAGATTATGGGTTAGAGTCCCCTTGCCATCAGGCTAACCGCTGGAGGTTAAATTTCTCTCAATACTTTATCCAGGAATTCCCTTGTCTTCTGGATTTGGCTCAAAATTACAAGGCTACGGAATTATACGGAACATAAGTAGCCGCAAACCCAAAAAATTGTGTCGGCCGTTCAACGATGGTTATAATATAAAATATAAAATTCTTATGGTAAATATAAGATATGATAAATATATATAAATTTATTATTCGTAAATTAGTTCGTGATTTATGAACCGCATTCATAAATCACGTATCAATATATATATATATATATATATATATATATATATATATATATATATATATTACTAAAAGTGAAAGGAACTTACCTAAAATTTTATTCACTGCAGTCTGTGAGGTAAGAAGTTGGCGAGCAAAATCGTAAGGCCTAAGTCCATAGGGAGAGAAGTCATGTACAATCCTTGGCTGGGGTAAAGTATCATTAAGGCGTGTGTTCAGATATAGAGGACTTAAATTACCTGCAAATATAAAAGAATCAGAGATGAATAAAAGTCCGAGATTTAGTCCCGTAACGTTATGCTGTGTGATTAAAAAGTTGTTGTTGTTTCTATTGACGCTTGCCATTACCAGCAAGCCTGCTTAGACAATTAAGCGAATTTAAGGCAGGGGGTGCGTTTTTTGTTTTTCAGTGGCTCTATCTATGGCTTATAATACGATTTCAGCCACGCACACGCGTCTCAGCCCGTTTTACAGGGCGGATCCATTCTTACATCCATTTATTCATCCACATATCGTAATTTTGACCTGCACCAGAGAACGATCGATTTCCAATTCAGTACTCCAGAAGTGTTGATTTGTTGCTGGGAACTTTAACATGTACCAGTCACCTTTTAATAAACTGGGTTTCTTCGGCCGACGGGATTTGAGTTTAAAAAGTAAGGAAAAGTAAGCACGAAATTCCTCGTATTAGTTGTTAAATTTGAATTGAACATTAAATGTTGCATTTTTTGCTGTATCCATTTTTTTAAAACATACAATTTGAGCTGCGTCCATTTCTTAAACATGCTTTTTGAGCTGTGTCCATTTTTTTAAAACACGTTTCTTGAGCTATGTTCACTTTCTTAGACACGCTTTTTGAGCTGTGTCTAGCTCACTTTTTGAGCTGCGTCCATATTAATACTTTTATGAACTTTTTTGTAATGCATTTATTTTTCACGTATACATTTATGTTTTTTTATTCTAATACTTGATAATTTAATTATTTTTAATGTATAATTTTCTTTTACTATTCATAATTTCAATCCTATATATTTTATTTTGATTTTGATTTGACTTTAAAATAATTCGACTGTTGTATTGGTTGTTGTATTGTAAAAAAAAAACAAAAAAAAAGAAAGAAAAAAAACTTTTTGTTGTTAATCTTAAATTCAATAATTGAACATGCTAGTTTTAAAATTTAAAATAAAAATAAATGAAATGTGAAACATATTTTTTTGATTGAAAATAAGTTTGATTGATCGGCTGTTTTCTTGGAATCGAGTCTTTCAAATAGTGTCAATAAAATTGTGTAACAATAACTCTACTAACAAATAAACTAAAATAAAAACTAAAAATCTTAAACAAATGGCCAATAAAAAAGAAAGAAGCTACTTGAGACATTAAAATAAAAAAAAGAATGACATTAAAATAACAAAAATTTAATTAAGAATTTTTAAAAAAATAAAAAAGTTTTTTTGAAATGAAAACCTTATAAAATAAAATACAATAAAATTATATTCGTATATATTATATGCAGCTTTATTATGAATTGTAAAATACGAAGCAAAAATGAAACATATTGATTAGAAAGTATTACGTCACAAATAAATTAAATTGAACAAATCCTAAACTCGTTTAATTCATGAAATCCTTAGTATTGTAATTATTATTTACTGAAGATATTCTAGAAAAAGCTTTTTATTTGTTTCAATAAATAAAGATCGTGGTATTTATCATTGTTATTTCTTGCTTGTGTATGATCCTTTATATTATTTTAAACAACGATTTATGCTTTAAATGAATATTGACTATGATGACTATGTGAGCGCTTAACATTTAAAAAAAAAAAAAAAAAAAAAAAAATACAAATGGAAGAAGTTCTGTTTTATTTTAATTTTTTGTTTTATTTCTTATTTTATTAATTCCATTAAATAAGAAAAAAAAATCGAATCGCAGAATTCCGATCAAATGATTATTTCAACCCTCCCTGAAAATTACCGCAATTTCTGTGACACTGGAATTAAATGCAAGGACAGCGAAAATTGAATCTATATATTTCAACGATATTAACTAAAAAAACCAAGTGATTGATAAAAGATAAAAAAAAAATTCTCGAACTATCACCATTTTCAATCCAACTGTTGACATTAATAAAAAAGGATTATGGAGACGAGTATGCGCATTGAAGCGACGCAGAGTTCTATTTTAATTGGTTACCCGCAAGGCAGGGAGATACTACCTTGTCATTAGGCCTGTTTACACGGCCGCTGTCACTGCAAAGGGCCTAGAACACGCAATGCCTAATGGCCAAAGATAGGCCTTTCCATCACGCTACGACTACATTCTTCAGTCGGAGCCAAAGCATTAATTAGAAAGAACTTTTGATGACCCTCCCCCCATGATCGGTCCACCCCCCTTTTAAAACGATAGAAGGTCTTCATGTTTCTGTGTGTGAGCAAGAATCTGTGGTAATTAATGTCGCAAGATCGGCTTTGGCTTATAGTAATCGGTCAGCAGACGAACTAGGGTCCTCACTCTTACACCCCTCTTTGGAATTTTCGAATGTTTTTTTCTTCTGTTTTCGAGTCTGTTAATAACCACCAATCTCGATAACTGTCAATGTGAGAAGAAAAAAAAAAAAAAAAAAGATCTGAAGAGAGTAGTATTAAAGACTTTTCCTCTATTGATATCGATCTTTACATATCTAATACGATACGTTACATAAAATTGAAAAAATATTTATTTAAGACATTTGATACCAAAAATACTGATACGAAATATATTGCTACTAACGGGAAAACCGAGTTTTAAAATTTCTTAAAACTTTATTTTGCCGATATTATCAATGGAAAAAAAAAAAAAAAGATCAAGGGATAATATCACTAAAGACCATTGATATCGTTCATTGATTATCGATTAAGATATGTTACATAAAAGTGGAAAAATGTTATTTGATACCGAAAATACTGAGACGAAAGATATTGATACTGGCGACAAAACAAGAGTTTTTTTTAAAATTTTATTTTACCTCTATCATTAATATGTATTAATACTAATGGATAATAAGTATCCATAAATTACAAAAAAAAGTATCATATTAGTATCAATGGATGAAAAAAGGTCAAGTGAGAGTAATATTAAAGACTTTACCTCTATTGATATCTATCACTAAATATGGATTACGATAAGTTGCACAAAAGTTGAAAACTATTCAGTTATGATATTTGATACCGAAAATACTGATTAAGTGTGCTGACGGTGAAATAGAGCCTTAAAACTTTTTTAAATCCACTCAAAAATAAAAATAAAAGGCTTAAAAAAAAGCCCAAAAGTAAAACAATTTTCAGTTCATTTAACTTAAATTAGAAAACACATTTTACGTATATAATTACCTACAGAAACAAAACATTTAATTAAATTTGTTAAGGAAGAAATGTTGACTTTTTTTGACTAAAAACAATGAACAGAGTTAATCCGTTGAACTCGTTTCCATTGTTCGTTAGCTATCACATCCCGATTAAAAGTTCGTAAATTGCAAGTACAACAATGAGTGTATTAAAATGAATACTATTTAGTCCATTATATTCTACTGCGTAATGGCATTTTGAGAACTGAGATTCCCTTTTTTTCTTCTTTTTTGTTTTGTTTTGTTATTGATGGTGTGTTAGGTTCTCATGGCTAAAATTCTTTCTCTAAAACAATGATAACTTTCCCGCAATTACTGCAAAAAAGGGATTAGTTCATAATGAATATTTGTTTAATCTTCCTTGAATATGAGTAGCGTTCCTAAATTCATGATCTGTTTTTTATGCTATTTACGTCTGCTGTGAATACAGAATTTTTAAAAAAAGTATTTGGGGACAAACATGAATATTTGTTACTCACCAAACATTAATAGTTATAACTACTTAAAAGATATTTAACTTTAATATGATGTTGTACTTATATAAATTTTTAATGACTGGAACTTAGAAATGAATATATTATCAACACAGACAATCTATTTCTAACCTTTATTCGTTTAAAAATAAATAAATAAATAAAAGAGAGAGGGGGGGAGTGAACGAGAGAAAAAATCAAGTCCAAGTGTTTTTGAGAAGCCGTTTTTCATATTTGATTATTACTGGAATTGGCGCACCAGCAGTTTAGACCGACTAATAACTTTAATTATCCATTGTAAGCATGCTTAGGCCTTTTATAATGCTTAAGTAGTAAATGTAAAGGATTCTATCAACAAAAAAAAAAAAAAAAAAAAAAAAAAAAAAAAAAAAAAAAAACACTAGTTTATATTTTAATGGGAAAAAAGTAATAAAAATAGCTTGAAAACCTTCAAGTGTTTCGTGTGTTAACGCTAATGTTCAGGCATTCCTTTCCCTGGCAATTTACAGAATTCATAGAATTTAGCATTCCATTTTGCACTTTAGCTCGCTTATCATTTTGTCCCATATGGAATTCCTTGACCAACTCTTAACTATTAAATACTTCATATTTGGTCATTTAATTTTATTATTACTTTGAAGAAAAAAAAAATGTCCGGCCTGTTTTTCTAGTGCTAAAATACATAGACATTTTCCCCAGATCAGAATTATTTTAGAACTACACAGGGCCTGAATTTTAGTTTAGATACTGTTTATTGAAGCAAAAATTATTGATTGGGTTAAAATTTTTGAGAAGGTCATTCAACTGAGTTAAGGAAAAAAAAATAATAAAAAAGAGGAAAACAAAAATAGTCTGCTTCCTATTTCTCACGACAGATGGCACTACAAGATAAACTAAAGCCACACTTTACGGCTCACTTGATACAACACAACTCAACCGCAAACCAACACTTAAGTCCATTGCCTAACATAACCTGACTTCCAAAATGACCCATTAAAATACCCTTTTTACAGTTTTGACACCATAATAGTAAATGGTTAAAAAAAAAAAAAACGTATAGTTTTGTTGTCGTGGTCTTTTAACCTTGTAGTAAACGGTTCCAAAACCGCAAAGGATAAAAATGTTCTTTACGGTTAATTGGATGGACAGATTGCTGCCGGTTGTTTTACTGTAATTTTTGAAGGAAAATTCTTACAGTGTATATAAATTAATAAATGCAGTTCTTACTCACAAGGCAGATGTTGATAAGCGGGATAAAAAGTAAGCTTTCTGAAATGTTGCAAAAATAGAATGGACAGTCAGAGAAGGAAAAGCTGAGCAATAAATTCCTTAATGAATCTATATTCTAATTTTTTTTGGAAAGGGATGACGATGAAAAAAATAAATAAATGAATAGTAATTTAAAAGTGTGCCAAACCTAGAGCAGACTCTTCAAAGGGCAATAGCAAACCAGTTAACTGCATTAATTAACTAATCTGCATTCTTAATCCATGGTTCAATGAAAGAAAAGTAAAGAGAGAGAGAGACCAATAGCAGACCAATTAATTAGATAATCTGCATTCTAAATCCACGGCTTGGATCTCAATAAAAAAGTAGGACCTATAGCAGTCCAATTAACTTTCTATATTCTGAATCCACGGCATAGATCTCAATAAATAAAATAAAAAAAAGTAGAGAGAGGGACCAATAGCAAAACCAATTAATTAACTAATCCATATTCTAAATCCGCAGCATAGATCTCAATGAAAAAAAAAAAAGTCATTTTAAAATGTAGCAAGCACGGAATAGCTTGTGGGAGAGGAAATAGCAGACCATTTAATTTATTGATTAATTAATTGCATTGCACATTCGTGGAGCAGATTTCAATTTTAAAAAAAAAACAGCAGTTAGAAAGTTGTAAACAAAAAATGAGTAGTTTCAGTAAAGTCATAGACTAATTAATTATTCAATATACATTCGAATTCCACATCATAAATTTACTTAAAACAAAAATCAAAGATTAGTGTTTTAAAAATGCGGAAAACTCAGACTGAGCCGTAGAGAAACGAGCACATAAATTTTAATTAATTTTAGCGACTAATTAATTTTTAATTAGCGACTAATTAATATTTAATTGACATTAACTAATTTTTAATTAATGTCAGAAATTTAGAACTTACGGTGCAATGCTCTACATGTAGTCAGATAAACACACAAACAACAATAGTTGCATTTAAGACTACAAATTATGCATACAAAACTTGAAAGAATGTTAAAATAACATTTTTTGAAATTGCTATTCAGATTATGTTTGTTTTCCAGCTATCTAAATCTAGTACTTTTATTTTAATTTTTTTTTTTATTTGTCTTTTGAAAGAAAAAAAATTGATGATTGATTACTTTGAACCTAAAGCAAATGAAGCATTTCCATTTTTCACTGCAGAATTAAACATTCCTTTTAAATGAGTATTTTATCTTTCTATAACAGTTCTTTTTATAACAGTTAATTTCTAAATTTAATTTTTTCATAAGGAAGTAAAAATGTAAACAAGGATTTATTCTTAACTGTTTAGTAATTAAAAGAGATTCAAACAAATCAAAATAAATCACGAAAGCTGTCTATTTAAAATTTTCTGAAATACATGCTGTTAACGATTTTGAAACTAAAAAAGAAATCATTAAATATTTCTCATTTTTTGAGAGAGAAGCTTTGCAACTTTGTATCAACTCATTAAAATTATGGAAAATAATTAAAAATAACTATTATGGAGATTTTTTTAATTCACTTTTTGAGCATTAAGAGCTAGAAAATATAAAATAGAGGTGATTTCGGTAAGTAAAACCACCATTGAAATGCTCACGAATAAGGTGGTTCCCCGAGTTGCGTACAATAATCTATCCATATGATGTGAGATATTAAAAATAATAGGATTAAAATTAGAAAGTTAGAAAACTAAGAAAACGATTAGAAGAAGTTTTATAACTAGCATATAAAACGCTGCAAAGCACATAGATCCTTAAATATGAGAAATTACGAATAGAAAGCAAACAAAAGCTCAAAAATTTAATAAAATTGGATAAAAAACTAAACTAATATTGTTCATGATTAATTTAATAATCATAATTAACTAAAAGATGTAACCTCGTTCTCACTGTATAGTTTGTAAACGATGATAAAATTTTTCGCGGCTTGTTTTCAATTTTTTTTATTTAAAGAAATGATTTTTATGCTTTTAAACTATATATAGCTTTTAGTTATTTTATTACTTTTATTAAACTGAGCTGGCAATTAATGTATATCTTGCACTTTGATTACTAAATAAATAAATAAAAAATTACTGAAAAAGTGACCGCAAATACGGAGGTCTAATGAACAGCTTACACTGGTCAAATATATATATATATATATATATATATATATATATATAAATTTTTAAGAGAAGAAGAAAAAGAAAAATTTTTAATAAATAAAATTTTTTAAAAAAAAAATTTAAACAAAAAATTTAAAATTAAAAAGGCGGAAAACAAAATAAGGAAAAGATATAATCTCGTCATCAGCTCGTACAATTATAACAGCAAAAAAGAGTGCTTTCTAATATTGCATTAATATAGTCAAAGCAAAATATATGAATGAAATAGTGTCGTACAAGCTGATGACGAGATTATTTCCTTTTCTTATTTTGTTTTCCGCCTTTTTAATTTTAATATTTTTTTAAAAATTTTTAAATATTTTTGAAAAGCATTTATTAATAATTTTTCTTCTTTTCTCTAAAAACTCTAAAATTTATGAATTTTTTTCCATGTTTCTTTACGTAAATTAAATATAATAATTATAATTTATACATGTTTCTTTGCTTATATTATATACATAATGCCGGTCAGAGGAAGAGAAAAAACGAGACTTGAAAATTCGTCTAAGGGGACAAATTATGGCGATTTGCGAATTCAGATTTTCCCATCTTATTATTTTACAGTAGCAGGCAATTTTCCGCTACTACTTTCTAATGGGCCAACACGAACTTCAAACTACGCAAGCATCTCTCCTTATTTATCTTATAAGTTAAAAGGAAAGAAATCACATTTTATAAGTGGAAGTAATAGATTTAAACATATACTACTAATAAAACATACTTCACGCCGCATTATATTCCCGCTTTTGAACTACACCGGTCGGTTTTTTCCCCCCTTTCTCGAATAAAATGACACATTTCAACCTGAATTCCCGGTCAACATACCGTTTTTTGCTTCTCATAAATACTATTTTGGAATAGTTTGAGAGCAACAGAACCACAACTACTGAGCATCATCTTCTTTAAAAAAAATGACAAATCTGTATGGTATGGTGGGTGGGGAGAAATTTATAATAGAAAAATACCTCATCCGCCGTGTTTACCCAAGCATACTACTCGCACAGATCATCATTTATGTTCTTATTTTTGATTTGATGTACTCTCTCAGAGGAGAAAAAGGAATTTTCTTTAGAACAAAATTAGGGTTTTTTTATTTTTTATTATTATTATTTTGGTTATAAAAATAGATTTTGATGTTTTATATTCATTTCCTTGCCCAGTGAAGCGAAGCTGGATGCTATTTTGTGATGGATGTATGACAAATGAGTGACTCTTCGTCACAAATCAATGTTTAAGGAAAGGTTTTTACAATTTATGTATTTAACGGATGGCCCTGGATTAATAAAAGGTTTGTTTGTTTTCGTCGTAAAAATGTAAAATAATAATTACACACTCTTAAAGAAATAAAATTGTATATTTTTTATCATTAAAAGCAATTTGAATGGATTAAAAGTTTAATAATATAAACAAACAATTTCCGAGATAACAATTCACTACTGAGCCATATTATCTATGAAAATTTACTGCAATCTTATTAGTCTTAAAAATTGAACCATGTTTTTCGGTTCAACGTTGAACAATATTATAAGTGGGAATTTGCTTCAATATTATCAGTTTTTAAAATTGAACCGTGTTTCGGTTCAAAGCTGAACAATATCATATGTGGGAATTTGTTGCAATCTTATTAGTCTTTAAAATTAAACCATGTTTTGATCCACCTCTGAATGTTATCAGTGTGAATTTGCTACAATCTTATTAGTCTTTAAAATTAAACCATGTTTTGATTCAACGCTGAATAATATTATGTTTGCTGCAATCTTATCAGACAGTTAAAATGGACCAAGTTTTCTTTCAACGTTGAACAGTAATATCAGAGCGAATTGCTACAACCTACATAGATTGCTAAATTGAACCATTTTTCTCGTCAAAAATGAATGATATTTAGTGCATATTTAGATTTTACTTTAGATTAGAAAATTAGATTTGTCTCACGTATTAATAAGTTGTCTTATAAATGCACTCTCATTTAAAAAAATTATTTAAAAATAAAATTATTAAACAAATAGAAAGTATAGAAAAAAATTTTATACAATTTATAAGCTGGAAAATCAAAAAATAAAAAACTAGAAAAGGTAAAACTTATCTTGAAACAAATATGAATAAGAAAGAAAACAAAATTCAATCATAAATCAAATTAAGAAATAATTTGTTGCCTTTTTAACTGAATATATTGTTATCAATTAGTTCTAAAGCGAGTATAATATATAAAATTTCAAAAACACAAATAATTAAGAAGCAGAAACAAAATATAAAAAAATAACGCATCATAAACAAATTTTAACTAAAATATTTAAACAAAGTTTTTAAAAATTAAGAAAGAAAGAGATGTTGAGCAAGTTTTGAAATTAATAAAAACAATCTTTTATTACCTTAAGATCTTGTCAGTAAAATAACGATTTTATGAAACTACTTTTTTTTTTTCCAAAGTAATTAATTTCAAATTAATCTAACTCTTAATAAGAAAAGTGCGTTAATTATGACTGTTTTTAAAAATTTTTAAGATTCTTATGTAATTAAATCATATGACTACTCTTTAAATTCTTAAACTATACTTACGTAAAACATTTATTTCTGAAAATGCCTACATAGTAATAATCAAAATGCGTGTTAAAAAGAGAATACAAATTTGAATTCTAAGCATGTTGAACAAATGAAAACTTATCTCTGCAGTAAAGATTATATTAAAAAATAATAAAAGCATGAAAATTACATTAATCATGAAACAACATCAAATTATAAGAGAAGAATTCATAATTTAATTTTGTTAGTTTGCTTTCTAAGAGTTCTGCTCACGTAATAGATAACAAATGCTCGCGTATTAAATTCTTTCCTTTAGAATTCTATTTTCAAATTCTTTCCTTTTGTATTTAAATATTCATGCAATGAATATAAATAGTATGACATTAGAAAACAAAGAAAAACCCCGTTTTTCTACTATAAAAATTAAGTTTTTTTTTCAACGCGTCTTTTACTAGTTCCATTACCATTATTTTGAGTATAAACAAGGCCAGACACAATTTTTCTATTACAAATAGTAATTTTTTTTTTTAATTCTTATTACTTTTATTAATTGTTATGACTTTTAAATTAAGTAAATATTTTCTTTTTACAGCTACCATTTTTGATTTAAAAAAAAAAAAATTAAAAAAAAAAACTTTCAACCATTGTTGATATCATTAACTTGGTTTCAAATATAGATACGAATTTTTATAGTAACTAAAAAATGAAAATCTAATGATATATGAAAATCTTTTACCCAATTAAATTCCAATAATGAAATAATTATGATTCCACTTTGAGGTGGTTTGCACAATGAGTAGGTATAAGAGGGATAAGAGGGAAAATTTTACTCCTTTGCCTTAAAGATGAGCATAGGTGATGCGCGTAATCATTTCTAAAAAACCAAAGTGCTGTAAAAAGTCTTACAAATATCAAATAGATTAGAAAACAAAATGCCGGCAGCGTTTGCAAAAAAGCCGGTCATTTTCAATTAGCTTACGAAATTATGTATAGTGACTGTGCACTGAAAAATGTTGGCAACGTTTGCAAAGAGCCAGACTCTTTCTGTTAGCCTACTACAACATGCACAGTGACTGTGCACTGCAAAATGTTGGCAACGTTTGTACATAGGCAGGCTTTTTCAATTAGCGTGCGACATTATATACATTACTACTCCGCGCTGCGGCTCCCATATGGGCTTTTCGCCTTAGCGCCGGTTATGTCACCGCAGGCTGACATTATATACAGTGACGGTATCGGCCGGGATAGCCTGATCACTTGGTCCATGTCCAAGAGTTCGTGGGTTTCATCCCATGCTGGACAAAGACTCTCCACGTAGGAAATGGTGACTGATGCACGCTAAATCTGCCGAATCACAAAGTCCTCCATTTTTTCATAACAAATCAATACCTCTGGGGGTACTGATCGAGGAGTTTCCTTGTATTCTGAATTGATTCAAAATTACAAGGTTTCGGAGTTGAACATTAGTAGTCGTAAACCCGAAATTGGGTCGGCTGTTCAACGACGAGTATAAAAAAATAAAAATAAAAAATACAGTGACGGTGCACTGCGAAATTCTGGCAACATTTGCAACGAGACAGACTTTTTCAACTATATACAGTTACCGTGCACTGCAAAATCTTGGCAATGTTTGCAAAGAACCAGACTTTTCAATTAGCCATCGGCATTATATATCTAGTGACGATGCACTACAAAATGCTAGCAACATTTACAAAAAGACAATTTTTTTTCCAGTTAGCAAACGGCATTATCTATAGTGACGGTACACAGAAAAATGTTGGCAACATTTGCAAAGAGCCAGACAATTCTACGACAATATACATAGTGACGGTGCACTGAAGATTAGCAACGTTTTCAAAAAGGCTGACTTTTTCAATTAGCCTACGACATTTTATAGCGACGATGAACTGTGAAATGCCAGCAACATTTCCAAAGAGGTGGAATTTTTCAATTAGCCAGCAGTATTTAGAAATGGGGAAATTAATAATTAAAATAGGAATAAACTAGCAGAATATGGATATAGAATATGGAATATGGAATATGGAATATAGAATATGGAATGGATATAGAATTTTTTTTTTCTTTCTCAATTGGTGGGAGGGGGATACAAAGTAATAAAGTAATAGAATTAATATTACGTTATAAATCAATCTGCTCACAACTGATAATAAAATGAAATGATATCTAAAGATATCATAAGGCATTTTTTTAAGTCTTGCTCAAACAACTCTCATAAAAAAAAGAACGTCCAGATTCTAATGAGCGTGTTATCACAGACTTCTCTTTCATAAAAATGACTTTTTAATTGATTACAAGGTCAAAAAGATTACTGATTCATCGCACACCTCCGACTTTGCCACCGTTTCCACCATAAAACTCGAAATGGCTGTAACACAGCGTTTATATCTTTAAAAAAAAAGGATCCATTATCCTCCCAGCCTTGGAGAAATATTCGAATTGTCGATTTGTAATTCCGAGCGACCTACTCTGTGCACTCAAGACTACCTAATTATTGCTAAAGAAATATTATTGATAAGACTTTGTGAAAATGTTTTTTTGTACATATATATACATTTTTTTCATGAAAAATATTTTTAAAGGAATGATGTTATGAGATGATATACTGTTCAATGTTTTTTACTCTTAATCTTAAAGAGATTTTTATTAGGGTATTTAAATCAAGAAGAAAATCTTATAATCTTTTTTTTTTTAAATGCTACCATTTTTTGGCTAATGCTAAGTGCATTGAAATTACTTTTAATTTGGGATAAAAAAAAAGCTTTTCCAGTTTTATGTAGATACAGATAAAGTAATACTCACGTATTTTATTTTTCTGTTAAGCAAACGGAGTATAAAGTTTTATTGATATACAGTCGAACCTCTATTTAACGAAGTCGCTAAATCCCGATAAAAAGTATCTAGTATGGAAAATTCATTAACACTAGATTGCCTAAGGAAGTCATTTTGACCGCTTTTAATTTCAATTAGAAAAACAATAATGTATATAATGACACAATTTCTTAGAATTTTGTACGACATATAATTTTTTTATCGTTAATATTTATTAATAACTTGTTATAAAACTGTGAATAATAAAAAAAAAAATATTAAAAATTAATTTTAAACCAATTTTTCTACAGATTATTTATTCTTTTACAATCCAGTCATTTTTACTGCTTTTGGGTGATGTAGGTATATACTAAGTTTCAGTCCTTCTAGTGTTAAATAGAAAATCACCATTTGAAATATTTAAACAACACAAAACAGGTTTTAAATTCATAAACACTAGACATAATTAAAATAGCAATTGATGCACCTTTATTTTGTAAATTATTATCTACTATCGAATTGTTTCAAATGATTTTGACATTCCATTATACGAAGGTTCAGTGATTTCTTCATCAATGCCGTCATCTTTTTCGTCTTCCTCACAATTTATTGCTGTATTGTTTTTCTTTTTCACACTGTCCAAAATATACGATTCCATTAATGTTTCTGTTGTCGCAGCTTCAGAATAAATAAAAAGAAAATCATTAATCAGTACATCATCGTTAATTTCGTGGTTCTCTCTTAGTTGAACCCACATTTTTTTAAGTTCTTCTAAAGAAATATCCTTGTCCTCCACGCTTTCCAAATTCTGAGCGCTAACTAAGAATCTAGCTTTAGCAGAACTGTTACGAATAGTACGATCCGCAACATCATAGTTCCATGATTTAGAAATTTCTGTTATGATTTCTCATAAGTTGATTTTTGGCATAGATTCCTGTATAAAATGCAAATAAAAAGGAAAATGGATTTTGACTACTTTCTCTAAGAGTTAAGTGACTGCGAAAGTCAATTCAAGCTCATTTTCCTCTTCAAATGCGTTGACAAGTTTGAAATGTTTTGAAATATTTTGTGAAATAGGGAAAGTGGATCTCAAAGAAAAGTGCGTTAAATAGGAAATTCACTTTCCAAAAATTTCACTTAAAAAATTTCCAAAATATTCTTGGTTCTTCGAAATAAATCTCAAAATAGTGAAATTCTAAAATGGAAATTCGTTAAATAGAAGTCTGACTGCATAATATATTTCTTTAAATCTATTTTTAATATTAATATAAAATTAGAAAAATTACAGATTATTTAAAAGTTTGAAAAGGAATGTTAAATAAAAAGAATTTTTTTTAGTCATTCTTTCAATTCAAACTTAACATATTTTCTTATTTCAGTTTTTTATTTAAAAAAAAATTGGATGCCTGCAAGTAACGTCATCATAGGTAAATTGCAGCATTTGTGGATTCAGAAACAAATTAGGTTCGACACATACGAGTGACGTGACTTACAGATATCCAATAATATCACATTGAAATCACGTGGTTAGGCATAATCTCTTTACTTGAGTTGCTATTGATTATTAATTGCATTAAACTACTAAATTGTTAGTTGTTAGTAGTTTAAATCGTTTTTTTTTTTTCAAACTGAAAATTTGAAACTGGGAAATTGGCGATGCTTAAATTTTTAATTTTTTATAACTATCTAATGTTTTTACTTTAAATTCGGAAGTTAAATATTCTAAATTGTTAAACAGTTAATAATCAATAAGAGGTAAAATGAACAATGAAAACTAATTTAGTCAATATTCTAAATACGAAGTGATACGAAGTAATACGAAGTCCACTTTTATATGATACGTTT
The DNA here is from genome assembly GCA_949128135.1 of Parasteatoda lunata. NCBI lineage: Eukaryota > Metazoa > Arthropoda > Arachnida > Araneae > Theridiidae > Parasteatoda > Parasteatoda lunata. Next base: position 22,175,878 of record OX421976.1, read on the forward strand.
TTCGTCGTAAATCTCATTTAACTTTCGTACTTTAAAGAAAATATTTCGAAATTTCCGCAACTAAAAGTATAAAATAAAATTCCTTGAAATTTTCCCCAACAAGTTAAAGAAAAATAATAAAGATTAATATTGATTTATCCCTAACTTAAATATTCTTACTCAAGAATTTGCACAATCTACTTAAAAACTATACAAACTTATTAAATTTAGAAGAAAATTAAACGCATAAAATTTCCACCAAATAAATAAATTTAATTATTATAAATCCATTCGATTTTTTATTTATCTTCATCGAACTAATGATAAGGCAACTAACTCGATATAATTTCATTTCATAGTAAGGGTTCACTGAATGAAATAATCAGCAAAATCTAATGAAGCGTACTATGCACAACCAAATGATGTTATTAACTTTATTGGCGATTAAAAGCATATCCATCTCTATTAATTCAAGCTTGAAGTGAGGCACAGTACAATCATTCATCAATATAATCGATCATTTCATATAATGTTTGATATTATTTATCAACAAATATTGCGCTCAATGATCAAACTAATTAATATTTAAAATTGGTGATACGAAATTGGGCCAAGTGCATGACTCATTTAACACAATAATTATCATAATTTAAAAAAAGGTTTTATTTTCAGTAT